>JAJOZX010002037.1:225000-691129 GCA_023014485.1 Bathynomus jamesi | reverse complement strand
GCCAACTTCGTCGGAACTGGCGATCTTTTTCGGTGGCTGGCAACGAGTTGCAGTAGGTATTGTTTCTGGGTCTCGTCTTTCGTCAGCGCGGTATAGACTGAATAAGAGCGACTCCTCGTTTGGCACAGTCGTTGACGACCTTGAGGAGCCTGCACTTAGCCTTAAGTAACTGGTAAATGGGGTCTGTCAGCCAGAGGGTGGGAGGTTTTGACAAGAATGTCTTGGCTTCATCTTGTCCTTTCATGGAGAGTATATCGAATATCTTCAAAGACCGGCTCGTGATGTCGACGCCAATGAAGAACGATGATCGAACACAGTCCCGTCCAGACGTCTCAAGAGTTTTTGGTTTGAGGGACGTAAGAAGTTGTCAACCATAGCTGCTTTGGTGATCTGGTCGACGCGATCGTCGAAGAGGGCGAGAGGCGCGAGGTGCTCAGAGAAGTACCACAAATGGCGATGGAAGGCCTTAACAGCCGCCTCTCTGATGGCACGATCAGGATATTCATGGAGGAGAGCAATTAGGTTTAAGTCGTTGAGGGGGGGGCCCTCTCTGGGAGAGGGGCCTCGTGCCAGTAGCGAGCGTAAATAAGAGAAACGAAGAGGCAAATCTTTGTGACGCCAGCTGTCTCGTGGGCCGTCAACTTAATCTGGCTCCTGAAAAGGAAGATGTTCAGCGAGTATATTGCCTTAGCCATCCACCGCGCGTTGTGCATAGCGCCTGCCGCACGAAAGGACGGTTCTTCGTCGGAGGATCCCCCTAGGAATATATGACAGAGCTCAAGCAACTCTCCATAGTCATCCCGTGAGAGCTGGCTCTTGACTGCCTCCGAGTAAAATGACTCATCTCCTTTCGTAGGCCATCCGGCATGCCAACGAAGAGCTCGTCTCCAGCAGAACGGAAATCAACTATATTAATATCAGGCCAGGTCTTCTGGAAGCGTTTGAAGATTCCCACTTCAGGCCCACCGGTTGGTGTCAGGGCGACAGAAAATGCGGCCGACAACATTACCTCGAACACGTAATGACGGCACGCGATCCAGAGCTCCTTGTCCAGAGCCTTCTCAATTAGGGTGCACGCGCCCATATTCAGCCAGTGTTGGTTGCCGTCGTGTCAAAGACTAGTCCCTGGATCATGGGTTTGAGGTTCCATTCCTCCAGCGTTTGGACACATGCATTGCACTGCTCCTCTCCCGTGCCGCGGCCGATCTTAGGGACGGCAAGAAGTTGCTCTGTTTCACCACCAGTCACCAAGATGGCGACGCGATCCACAAGCTTTTTATTGCCGGCGATATCTGGAAGCAGTTTACCGTCCCAGTGGAGAAGCAGTGGGCTGTCCGGCGAGAAAACAGCCTGTTGAGCAGTTGCTACCGCCTCACGAGTGGTGAACCGCGCTCGCTGAATGGTGTTCCGGGATAGCGCCACAGACTCCAGGCCATGACTGAGCGCTTGCGTGACGGCTCCTACAACGAACATGGCAGCGCGGTCAGGGAGTTTCACTCGGTCGAGCGCGGCGGCTACTTCCTTGGTCACAATGGTCTGCTTCGATTTCTTATTCCTTGGCTGATCTTGACTGGATGTTGACGGAGCTTGGAAATCATCTTCGGACTCCGTCGATGTGGAGGAGCTACAGATGTCAGCAATGGCGGAACTAGACGGAACAGCCGTATTCGCCTGATGGGCGCTCAACATGCTTTTTTCCTTTCGAGCACTGGCCTGATCACTCCTGAGGCGCTTGCGAGTCTCCTTGTTCGTCAAGGTCTTGTCGATCCCGGACATACTCGCGCTCGAGGGATCCTGCTTTTGCATCCGCAGGAACTGTTTGCCTTCTTCGTCAGTCATAATACTGAGGGCGTCTTTTCGTGAGATGTCAAATAGTTTGGTGAGATTCTCCTTGAATTTCTTTCCTTGATTCGGCACCCGTCTTTCGGTTTCAATCGGTTTTTCTTCAACCCACAATATTCTTCATAGAGGTTCAGAAGCTTGCGCACGCCGGAGTCCACCCGCTGGGTCGGAATTCGTGCCTTGTCCGAGATTGTCAGACATCTGTCTATGGTGGCCTGAGTACTGTCCCCGATTGTGGATCCCTTCTGGTGGGAAACATGAAGTTCCTGAGAATAGCCCCGTTTGTTGGCAGGCCAGATCCCAAGATGTCCGGGTCCGGCTTACCCAGGAGCCAAACTTTCGGACTGCTCCTTGTCGTTGTCATGGTCTTGGCCTGTGGAATGAAAGCTAAAATGGAAATTAGAGTTAAAGAACCTATACATATGTTTTATGTAGAATATAAAACAAACAATTTTAACAATTTCAATAAACTTTTATAAATGTTAATTTTTTTTTAATTTTTAACAATTTTAATAAACAATTCATTGTTCCAAATTGCTTATCAAGGTCAGTGCAGTAAATGAATGACAGAAAAACTAAGCATAGTGTCTGCCACTCACTGGTGAAAAGTTTAACTCTCCTTATTGGTGTGATTCACTGCGCGGCGTAACCCAGATGGCAGGAACACAACAAAAACACGTCTACACCTGCCGAGACTTGGCGACCAACTGAGCTAGTGGGAAGAGTGCATTGCTATCATATAGTGATTCTTTGGATATAGGTTTACAATCTACAGTGGCGTTGCTCGGCAAATATTTATTGTAGAATATAATGGTGACCCAAAATTACTGAAATTACGGAATTTAGATATTTTTACCTTGAGGTCGCGACTCTAAATATTGGCCGATCTTCCTGATTTTTGCATGAAGGCGTTTGTGATATGGAACAGGAATAGCCTTGTGGAGAATAGCAATTCAAACTTTTATTTTTTCAGTTAATTTTTGGGCCACCCTAATAATATATATATACTAGCAGAATCCCTTGGTAAAAAATACCATGCTTAAACAATCAACAGCGGCAATTTTATTTTTTTTTAATATTTCCCGGAATAAGCACATACACAAACAAACAAACATTATCCGATTTCAGCTTTATACGAGTATATATACATAGATTATAATTTTCCCGTAGTTTCGATTGATTTTATTCAAATTTTATTTAATAATTTTTTTTACTTAATAATTTTACTTAACAATTTTTTTAATAATTTTTTTTAGCCTGAACTTTGACAGGTTCAGTGGACGGCCCAAACCCGAGGGGCAGCAGCGAGGAGCTACCCCAGAGCCTCACCGGCCAGAGTCGAACGGACATGCCACTGAGCTACTAGGAGAACATTCATGATAGGATAATGCATATTGCATATAAACGAAAATAAAAGTTTTAAATTTATAAAATCTTATTTTTGTTTTTTTAAACATGTTTAAAATTTTGACGTGTGGAAAAAAAAAGATGTTTAGAAAAGTTTTTTAGAAGTGTTCATAAACACCTATTAAACATGTCGGTGTAAACACCGTAGATTTTTAGAATGCTTAGACTTTTGACGATGTGAAAAAGGAGGGTTACAGATATTAGAAAAGGGTTTGTATTTTAAACATTGATTCTACAGTGCAGACACCTAATACCCCCCCCCCCAACGGGTTTCATAGAAGTCTTTTAAACTTCACAACTGCCACGTTCGGGTAGTTACGAGTTTGTAGTGCCGAATTTATAAAATCTATTAATTTAAGTATGGTGCAGTAAACTTTTAATTAACCCAAGGGAGAGTTGGGCGATTTAAAAGGCATCTTTGAAATCAGTTTCTTTGGGATGGTAGATTAGGTATCTGTCTGAAGACCCAGGTACTGCAAGATTGGTGATGCTGCGCCCCTGGATTGAGGGTAAAACCCACATTTAGTGTTGTCCGCATTTATGATTCGGTTTATATAATTATATTTTATTTACTTACTTATATTGCACTCTAAATGGTATCAGACTTTCAGTTATATGTAAGAAACGTCTACTTGATTATCTCATAGTGAACTTAGCTTTCTGAAATGAATAATAGCTATTTTAAAATGTTTACTAGATATTTCAAATATCTGAAAATGGCACCTAAATGTTTCAAATGTATAAAATCATAGAAGTTAGACATTTCATTTGTATAATAAGTTAATTTTGTATTCTTTGGGCCTAGACGCATGCGCATTGTGGCTAAAAATATTTTTAAATTAAATATTTTGAAATTAAATTTAAATTTTGAAATTAGGTCTTCTAAGTGTCTTTCATGCATTTACTAATTTTATTTATTTGGTTAGGCCTTGGCTATTAAAGTCTTTCAAGATTAAGAACCAGCCTGTAACCCTGAATGTAACCCAAGAGCTAAGCTTCTTAATATACAGTAGATCTACCCTGAGTTCAGAATCTAAGTTAGACAGGCTATACTTGAGAAAAGACACTGAGAAGTTAAAAAGGGTTCGGGCGAGAACCACGAAAATTAATCCAGAACTTAGAAGTAAAATATTTGATGGAAAATTAGCTGAACTAGATATGTATTCACTTGAAAAACGTCGACTTACTGTATAGAACAGTGGTGGCGAACCTATGGCACGAGCGCCCATTTGGGCACGCGATCAAATTTGCCTGGCACGCCTAAGCATAGAAATTGTTATCCAAAAAGTGAGTATAAAATAATAGACTTAATGCTTATAATTTGGTGTAATATATATAAACTTTGGTGGGCACGCGAATTTTTTTTTATGGTTTACATGTTTTTGTTTGGCACGCGACTGTAAAAAGGTTCGCTACCCCTGGTAATAAGAGAACGGATTCCAGTATTTAAGAGTGATAAATGGTTTTGAGAATGTAAAAGGAAGTTATTTGATTGGGATACAGAGTAGATTACAAGAAGAAATCGTTATAAATTGAAAGTCAAAAGATTTTAAGAGTAATGCTGTGAAGCAATTATTTTCATATAAACTTAAATTCCTTAAACTTTCATGCATGCAATTAGCGATGTATTTCATCGTCAGACAATTCATTAGACATTTCAGATTAGTCTTTTCAATTGTTTAAAAATTGAGACAATTTACACCTTTCAATCGACTCTGAAATGTCTAACGAAATGTTTAATTAATTTGAACTGTCTAACGCATTAGACATATCATTGTCCCAATTTTGCTAATTTTGATACGTCCAACGAAACATGCATTCGTATTCAGAGTGTGTATAATGAAGAGAATTCTTAATTCAGTACTCAATTATTTTTCTAAAGGATATATAAAATGGATTTCTTTATTCCCTGTTATTGCTCCAAAGAGATCTCACTCGTTTGCTTCCTTATTCACTTACATGAACTTCACAAATCTACAAAGAGTGAAAAATATAATTGCCTGTTTACGTAACATGCGTGTTATTTATCTCTTGCTTCATTTATCTCATACTCTTACGTTGTTATGACAGCCGAGTACATCTAAATGGAAGTTACACTTTTTATTCATATATACTGCAAGCGCGTACGCGGTTAATAAATAGATTTAAAATTAATTACTGGATGCAATCAAGGAATTCATTAGAACAATGACTCGAGATTAGTTTACTTCTCTATTTATTTAATTATTTAATTATTCTTTCTTTCCATTTTGCTTGAAAGAAAACTTAGTAAAAATTAAGGATCACCTGAAGATCAGGGCCTCCAGCCTTCTTTAGTTAGCCTTATGAGGCTAACTAACGAAAATATCACGACCAACCTGACCAATTGTTAGGTCAACTGTACACCCTTGACGATTGGTTAGGTTAGGTCGTGATATTTTCGTTAGTTAGCCTTATAAAGCTGACTAAAGAGGCTGGGGCCCCTGATTTTCAGGTGATCCAAAATTAACATGTCCGCTTTTGTTCGTCGTTTCTGGTTTAGTGTTTTCATTTGCTCGAAGTGAATATAAAGAGGAAAAAGTTGTTTTCATTTCGAGCAAGAAAAAATTCGTGGTATGGAACAATGGGGTTTATGGGGAGGGAATAGAGGTGGAGTTTGGGGACTCATGAAGCTCTTAATTACTTTTCCGTATTGGTTTGTAGTTTAGTAGGGGTAAATAAGCATGATCATTAAGGGACCGATTTACCGTGGTACATGAATCCCATCTTAAGGAAAGTAGAATTAGCATTCTATTTTGTGTATGTATAGTATATATATATATATATATCGGGTCGGCAAAAAAAGAGGGAGACCTTTTAAATCCTTCATATCTCGGCAAATACGGTACATAGAACGTGAAATTTTAGTATGTTAATAACAGGTAATTTTATAGTTTGTATGCCATCTTTTAGCAGAGAAATTGGATTTATGGCGAATATTCCAGAAAAATCTTGCTAATCATACGTTCAAATTGATAATTAAAGCGATTTTAATTAACGTAAGCCAACTGCAGGAGGTTTGGACAAGCTTCTCAGTAAAATCGATAAAACAGGAGATATCAAAAGAATACCAGGTAGCGGTTTAAATTTGGCCACCAAACAGTCCTGATTTAAATCCTGTCGATTACGGCCTTTGGGAAAATTTGTCACAGAGAATTTATACGGTCAAAGTAAGAAATGTCGCTCATTTACGACAGCTTTTTCTGGAAAAATGACATGAGCTACCACAAGAATAAATCAATAAAGCCATAGATGAGTTCCGTCCTAGACTGAAAAAGGTTGTAAAAGTTCGTGGTAAACATATGGGGCAGTTTTTTTAACATCAAGGTAGCACCATATGTGAATACTTTGTAACTTTTTATCTGCACATACAATGCAGTAGTAGTGTAAATGGAGAATTTCCAGTGGCATAAAGAAATTTTCAATAAATCCCTAATTTTCATTAGTTTTCTTTGAAATTCGCTCAGCGTATAGGAAATTTACTTAGTTGTAGGGTGTGAAAAAAATACTGAAGTCTGACCATAACTTTGGAGTTTACATCCAAAGTTCGAGGTCTCCCTTTTTTTTGCCGACCCGATATATATATATATATATATATACTGTATATATACTAGAGGCACTCAGGATATTTTGCCCCACCCTTTTTTCGTAGCTAGATAATAGGCAATGGGGCTGAAATATCTTTTGGGCTGTAAGTTTGAACTTTCTGCGCTTCACATAACCGGATTTTTCCAGTTTGAACCTCCCCTCCTTGTACAAAACCGCTTTTAAACGCCCTTGTATAAAACCGATGCTTAACGCAGTTTAAAAAATGGCGTCTGACAGTGATGTCCGTCGTAAACAGAGAGCTGTTATCGAGTTCTTAACCGCAGAGAAGGAAACAGTTGGAAACATTCACAAACGTCTACAAAACGTTTAGAAGATGCTGTTGTTGATCGAAGAACAGTTGGACGCTGGTCTAAACGAGTGAGATCATCGGAGAGAAGGAGAGCCAGCCTCGATGATGAGCCACGCAGCGGTCGCCCGGTATCGGCTGTGACATCTCACACTGTGCAACGTGCTAACAGCATCATTCGATGAAATCGGCGCGTCACATACAAGGAGCTATCACTGGAGCTGGAAATTAGTGAAGGAAGTGTGAATACGATAATTCAGCAACTGAGATACTCAAAAGTGTGTTCACGGTTTGTTCCTTGCCAACTGACTGAAGATCACAAAGCCCAAAGAAAAGAAATTTCTTCTAAGTCGTTGGTTCGATACGAGACAGAAGGGGATGACTTCCTTTCATCAATTGTGACTAGGTATGAGACTTGGGTACACCACTTTAAACCTGAAACAAAACGCCAATCCATGGAGTGGCATCACGCAGACTCCCGCACGCAAGAAAAAGTTCAAAATTGCTCCCTCTGCAGGAAAGGTTATGGCCACCATCTTCTGGGACATGAAAAGGGTAAGACTGTAAGAAGAGAGGCAGAAACTTAAGTATGGCATGGATAGACTATCAGAAAGCATTTGATAGTGTCCCATACTCCTGGATTTTGGAATGCCTTAAGCTGTACAAAATCCATCCTACCATTATTAGCACTTTAACAAACCAGATTACAAAATGGCGAACAAACATCAATCTCACCCATGAAAATGGCAAAATATCCATCCCCCATGTCAAGATTATGAGGGGTATATTTCAGGGGGATAGCTTATCACCCTGGCTATTCTGCCTCACCTTGGACCACCTTAGCAAATTACTTAGCAATAACAACAAGGGCTGCAACCTCAGTCAAACTAGGCGAAGAAATCCAAGCAGTGTTCTGAACCATCTCCTGTTTATGGATGATTTGAAGCTGCACGCAGACTCTGACCAAAACCTGGAATGCCTATTGAGGATTGTCCATGCTTTCTCCTGTGACATAAAAATGAAGTTTGGATTGGATAAATGTGCTAAGTGTACACTTAGAGGAGGCAGGAAAATACAAACCCATAACATCAATTTAGGAAGAGACACTGAGATTAAAGACTTGGAAGAGGATACTTCCTACAAATACCTTGGGATAGAAGAAAGTGGAAATATAGAACACCGGCAAATGCGAGAGAAAATCAGTGGAGAGTATGTACGAAGACTAAAAAAGATCTGCAAGACACAACTTACATCAAAGAACAAAACAGCTATAAATCAACTCGCCATCCCTGTTATCATTTATAGTATAGGGATCATAGACTGGCCGCAATCAGAACTAAACAAGCTAGATGGTAAGCTCAGAAAAATCCTCACTCTAAATACAACATACCGGAACTAGTGTCTTCCCAGATTGTACCTACCAAGGAAACTGGGAGGAATGGGATTGACTGAGATTAACCAGCTGCACCGATCATCGACCATCAGCATTGGGCAGTATCTGAGGAGCTCGAGTAGCCCTACAATAGCTCTGGTCCGTGAACACTACAACACAAGGGTAACGTAACATACTTCCACAACCAAATAGGCCCAGCAGTTTGGAGGGAATAATATGATAGAAGTAGAAACTGAAAGAGTACCAGCCATCTTAATAGCTAAGAAAAGTCGCAAAAGATTTGTTTTGGAACAACAGGCCAAGCATGCAGAAGAATGGGAACAACATCAAAGAGCTGGAAAATACTATGAAGAATTACAGGACTACATCAACAAAGAAGGATCATTGGAATGGTTAAGAAGAGGAGTTCTGCAATACGACGGAGAGCGACTAATAATGGGTGCCCAAGATCTTGCACTCCTAACAAATGCTTTTTAAAAATGGTTGGAATAAGTAATAATGATAGGTGTAGATTCTGTCATGTTGAGGTGGAAAGTGTTGGCCATCTAATATCAGGCTGAAGGGTGCTCATGGCAGATGGATACTGTACAGCCAGGCAGTAAAAACGTATGGGACCACACACCTGCATCAGTCACTGGAAATAACCATTATACTATATACTATGACACTAATTCCAACAGCCACTTTTATAGACAACTCTGCAGTAAAACCGGACATAGTAGTGTGGGACAATAGGGAAAGGAGTGCCTTACTTATTGAAGTCAGTGTCCCAAACGACTACGGCCTTAATAGAGCGGAAAGGGAGAAAATTACCAAATACCAGACGCTCATCTATGACATAAAGAAAAACTGGAGATTGAAAGAAGCTGCCAGTCTCCCCATCATAGTTGGGGCAACAGGTATGATGAAGAACAACCTACCAACTTACCTGAATTCAATCCCAGGACAGCCCCAGGCCATAGAAATCCAAACAGGGGCATTAAAAGGAATGATCACCCTCCTTAAACGAACGCTAGGACAAGTTCAGATATAGTTGGTGTGTTTGGCTTCGGGTGGAAGCCCTCCAGCTGTAGAAAGTACAATGAAGAGTATAAACCAAAAGTGAACATTATGAAGAAAGGACAAACAATCAACTCAGATGCATATATTGCCGCCCTACAGAGACTCTAGAGACGTATAAAGCGAGTTCGACCGGAGACAAAACAGGAAGACATCCTTCTTTTGCACGATAACGCAAGACCACACAACAGTTTGCAAACAAGAGAGGCCATCACAAAAATGCGCTAAACTGCGTTACCCCACCCTCCATACAGCCCGGATCTGGCACCTTCAGACTTCCATTTGTTTGGCCCAATGAAGGCTGCTCTTCGTGGAAGAAAGTTTCAGAGTGACGATGAGGTTGTTGAGGAGGTTAAGAGGTGGCTCCACCGGAACCCAGCGGACTTTTACCAGCAAGCAATAAAGGCCCTTGTTTCGAGGCGGAGGAAAGCCGTAGAAAAGGATGGAGACTATGTAGAAAAATGAAAACTTGTAAGAAACGTTAAAAATTTCTGGAACTTACAAGGAAACTTGGAAAGAAAAAAAAAGGTGAAGCAAAATATATTGAGCGGTCTTCGTATATACTGTGTATATATATATATATATATATATATATATATACACAGGGCTATTGAAAATGATTCATCCGATTTCAACTGAGAATACTTCCGTACCTATCAACCGTGCATCAACTGGGCATACACCACATGAAAGAGGAAATCTCCGAATTTTACAAGATCACCGCGAGAGGGCTCCAAAGTCACGCCGTGGCCTAGCCTAGCAACAAACAGTCAGTGTGAAAATGGCGTCCGCACAGCAGAAGGCGTTTTGTGTGTTGCAGTTTTCGGCCCCCTAGGTCGCCGGATCTTACACCGTGCGACTTCTTCCTTTGGGGGTACGTTAAGGATACTGTGTACGTGCCACCGTTGCCACATCTTTGGATGAGCTCCGAACTCGCATTGTTACTGCCGTAAAGTCAGTGACAACGGACATGCTGGAGCGAGTATGGGAGGAATTCGACTATCGTGTCGACGTTGCTCGAGTAACTAGGGGAAGTCACATAGAGCATTTATGAGGTGAGAGACAAAATTTGGACAGTTTTTCTTTTGGTTGATGTACCACAAATCACTCTGTATTTGTAACATTAAAAAAATATTCTCATTTGAAATCAGGGGAATCATTTGAATAGCCCTGTATATATATATATATATATATATATATATATATATATATATATATATATAAAATGTGTTTTGCTGGTTTGACGGTTACACGTGTTTCGATTAAAGTCCGAACAAAAGCGATATTACAGTAAAAATCCTGCAGTTAATCAGTTTTAAATGGTGCTGATATTGAGATTTAATTGATAGTGCACAGTGGTATTTCTTTTTAAAAAGTAATAATCGCGGCATATATGAAAAAAAGTAAATAAAAACGAAGCGAATTAATCTATACAGTAATTTTCCGAGTGTTTCTTTGTGAAGAAAATTAGCTGCCTATCGAAATTCCTACAAATACTCCGACATTATCCCCCGCAGCCACAGTCGCGAGCACCAATCACTGAGAAGTATGCAGCGTGCCACATCCCCCATCCCTCAGAGTAAATGGAAATGGTAAATAAATTCCTGCAACTCTGTGATATCTGTAATGAAGGAACAGATGACACAAAGGTGATGAGGTGCGATTTTTGACAGCTGCTTTTTGATTTTAGATGCCTAGAATGGGAACATGAAAAAATCTCCCTTATAACGAACGCGAAGCAACTTAATGGGATAAAATTTTTCTGCGAAAACTGCATGACCGAAATAAACTCTTTTACAATATTTAAAGCAGAAAGAGACTACAAGAAGAAAATGAAAGAGGAAAGTGGGAATAAAGAACAGAGGAAAACAGAAGAAACGAAGAAAGGCGAAGTAGAAAAAAATCAAATACCGTCACACAACGATGCCGAAACCATGCAGTCGAAAGAGAGTATAGAGAAAACAGATAGTATAATGGCAACGAAGGACATTAGCACAAATAACACAAATAGGAAAAGACAAGAGGAGAGTCAAGAAAACGGACTGAAACTGTCCCCCAGTATGGGGAAGGAATAATATACAGATATTATATAAAAGATAATTGCAGATTTAAAAGAGGACAATGTATATATGAGCATCCCCCAATATGCAATTTCTTCTATAATAATGGTCATTGTAAATTTGAAGACAGATGCAAATTCTACCACCGGACATCTGCAGGATTTGCGCAAAATATGCAACCTGCAAATACAGGAAAAATTGCTGCTATCAACATCTCCCGACGGACCCAAAAAACAAAGGACAAAGTTTAAATGACAATAGGAATAACAATAACAATAGGAACACAATAAGCGAACAAAAAAAAAATTTCAACATCGCAGACACGATACGGCTGCTAAATGTCATCCAACGCATGCAGTTGATACAGCTGGAAACCCCCGAGCCAAACCGCTTCCGGGCAAGAAGCTACCAGAACAAGTAGGCGGAAACGGATCTCTCTCGGAGGATCATAGGGCAACGAAATAAGCGATACCGAAGGAAAACGAACTTAAAATGCAAAAGAGGCAACGAAAAACAGAGAACATAAATATTGTCCTGTCTAATATTCAAGGAATAAGACCAAACCAATCACTCAATAGTTTCGTACCTGAAAGGGTTTATGGACGAAACAAGGGCGGACATCGCATGCCTCACAGAAACTCATCTTAAGGATTGCCAAGGAAATTGTGAAAACTGCGAACATTGTATTGATAAAAAAGATATAAATATAGAGGGCTTCAACTTACTAAGAGCGGATAGAACAACGAGACGTAAAGGTGGATGTGCTATATATGTACATGAAGGTCATATGGCAGAGACGATAATAAGTAAATCAAACAGCTTTGTGGAACTCCTAGCAGTGAAAATAGAAAAACTAAACGTGATACTAAAAGTCATCTATTGACCTCCAAACACCCCAACCGAAAAATTCTCGTAGGCCATTGATAACATCAGAATGCTAATAAAGGCCGTAAACCGTCCATCCCCCAATATAATGATCTGCGGAGACTTTAACTTTCCATTTCTAAAATACAAAAAGGTGGATAAGAATATATATATATACACCAGGACAAGGGACGCACAAGAGAAGACCAGGAGCAAGCCAAAATATTGATGGCTCTCACAAATGAGTTTATGCTGACACAGGAGATAACAGAAAATATCAGAAAAAATAACTGCCTAGATCTGGTATTCAAGAATAACACGAACTCGATTGCTGATATAAAACTAACCCCAACCTTTATTTTAGACCACAACTTAATCGAGATATCAACAAATATGACGACAACATTAAAAGACAATACACATATTGAGGAACGAAGCAAATTTGGGGCCTTTAACGTAAACTCCAAGACTATAAATTGGGAAGCATTCAGATCACACATGGCTCAAATAGAGTGGAGAACAGTTTTAGAGAATAAAACAACTGAAGAAATGCTAACAACCTTGGAAGAAAAGACGCTGAGAAATTTAGAAAAATATGCTCCGAAATCACGCCAAAAGGAAAGAGGAGCTGGCTAGAGAGGTAAAAGAGAAGAATATTCCGCAAAGAAAGAGATTATGCCCGGAAAGTAATACAAGAAAAACTGGAGGGTATCGATAGGGAAATACAAGCCCTGATTAAAGCCCATACAGAGAGGGAAGAGGAAAAGGCGGTAGAAGCAATAAAGGAAAATCCAAAATACTTCTATAGTGATGCGAAAAGGAAAACAAAAACGCGCCCCGCTATTGGGCCCTTAAGGAAGAGAAATAATGAACTAACCGACGATCCAAAAGAAATAGCTGAAACATTGAGAGCCCAGTTTAAATTAATTTTTAGTACCCGAAAAAGTGACAAAGCGATACCTGACATAGATGCATTCTTTGAAGAGAAATTGCAAGGATAGTGTATAACAGACTTTGATTTTACCCCAGAAGATGTAGCAAGAACTATAGGACAAATGAAACCACATTCAGCTACAGGTCCGGACAATTAGAACTCATTATTGATTAAAAACTGTGAAAATGAAATAGCTACACGTTTATACTGGATATGGAGAAGATCCCTAGACACTGGGGAAATACCGAGCATCTTGAAAAGAGCAAACTTTGTCGCTATATATAAAGTAGGGGACAGATCTCAAGCAAAGAACTATAGACCAGTGTCATTGACGTCCCGCCTCACCAAAGTATTTGAAAGAAAAGTTAGAGAAAATTTATGATTTCTTGAAGACACTGGAAAGATTCAACGAAAATCAGCACGGATTCCGATCAGGTAGATCATGCCTATCACAACTAATAGAACACTACAACAATATCCTAGATGCGCTGGAAGGCAATGACAACTACAATGTCATATACACAGATTTTGCTAAAGCTTTCGACAAATGTGATCACGGTATAATAGCACATAAAATGAAATATATGGCAATAACAGGCAAAGTGAGAAAATGGATATACAGCTTCCTCAGAGAACGTCTACAGGTCGTCAAAATTCAAGGTGTATCATCATCAGAATCGGAAGTACGCAGCTCAGTACCACAAGGGACAATACTGGCCCCACTCCTGTTCATTATCATGCCAACAGATACAGACAACGGAGTAAACAGCAACAGTATAGTAACATCCTTCGCAGATGATACAAAGATTAGCAGAAAAATCAGCGATGTAAATGAAGTGGAGGCGTTGCAGAGGGACACGAACAAAATATACAAATGGTCAGAAGACAACATGACATATAACACCGAGAAATTTCAGCTCTTGAGATATGGTAGAAAAGAGGAACTTAAACAGACTGCATATTATGTTCCAGATAGACAGGAAATTCAGAGAAGCACGAAAGCGGTCGATCTGGGGGTAATAATGAACGGTGATGCGAAATTCGAAACACAAAATCAAATAGCGATAAATAAAGCAAAAAGAGTCGCGGGACAGGACAGTAATGATTCCCTGCTAAAAACACTGATTATACCAAAACTTGAATACTGCTCAGTTTGACGACCCCATATAAAAGAAAGAAACTAATAATCTACAAGAAACGCAGAGGCATTTCACAGCCAAGATTGATGGCTGCAAAGAACTGAACTACTGGGAAAGACTAGGTAAATTAAATCTGTACTCCCTGGAAAGAAGAAGAGAGAGGTACACCATAATCTACATATGGAAAATGATCGAAAAAACTGGTACCAAACCTCAAACTAAACCCAATTACCATTCAAACAACACTGGAAAATAGGAAAGGCAGAATGTGTAGTGTTCCCAAATTAAAGGCCCGACAAGCGACCTCCTCAACACTGAAGGAAAAGAGCTTGGTTGTCAGAGGGCCAAGACTTTTCAACCAGCTTCCAAAGGAACTCAGAAACGTTACAGGGGTCAAAGTTGAAGTCTTTAAAAGAAGACTAGATGCCTGGCTCACGAGGGTACCAGATGAGCCGGGTGTACTTGGCTATGTACGGTGGAGAGCGGAAAAAAGCAACTCGCTACCCCACCAAGCTAGACCTAGAGGCGGGGCCACCAGCTTGACCTCCGTGTGAAGAGAGCCCAACCTACGACACAGAAACAAGTATATATATATATATATATATATATATACGGTATATATATATATATATATATATATATATATATATATATATATATATATATGTTAACCCCTCCGTCTATGGCCTGGGTTGGTTCGAAGTCGACGGGGATTCTGGTTAGGACGCAACAACGGATCTGTTACTTGCAGTAGTTTCTTCTATAACATTCTAAATTTTTCTCTCGCTATAGGGTCGACAGTTGTTAATTCTTCTCTTTCTATAATACTCTGATATTTTCTCTGAAGGTTCGCCGATTTTCTCATTATAACTTATCGACTTTATTGACTGAATTCTCGGGCGAGGGCACGGCTCAAAGGAAAAGATAAAAAACTTCGTTTACTGTAGTTTACAACTAAAATGTACAGGTAGTGCTCTGAATTTACAGGGGTAAAGGTTCGACCTGTTTCGACCATGGCTCAGGCCGGAATCTAAAAAAATTAAGGAGGCAAGGGGCCTCTGCCTCATCCTCTGGGAGTGAAGTCTAAGAAGAAGAAGTCGTAATCGAAGTAATGTTATTTTACAATTACATGCTTTATATATAATCTAAATTTTTGGGGAGTGCAATTTGAAGGTTGTTTCCCCCTTTAAACACGTGATCTGATTTTTGAAAGATTCCAAATAAAAATTTTAAAAAATAATAAAAAATAATCGTATTTTCGCCGAGTATTCATTTCTAAAGGGCGACATAATTTCGGAGTAGTACATCGAGTACAATCTAAGTACATCACAGTACATTGTAATTTTGGGTTACTACAACTATGATTATAATTACGGATTAATTCATATTCACTTATTATCGTTAATTACAGTCTTCATTAAAGTACATTAATTACATCATATTAAATTATTACATTTAATTACAATTTTAGCAAATTGTTAATTGACATATCTACTACTGAAGTAATCTAAATGAAGGAGAGTTAACCGTTGTCCTATAATTTAAAGGGGATTAACAGCAATGTTATATATTTATAGTTAACAATAATTACGCAAAATTATGTCAAATATTATTAGAACCTGGTTGGTTATCAGAGTTTGAAAATCTTAGCCAGCGATGAGGAAAGCGGAGAAAAAAACGGTGTACTTTTCATTGGAAGTACACGGACATTTATGATAACGTAATACATAAGTAATATAGAATTTGAGTGACAATTAGGTAGAAATAGTAATTACAAGTAATGAGAACGGGGATAACTATGTGACGTAAGCCGATAACGAACTAATGGCCAGGCAGGGTAACAATACAGTATATTATTATAATATAACATAACATCTTTTTCAATTTTGGCATAGTGACAAGGAGCACCATCATGTTGATAGACGACGGTACTAACAATCCTATCCCAGTCGTCTCTCAACATGATGGTGCTCCTTGTCACCATGCCAAAATTGTTCAGGATTATCTACATGGACGTTTTCCAAATCGCTGGATCGGACGCGGAAGCAACAGACCTTGGCCAGCGAGATCACCAGATTTAACCCCTTTAGATTTCTTTGCATGGGGCTTTATCAAATCGCACGTCTATCAGACGAAGATTACGAGTCTTGAAAACTTACGTACACGTATACGAGCTGCTGCAGATAACATAACCTCGCAAATGTCCAGAATGCGTTTAGAAATGCTGCGGAACGATTTGAGCTGTGCAGGGATACTGATGGGCGTCACGTCGAATCTTACTCTTAATTATTTAATAAATGTTACCACTTTATCATTTTATGATTGAATTCCATATAATTTCCAAGTGCTTCACAAAAATAGATCCTGACGTTATGTACACCCTGTATAATGTTATAATGTTATAATGTTTCAGACCAACAAAGACCCAAGGATCCACTCATGGCTGATCTACCTAACTCTGTTCGTAATTGTGTATTGTGCATGTCCTCCGTGGTGTCGGAGAGAACCTGCAATTTTACGTGGGTTCCGAACCACAAAGCCTTAATTTTACTAGGATAAACTATACCCAATCTATTAACATATGCGTCTAATCGATTTTTAAATATGTTTAGAGACGTGCTACTAATTACTTTTACCGGCAAACTATTCCACCTATTTCCTTACACACCCCATTTAAAGAGATTCCTCTGCCGAGCGGTGCCCCCCATAGTACTGTGAGGTATTGAAAAGCTCATGATCTTCACTTGCCCCACAAACACCTTGAAATGGGAGACCCAAAATGGGTGCAAACACATTCTAAATTACTGTACAGTCTTTACAGCCACACCTACACTTTTCCTCCTAAGTATATATATTGTAATGTATATGTAAATTTTGACTTGGTCCGCAATCGATATGGATCGTGACTTATTTTTCGTTGGCAAGGTACTAGTGTTGATGGATACCGTAATGAAATTGACTGGATTTTTGGATCTGTTATATTTGCATGTTGGTTATAAATAGATATAGAGTGTATATATATTTGTGGATAGTAGTCTATTATGACTTGATCCTCTGGATCCAGAGATTCTATCTTTAGTTTCAAATCGATAATTAATTAGTTTTAAATCGATAATTAATTAGTTTTAAATCGATAATTAATTAGTTTTAAATTGACAATTAATTAGTTATGCAAAAATTGGTCGTTGCCAATGGACAGTAGGGTGGATCGATTTTACATTGTTTTCGATTTCCATATTCTAATAGAGACAAAAACTTGCGCATGCATGAGAAAATAGCCTCTGCAAAATCTTAGCTTAATAGGTAATCATCTTCTGCCCCCGGCAGAGCGATGAAAATCATATTTTAGTAGTCAAAAAGGTATTTTTCTTATAATTTTTAAAATATTTCAATATGCATCAAAATTATTCCTAATAACTATAAAGTCGATGAAAAAGACCTCATATGATCGTTTTTCCAAGCGCGTTGTCCTACGTTAATATCTTTTGCCCCCGGCAACAATGTCAAATGTTGAAAAAATAGGTAATTTATATAAATATTTTCAGATCGGCTCTTTGTCTTAAATAATGCATTTATATATTTCCCATAGCATTTATATCGTTGCTTAGGCATGAAATAACACACACAAAATTTTATGACTCTAGAGTAATATCTTCTGTCCCCGAGAAAAGTCTAAATGTGGATTATAATTACGTTAATGCGATGTTATAAGTACGATAAGTACTAAGTACAGCTCCTCGCTTGCTAATTTTATAAAATTAGCAACCCAGAACTCACCACGAGGAGGTGGCTGTACGTCGAGTTCCACCCTATCCAGCCCCAACCACCAATGTTCCCTCTAATTTTTTTTAGTCCGTGTGCGCAAGAAATTTTCGTTGTGCATACATTTAGATTCATGGTGAAAAATTGTGCAAACTTTTCTGAGCGCTATTAGCTTCAAAATTAAATATATATAAACATTAAATACTTAATAAATATTATTTGCATAAGGTGATAGCTTGATCATTACGGTACTATTAAATGGATATTAAAAATCTGTTCACAATATTATATATTCTTAAAAAAGAAAACATTTTATCCATTCTAAAAATATGAATAAAATAAAAAATAGTAAAATAAAACTCAACAAAATAAAGACATAAAATAAAAATAACATTAATTGAAAATTACTATTTTAGTTATCATTTCTCAAAACAATTTTTAGCATTTAGCAATTTAAAATAGATTATCGAGATTAATACATGATTTTATCCATTCACAAAATAGGAATAAAATAAAAAATAATAAAATTCAATAAAATAAAATATAATCAAAACATTAAATAACATTAAATAACATTAAATGAAAGTGCCTTTTATTTAAGTATGATTATGATTTCTCCCTACGATCTTTAGCATTTGCCCATTCCAAATAAACTCTATGAAGATTAATACATCCGTCATCATTCAGGTAACTTTTAATTCGCATGAGCATGTCCAAATGATTTTCTTTCAAGCGGTTTCTTAATTTGTTCATTATAGAATTCATTAAACTGAAATTTTTTAAATTACTTCATTTACTGTCGTGACTTATGATACGCCTGAGCCTGTGCGCATTTTATTTTGCTGTGTGCGCGGGTTTCACAACGCGTGTGCGCGCGCACACGCGCACACCTTAAAGGGAACATTGCCAACCACCCTTCCTTTGGCTGCATGTCGATTTACATACGGTAATCTTTCTTAGAATCAAATCGTGGAATTTTTGTTTGGGAGTGAAGACGGGAACGGATGAATCCGTCCCTCTCTTCTATTCCACTTACACTGGCAGAGGCTTCAGTTACTAATTTGATGAGTCTCTCGACCGTTTGAGTATGACAAGGGAATAGGGATCAGTCCATCAGGCTGGTCTCCCGTCTCAACAAACTCTTTTATTCGGGTATCAGGTATTGTTTTTGTAACGGGGGGTTCGGTCACCTCAGCCGTTTGCCAGTTGATCATTTCGTAATAGTTTTGACTATCGTAGAGCAGCTCAGGCATGGCGAAGGCTCGAATTTCCCCCGCTGGTGATTGTTTTGATCGTGCTTTTAATAATCTTCTCCATCCCAATTCTCTTATGTGTTGCTCATCGGCATGTAGCATGGAGATCAAAATATTTTCTGGGTGAGTAAAGAAAGAATTTCTACGGAGGACTTTGTTGGCGATTGTCTTAGATCTTTGAGGCATGGTCTGAGAGAGACGCATCATTTCGAAAAAATGTTTTGCGCCCTCAGTGAAACGAGTTTTTCTTCATCTTAAACCAAATTGGTGCGTAAACTGTCATAATGAATTGCACAATTTCGTTGAAGGTGCTGGAGGGTTCATGGTTGAAACATAGAGGCGCAGAAATCTATTTGCTGTTGTCAGCCACCTGGAATGCGCCATCTTACCTGGATTTCGAGCCGCGAGAGCTGAAGAGCAGCTACCGCTCGACACTGCTTTGTAGATGCCTAACAAATATTTTTGGTCAGTGCTCAACTCGGCATCATCTATGTCAATGTCGGGAGATGGAATGGCATCGAATTCTGTAATTGGAAGTTTTTCGCAGTCGTCCTCTGAGTGAGGGAGCCACACACACACACACACACACACACACACCACACACTGAGGACTCGAGGAGCCAGCTGCAAAATACACACCTGCCTTCGACGCTGTCAAAAGGCAACTGAGGGAACTGCGCAGTGCGTACTGGCGCGTCAGTGGCAGCTGCTGCTGGCAGCACTCACCACAGATGACCTTTAAACCCTAGCCTAGAGTCATAAAATTTTGCGTGTGTGTTATTTCATGCCTAAGCAACGATATAAATGCTATGGGAAATATATAAATGCATTATTTAAGACAAAGAGCCGATCTGAAAATATGTATATAAATTACCTATTTTTTTCAACATTTGACGTTGTTGCCGGGGGCAAAAGATATTAACGTAGGACAACGCCTTGGAAAAACGATCATATGAGGTCTTTTTCATCGACTTTATAGTGTTTAGGAATAATTTTGATGCATATTGAAATATTTTAAAAATTATAAGAAAAATACCTTTTTGACTACTAAAATATGATTTTCATCGCTCTGCCGGGGGCAGAAGATGATTACCTATTAAGCTAAGATTTTGCAGAGGCTATTTTCTGATGCATGCGCAAGTTTTTGTCTCTATTAGAATATGGAAATCGAAAAGAATGTAAAATCGATCCACCCTAAATATACAGGCAGTTTTTGCATAATTTCTTATGTTCTTGTGGTTCGGAACCCACGTAAAATTGTAGGTCCCCTCCTCCACCACGGAGGACATACACAATTACGAACACAGTTACGTAGACCAACCATGAGTGGATCCTAGGGTCTTTGTTGGTCTGTAACATTACGGCATTTGATTGAGTGAGGCCCGTGGTGTAATGGTTATCATATCTGATGGCAATCGGAAGATCCCGGTTTCGATTCCCGGGTGGTTACCTCATTTTTTCATTTGTTTCGTTCTCTCTCTCTCATCTTGCGCGGTTTATTCTCCTATACAACCGTCGTTCTTTACGTTAATTATACTGCGTGTTTGCAGTTTAAATGTATATAATGTACGGCATGCGGGAGGAGCCCCTTGAGGCATTGGTTTCTGCGCGTATGTGGAGGAATTACGGCATTTGATTGAGTGAGGCCCGTGGTGTAATGTTTATCATATCTGACCGGCAATCGGAAGATCCCGGCTTCGATTCCTGGGTGGTTACCTCATTTTTTCATTTGTTTCGTTCTCTTCTCTCATCTTGCGCGGTATATTCTCCTATACAAGCGTCGTTCTTACGTTAATTATACTGCGGTTTGCTGTTTAAATATATAATATATATATATAATAAGATATATATATATATAAATATATATATATATATATATATAAGTATATATATATAATATACATATATATATATATATATAAAGTATATATTTATATATATATATATATAATATATATATATATATATATATATATTATATATATATATTTAACTACCTTTTTTTTCATTTGCTTCGTTCTCTCTCTCTCTCATCTTGCGCGGAATATCTCCTATACAAGCGTCGTGCTTTACGTTAATTATGCTGCGTGTTTGCAGTTAAATGTATATAATGTTACGGCATGCGGAAGGTGCCCCCTTGTGGCATTGGTTTCTGCGCGTATGTAGAAGAATTACGGCATTTGAATGAGTGGGGCCCATGGTGTAATGGTTATCATATCTGACCGGCAATCGGAAGATCCGGGTTCGATTCCCGTGTGGTTACCTCATTTTTGATTTGTTTCGTTCTCTCTCTCTCATCTTGCGCGGAATATCTCCTATACATATATATAGAGTAAATATATATATATATATACAGGGCGTCCCAAAAAAATGTATACACACTTTAAATAATTATAAAGGCAGTGTTTATTAAAATACATTTCATTTTCAAAATGTAATAGAATCTACAGACATTATTTAATTGTTTTGTCAACGCCTGTTTTCAAACTGACGTCCGTTCTGGTCCAGGCACTGCTGATAACGCGAAGCAATGGAATCGCAAACATCACGAAACATTTCGTTTGGTATTTGTGTGCATTCTCGTTCAATGGCTGCTCTCAATTCAGCGACTGTTGCAGGTTTTATAGCGTAAACTTTGTCTTTTAAGTATCCCCAAGTATCCCCATAAAAAAAGTCTAGTGGTGTGAGGTCTGGTGAACGCGGAGGGTATTCTACGAAACCCCTTCGTCCAATCCACATCCACATCGTGCCAAGTACCACTCGCAATACTCCACTCTTCGGTCCGGATCATCTTCATTAATAGCATGGACTAATCTTGGAATGTAACTTTTCCATTGACAGCGCTTCAAAATGCGTTGGACAGACGATTCTGAAATTCCTACCTCACGACTCGCTTGCCGCACAGATTTTCTTAGACTTTGACGATACGTTTCCAGTACTCTTTCTTGCTTTGTGGGGCTTGTCGATGTCCTTGGTCTTCCGGAACGCTTCTTGTGGACATTCTGAACAGTTCCATCGGCTTCAAACTTATCTCTAATTCGAGTGATGGTAAGTCGCGTTGGTGGATCTGTTTGAAACTCCCTCCTAAACTGTGTTTGCACTTGAACTGCGTTTTCACACTTCCAGTAGCATTTTAGAATGAATTTCCTTTGTTCAAAGCTTAGTCTGACTGCCATTATTAATTCTAATTGGTTTAACTTGGAATGAAAGAAACATCAATTGAGCTATGAGCTGTTAAAGTGTGTATACATTTTTTTGGGACGCCCTGTATATATATATAGTATATATATATATATATATATATATATATATATATAATATAATATATATTATATATATATATATATATATAGATATATAATATATATTATATATATAGTATATATATATATATGTATAATACTATATATATATAGTATATATGTATATATTATATGTATATATAATATAATATATAGTATAAATATATATATTATATATATATATATATATATATATATATATATATATATATATATAGTATATATATATATACAGTATATATATATATATATATATATAATATATATATATATATATAGTATCTCTATATATATATATATATAGTATCTCTATAATATATATATATATATGTATATATACTATATATATATAGTATATATATATATATATATATATATATATAATATATATATATATATATATATATATATACAGGGCGTCCCAAAAAAAATGTATACACACTTTAACAGCTGATAGCTCAATTGATGTTTCTTTCTTTCCAAGTTAAACCCATTAGAATTAATAATATATATTATATAGATATATATATATATAGTATATATGTAAAAATGAACAATGAATAATCCATATTCATTTTCATATGAGAAACCAAAATCGCCTAAGCGATTTTTGGATAGAATTTCGATTTGTACTTCTTTATTCATTACTGTATTTTTCTAATTCATCTTTTCTAATAATGACTTGTACACTATGACGTCATAAAATAACTTTATTCTCTTTACGTTTCCCATACCTTGTACACTGAATCACGTGCTTAGTATTTGGACATCTTCCTTATTCAATGTATGGTAAATTCTTTAATAATAATGTTGTGGTGTTATGTAGTATAAATATTATTATTCAACCATATTCATCTATACGTCCATATTTTATCTTGACCATTATCCTATATAAATTTTATTAAATATTTATTTTTACTCGTGTCAATCTATGAAATGCAAAACTTCATGCATTCGTTCGAAAACGCACAAATACGTTCTCTTATTATTTTTTTCATTTTTATTGTTAATTATATCACCTCCCGAGATGAACTCGAAAATGCTGAGGGTAAGTGATCAAATTCCGCTGACTATGGCATAAGCGAACGCTTCAAAGATAAAAATCTCCTTTTGCTCTGATTCGAATTTATAACATTATCATGCGTTATGTTATATTATGTGTGTCATGTCTCATGTACTTGTGTTGTACTAATAACCATATATAATAACCATATATAATAACCATATGTAATAACCATATATAATAACCATAATAACTTATAATAACCATATTATAACCATATATAAATATATAAAAACACTGAAAGAATGGTAAACGACGTAATGTACTTCAATGAAACTGTAATTAAATGTAATGATTTAATATATAATGTAAGAATGTACTTTAATAGAAGTGTAATTAAACAATAATAAGTGAATATGAATTAATTGGTAATTGTAATCGTAACTGTAATGAACCAAAATTAATACATACTCAGTCGTGTACTTAAATTGTACTTATGTACTACTATGAAATGATATCGCCTTCAGAAATGAAGATTCGGCAAATATATACGATTAGTTTTTTTATTTTTTAAAATTTTTATTTGGAATCTTTCAAACATCTGATCATGTGTTTAAAAGGGGGGAACTTAACCTTCAACTGCCGTCCCCCAACATTTAGGTTTATATTATACATGTATTTGTAAAATACTGCTACGAGCCTCCCTTGTTAGCAGCCTCGCTGCGAGGAGGGGGCAGAGGCCCCTTGCCTCCTTAACTTTTTAGATTCCGGCCTGAGCCATGGTCGAGAGAGGTCGAACCTCTACCCCTCTAAATTCAGAGCACTACCTGTACATTTTTAGAAGTAAATTACAGTAAGGGAAACTTTTTATTTTTCCCTTCGAGCCGTGCTCTCTTCAGAAGAACTTAGTCAGTTAAGTCGATAAGTTATAAAAGAAAAGTCGATAATTTTAGTATCAGAGAAAGAATCAGAGTATTATAAAAAGAGAAGAATTAACAACTGGCGACCCATTGCCCAAATTAAGAAAGAGACAACCCAAGCACCATAGAAGATATTGGCATAACAGTCTGGCGAGTCTGTAGCCAAGAGTTTAACAAGTGGCGACCCACCATTTGACCGGCGGAAAAGAATTAGAATGTTATAGAAGAAATATCAGTAACAGCCTCTAAACAAGAACGCCTCGTCGATACGACACACCCCATAAGCACATATAAGAAGGAGGATAACAAGTCTGGCGACCCTGCCCCAGGATTAGAAGAATATTTTAAGAGGATTTTAACAAGTGGCCTCTCTCTGGCCAGGATAGAAATTACCCTGCATCAGGATAAAACCATTTGACCGGCGTGTCACGACTTCTAGTTCGTGACATCCACCCTTGAACCGCTGTGTCACGACTCCAAGTTCTCCACGCATAGTTTTCATCCAAGAAGAAGTAGCCAGCAAGACACGTCTTCAGGACACGTCTCTAAGGATTTCGCCATAGAAAATTTTGTTAAGTACAGAGTTTGTCTTTTTAAGTAATTTGTAAACATTTGAAAAGTCAGTATTATTAACTTATTAACAGTTAACTAGTATCAAGCCAGTATTAACAGAAAACAGAGTGAACATTTCAGACACCAGTGATACATTTTTTTTAGTGAAACAATAATTTTCACAGAAGTTAAAAGTCACAGAAGTTAAAAGTCACAGAAGTTAATAGTCACAGAAAGAGTTAAAAGTCACAGAAAGAGTTAATTGTCACAGAGTTAATTGTCACAGAGTTAATTGTCACAGAGTTAATTTCAGTTATTTTCACTATTATATTCAGTATAGAATAATTTTATTTTATGTACCAAACATAATAGTACAGTACCTTCGCGTACATTAGAGTGAAATATTGTTTAAATTTTTTTATTTTTGTTTGCAATTTTTTTCAAATTATTGAATTGAATTGACTTGCAAATTAAGAAAGAGAGAGTTTACAGAGAGTTTATAGAGTTTATAGAGTTATAGAGATACTTGAAAACAGTTTCAAGTTAGTTCCAGTTTCAGTTTCAAGATACTTGATTGCATTTCAAGTAAGTCGGTTGCACCAAGAAAGACAACCAAACCCCAGAGGTTAATAATCTCCACTTGATAGAGATCAAGTGCAGTCATTTTCCGTTTTCAGTTAATCTTCACTTGATAGCAGTTCAAGTGCAAGTCAGTTTCGTTTTCAGTAGACTCCACTTGATAGAGATCAAGTGCAGTCATTTTCCGTTTTCAGTTAATCTTCACTTGATAGCAGTTCAAGTGCAAGTCAGTTTCGTTTTCAGTAGACTCCACTTGATAGAGTTCAAGTGCAGTCAAGTTTAGTCAGACAGTTTCAAGTCAGACAGTTTAAAGATACTTGATAGAGTTCAAGTCAGACAGTTTAAAGATACTTGATAGAGTTCAAGTCAGACAGTTTAAAGATACTTGATAGAGTTCAAGTCAGACAATTTCAAGTCTCAGTTTTCAAGTCCCAAGTCATTTCAATGCAGTCAATTGAATTCAACTTTTTCTTTGTAGTTTAAGAGAATTTAATTTAAGAAAATGTAATTTAAGAATCTAATTCAAACTTTTTTTTGTTGTAAAAGAGAATTTAATTCAACCTTTTTTGTTGTTGTTTAAGAGAATTAAATTCAACCTGGATTGACCGGTTTGCGTCTTTAGTTTAACCTTTTTTTGTTTGTAAGAAGGAAATTGACCGATTTGTCTTTTCTTTTCATGCCATTGTTGCGTATATAAATATATAGGTAAAATGACATATTTTATTGTTTGCAACCAAAACCGTTTTTACAAATGTTTGTAACGAGTTTTATAATTATTGTGATTACATGATGACAGAAATAGTGTAATAATTAATCGATCATGTACCTAATTTATCTTGCTCTGTACGGTCGGGAAATTTACCCGTAGGACCGCACATACCCTAAATTTCAGTTGTGTTTATTCTTTTTGTCATTTAATTTTAATAAAACTTTTACACAATAAAACATATGTATTTATCATATGCAAACAAGTTTTCAGACTAAAATATCAAATAATTCAAAATTCTATCAACATTTAACGAAAGAGTATAATTTTTCTACTTAACATGCAAAAATTATTAAACCTTTTTAATATTTTTTTTATTATATAAAAATAATTTTTAGTAAAATTTACCTGAAATTATTAAATGAAAAGATTGTTCGAAATGCTTTCCTTCCATTTCAATAACTTTTTTATTCTTGGCCGAAACTCACCTAAGGTTCGATTTACTTTTATTTTTAAGAATATTATAAAATTATGTTTAGCTCATTAAAATGCATAAATTGATTTCTATTTTTAATTTGTATTCTTAATTTTCTTAATTCAAGTATCGTACCGATACTTCTGGTTAATGTTAATGGTTATATAGTTCATATATAGCTAGGAATGTTACTAGTCGAATTTAATTCCATCTTCAAAATTTAATTTTTAATACCGCTAGATTTACTTTCATTAATTGTAAGGTCCTCTATGTACGTTTTTTTATTACCTTAATACGTGTAACTGATGTAATTAAATACTTAAATACTACCTTGAACTTAAAGGATTTTATAATAATAATAATAATAATAACTCTTACACACACACACACACACGTATGCACACTATATATACTATATATATACAAACCTTATGCAAAAATCATTGGATATCACAATAATCTATTTCATTGCGTGTAAGTGCTAACTATGCTATTTATATAGTCTTAAGCATTTTTGCTCTCTAATATATCTTGCTCATGCATTTATTCAGTTAATTGAACAATCCTCTCGGCTAATCTGTCCCTCGAAATTGTAAGATACACACTTTGTACCTAGTACACCCAAATACACACTAGACCACAGGTCTATACATCATCCACTACGTAATTCAATTTTTACCTACACTAGTCAATAACAATTAGTTTACAGATTGTACGATTTACATTTTTCCCTTTTATCTACTATTCATTATGTATGTAATTTTTCCCACAGAAAAAGAAAATTTTGTAAAAAAAAAAAAAAAAAAAAATTTAACTATCATTGTTTGTCTAACTTAATTGTTTGTCTAAATTAACGTATTAATCCTTTTATTCTGTTTGCATAAAATTAAAGTTTTAATCTTTGAATTTTCATATTTTATAATAGCCTCTGAGCGAGTGTCATGTTAAAAATTTGATTACTCTGCATTGTACTCAACTACCTGAAATCGTTCTGTAAGAAATTTGCATTGTAAAAAAAAAAAAAAATTCGTCATCATCTAATTTGAATTCGTTAGAGGTTATTTTCTCAATTGTATTGGATTAATTGGATTATTATTGTGTTAATATCATTTTAGAGGGGGAACACTGTAAAAATGAAAAATGAATAATCCATATTCATTTTTACATGAGAAACCAAAATCGCCTAAGCGATTTTTGGATAGAATTTCGATTTGTACTTTATTCATTACTGTATTTTTCTAATTCATCTTTTCTAATAATGACTTATACACTATGACGTCATAAAATAACTTTATTCTCTTTACGTTTCCCATACCTTGTACACTGAATCACGTGCTTAGTATTTGGACATCTTCCGTATTCAATGTATGGTAAATTCTTTAATAATGATGTTGTGGTGTGATGTAGTATAAATATTATTATTCAACCATATTCATCTATACGTCCATATTTTATCTTGACCATTATCCTATATAAATTTTATTAAATATTCATTTTTACTCGTGTCAATCTATGAAATGCAAAACTTCATGAATTCGTTCGAAAACGCACAAATACGTTCTCGTATTATTTTTTTCATTTTTATTTTTAATTATATCACCTCCCGAGATGAACTCGAAAATGCTGAGGTTAAGTGATCAAATTCCGCTGACTATGGCATAAGCGAACGCTTCAAAGATAAAAATCTCCTTTCGCTCTGATTCGAATTTATAACATTATCATGCGTTATGTTATATTATGTGTGTCATGTCTCATGTACTTGTGTTGTACTAATAACCATATATAATAACCATATATAATAACAATATATAATAACCATATATAATAACCATATATTATAACCATATATTATAACCATATATAAATATATAAAAACACTGTAAGAATGGTAAACGACGTAATGTACTTCAATGAAACTGTAATTAAATGTAATGATTTAATATATAATGTAAGAATGTACTTTAATAGAAGTGTAATTAAACAATAATAAGTGAATATGAATTAATTGGTAATTGTAATCGTAATTGTAATGAACCAAAATTAATACATACTCAGTCGTGTACTTAAATTGTACTTATGTACTACTATGAAATGATATCGCCTTCAGAAATGAAGATTCGGCAAATATATACGATTAGTTTTTTTATTTTTTAAAATTTTTATTTGGAATCTTTCAAACATCTGATCATGTGTTTAAAAAGGGGGAACTTAACCTTCAACTGCCGTCCCCCAACATTTAGGTTTATATTATACAGGTATTTGTAAAATGAATTGCACTTCATTACGGCTCTCGGCTTTGGTCACTGCTACGAGCCTCCCTTGTTAGCAGCCTCGCTGCGAGGAGGGGGCAGAGGCCCCTTGCCTCCTTAACTTTTTAGATTCCGGCCTGAGCCATGGTCGAGAGAGGTCGAACCTCTACCCCTGTAAATTCAGAGCACTACCTGTACATTTTTTAGAAGTAAATTACAGTAAGAGAAACTTTTTATTTTTCCCTTCGAGCCGTGCTCTCTTCAGAAGAACTTAGTCAGTTAAGTCGATAAGTTATAAAAGAAAAGTCGATAATTTTAGTATCAGAGAAAGTATCAGAGTATTATAAAAAGAGAAGAATTAACAACTGGCGACCCTTTGCCCAAATTAAGAAAGAGACAACCCAAGCACCATAGAAGATATTGGCATAACAGTCTGGCGAGTCTGTAGCCAAGAGTTTAACAAGTGGCGACCCACCATTTGACCGGCGGAAAAGAATTAGAATGTTATAGAAGAAATATCCGTTGCTGACTCCTAACTAGAACCCCCGTCGATCCGAACCGACCCAGGGCCATAGACGGAGGGGTTAACATATATATACATATATATATACAGGGGTTAGACAAAATAATATGAACACCTTGATAAATGGCGGTTTTTATTCTTAATATGGAGTTGGTCCTCCTTTAGCGGCAATAACAGCTGCAATGAGTCGGGGAATTGATTCATACAGCTTTTGGACAGTGGCTAGAGGAATCCTGAGCCATTCTTCGAGCAAACCCTGCTCCAGTTCCTCCAAAGACGCCGGCGGTGGGAATCGGCTTCTGACCTGCTGCTGCAACTGACACCACAGATGCTCGATAATGTTAAGATCCGGGGATTGTGGAGGCCAATCCAAGCGTTCTACTTCACTAACATGCTCTTCAAACCAGTTTTTAACGACCCCAGCGGTGTGGATTGGTGCATTATCATTCTGGAAGACGGCGCCGCCATTGGGAAACAGCGTTTGGACCATGGGATGGACCTGGTCAGCCAATATTGACAAATAGACCTGCGCGTTAACCCTACCATGCAGTACTACAGCTGGGCGAAGAGTATTCCACGATATTGCTGCCCAAACCATCACAGATCCGCCTCCATGCTTAACGGTTGGGGTGAGGCAGTCGGGGTCATAAGCATCTTTAGGCTGTCTCCAAACGTAAACTCGACCGGAACATGGAAATAGCGTAAAGGAGGATTCGTCGGAGTAGATTACATTCTTCCACCGGTCCACTGACCAATTGTTATGGTCATTACACCATTTTCTGCGCCGCTCAATGTTGATGTGCGAAAGGAAGGGTTTGGCAATTGCAGCCCTCCCATGGTATCCAGCTCCATGGAGCTCGCGACGTACAGTTCTGGTCGATACCGGGCTTGCAAGATGCTGGTTAAGCTCTGCAGTCACTTTTGGAGCTGTGGTCTTATGGTTCTTTGTCACAATGCGCTTTAGCACCCGGCGGTCTCGATCACACAGCTTCTTCTTGCGTCCACTATTGCATTTTTCGGTGCTTGTCTTTCCATGGTTTTGGTATACAGACATGACCACAGAGACAGTTCCTCTGGATACCTTGAACATCTGAGCGGTTTTCACCACCGATGCACCGGCCATCCGCGCTCCGACAATTTGCTCTCTTTGGAAGTCTGACAGGTCTTTCATAACTGCTAATTCATAATTCACTCAGATCTGTAAAAACAACGTGAGGGTTATAACATGACGAATACACTCTCTGTTACGCATTTAAATAGGTTTGCCAGTCATTTGACCGTTTACTTTGTGTCTGAGCAGTCCGTAAAGATAACCGGTGAAATCGGCGGGTGTTCATATTATTTTGTCTAACCCCTGTATATATGTATATATATATATATATAATATATATATATATATATAATATTTATTTTTATATATATATATAGTATATATAATGTTATAATGTTATAATGTTTCAGACCAACAAAGACCTTTGGATCCACTCATGGCTGGTCTACCTAACTGTGTTCGTAATCGTGTATGTCCTCCGTGGTGGCGGAGGGGACCTACAATTTTACGTGGGTTCCGAACCACAAGAACATAAGAAATTTATGTAAAAACTGCCGGTAAATTGGCAACGACCAATTTTTACGAAACTAAATAATTATCAATTTAAAACTAATTAATTACACTAGGCAACAAATTTCAACTTTTTTTTTGTTACAGACACGTGAACTACTGATTCCTACTAAAGCGCTGATGCTGATTTCAGATATGATATCAAAATTTCTCTATCACGTCCAGATTTTGTGTAACCGAAAACCCCTATTTTTCATTTTTTTTCTCACCCGCTTCTATTACGAAAGCCGTCTAAGCTACTTTTCCGTGCCACGTTTTATGTTAAGCATACTTAAATAATTAGTGAACAGGGATGTCTTTCCTCCTTTATTCTGGCTTAAGACAGACAGCGGAATTCCGCTGGCGGGGTTACCACCCCTGCGCCCAACCATCCACCCAAAGCGCGTTAGTATTTTGTTGTTACTACTGAAAGGCAAATTCCTGTTCTTAAGTGAAACTTTGGTGTGTCCTCTTCCTTTGTCGCTTGTAGGATGACGAGCTCTCCTTCTGCAGGAACCAACAATAATCTCCCATCATATTTGGGTTGAAATTACCTTGGTATTTGTTTTCCATAACTGAGATCTGTTGGTGGAAGCGCTCACCATGCTCGTCACTTACAGCCCCAAGGTTGGCCGGGAAGAAGTCAAGATGAGAATGTAAAAAATGAATTTTCAAAGACATTCTGCATCCCATTATTTCATAAGATTTAAGCATGTTTTCTACGAGTTTACGGTGGTTTTCAGCTTTGTGGTTTCCAAGAAAATTTTTGACAACTTCAACGAAAGATGTCCATGCTCCTAGTTCATTCTCATTTAGGTTAGATGGAAACGATGAGTCGTGGATGACACTGCGGATCTGTGGTCCAGTGAAAACTCCAGCTTCTAGCTTAGCGTCTGTCAATATTCCTTTGAATTTATCCTTTAAATATTGGAAACCACTACCTTGATGATCCATACCCTTCACGAAATTTTTCATAAGGCCAAGTTTAATGTGAAGTGGTGGAAGATGTACTTTCTGAGGGTCAATAAGTGCTGGGTGTTTCACATTGTATTTACCAACAACATGTTCAGTTCTAGATGGCCAATCATGTTTTTTATAGTGGTTCTCGTCATCTCTGCTGTTCCATAGACACAAAAAGCACATATGCTTTGTGTAGCCCAACTGTAACCCAAGAAGTAATGATACAACTTTAAGGTCGCCACAAATATTCCATGTGTGGTCCTTATATTTGATGAGTCTTAGCAGCAGTTTCATCGATTCATAAGTCTCATTAAGGCCAGTGGCATGTGCTACAGGTATTGAAGGTTTTTCATTGCCGTTGTGCAGTAATACAGCTTTAAGGCTAGCTTTACTAGAGTCAATGAACAGTCTCCATTCTTTTGGATCATAGCGACAGCCAATCCCTTGCATCAGACGACTGATATCGTGGCAGAAACCAACGTTTTCTTCCTGTAAGTAAAATGATGAAAACTGCAAATGGCGATGGCGGAAATGGGAAACTTTGGTGTTTGGTTGGAGAAGATTAAATTCTTGAAGTCTTGAACCAAGCAACTCTGCCTTTTCTTTTGGTAATTCCAAATCGCGCACTAAGTCATTTAACTCCGCTTGGCTTAACAAATGTGGGGAAATATTTGCATCTGGAACATATATGCCGTCTTTCCCTGTTTCTATATCACTAGCAGAATCTTCAGATGAACTGCTGTCTGTTATCTTTGCTGGTGGAACTGGTGGTGGATTTGTTTCATCATGTGGTACTGGTTTCATTGCTGATTCGCAGTTTGGGTACGTGATCTTTGATTTGTTTTTCTTTGTGAAACCAGCAATCTTTGTCAAACAAAATAACAATCATTGAAGTGATTTTTCGGCTCACGCCAAACCATGGGGACTGAGAACGGCATAGCTTTTCCTTTACCATTCATCCAAGCTATTAACATTGCATTGCACTGTGCACAGCAAATATGTGGTGCCCAGTCCCTCTGTTGGTCTCCTAACTTATAGTCAAAATAACACTTGTAGGCAAGTTTAATCTTTGTTGTTATGTTTCTACGTTGTGGCTTAGGTGTATATTGTCCACAGACAAAGCAGAAGTTGTCTGGGTGATTTACACAAGCACGTCTATTTGATGCCATTTTGAATTACCATACAATATCTGAAAAAACGTAGAAAGTAATTATTACGATGTGCAAAATAAAAAGAAATACACACCGTAGTACAAAACAAATGCTATAAAAACACACAAGTCACCACAACCTGTCACTTGCTCATCAGCAGAGAGCTTCAACAACCGTTCTGCTTGACTGTCACGTAGCGACTGACCGTTGGGCCGTTGCCCGTTACTATGCTCTTGACTCAGTGTTGCCAACTCGGGATAAATTTTATTTATCAAAATTGTTCGAATTTGTATATAGTTGGCAAAAAAAATTGCTTTAACCTTGAAAAGCAAGTTTCATATTACTGGCATTAAGCCGATTAAAACCAAAATCTGGACGTGGTAGAAAATTTTACTAAAAGTGATTTGCATTTTACACAAAATCTAGACGTGATAGAAAAAATCTAATTATAGATTTGAAATCAGCATACCGAAATTAGCTAGGAGCAGCTATTTGGTCTTCTGTAACAAAATCTTTGTTGCCTAGTGTTATCGATTTAAAACTAAAGATAGAATCTCTGGATCCAGAGGATCAAGTCATAATAGACTACTCTCCACAAGTATGTTACACTCTATATCTATTTATAACCGACATGCAAATATATCAGATCCAAAGAATCCAGTCAATGTCATTACGATATCCATTAAGTCACGGTCCACATCGATTGCGGTCCAAGTCAAAATTTACAACCATATACATTACAATATATACACTTACGAGGAAAAATGTAGGTGTGGCTGTAAAGACTGTACAGTAATGTAGAAATGTGTGTGGACCCATTTTGGGTCTCCCATTTAAAGGTGTTTGTTGGGCAAGTGAAGATCATGAGTTTTTCAATACCTCACAGTACTATGGGGGGCACCGCTCGGCAGAGGAATCTCTTTAAATGGGGTATGTAAGGACAGAGAGTATCCCCTAACCCAAGACGCTGCCTCCCTATATCCCACAACATATATATATATATATATATATATATATAAAGGGTGATCCAGAGAAATGGGACCCAAAAGAAACCCCTGTAACTCTTAAAGTATATGTCCTTTTATAAAATCATACGCATCATTCGAAAGAGGATAGTTACAAGTTTGTACAGGATTGTATAGGTTTTGACAATACAAGACAAGATAAGATACAAAACAAAATAAAAGTGTTAGTTAAAACTAACCCTTCAAGATGACTGCATGGACTGTGGAACAGCTGCGTTTCATAACTGAGCAATATTATGAGCATGGAAGAAGTGTAGTTTCAGCTCAAAGATCTTTCAAGACAAATTTTCAGATGTCAAAATCGCCTTCTAAGAAAGTAATCCGTCGGTGTGTCAGAAATTTTTCCCTAACTGGCAGCATTGGAAAAAGAAAACCAACTGGAAGAGTGCGCACAGCAAGGATAGACGAGATCATTAACATAACTCATGAAATTGTACAGGATAATCCTAACATAAGCATCAGACGTGCTTCTCAGCTGCTAGGAGTTGGATATGGAACAACACACCGTATATTCAAGCAAAATTTAATGCTCTTTCCATATAAAATTCAAACAGTGCAACAACTAAACGATGGAGATTTCGCACGAAGACGACAATTCTGTCAATGGATCCAACAGAAGGTAAATGACACCACCAATTTTCTAGCAACTTTGATTATGTCAGACGAAGCCCATTTTCACATGATTGGAACTGTAAACAAACAAAATTGTCGTTTCTGGGCAACAGAAAATCCATTGAATATTACCGAAGTCCCGTTGCATAGTCAGCGTGTAACTGTTTGGTGTGGTCTTACTGCATCTCAGATCATAGGGCCGTACTTTTTCGAGGATTCCACCGGAAACACGGTCACTGTAAATGGTGATCGCTACGAAAAAACGTTGACCGATTTCCTTATTCCTAAATTAAGAGATCTTTGTCTAGAAAACCACTGGTTCCAACAAGACGGAGCTACCTGCCATACCACGAGGAACTGCATGGCAGTTTTGCGTCAAACGTTTCCAGGCGAGTTAATCTCAAGATTTGGAGACGTTGAATGGCCCGCAAGGTCTCCGGATTTTTCTCCCTTAGATTATTATCTCTGGGGATATTTAAAGAGTAGGGTCTACAGAAATAACCCAACGACCTTGCAAGAATTGAAGGCCGCCACCACAAATGAGATACAGGCCATACTACCGCACACTCTTGCAAAAGTGATGCAGAACTTACAAGCGAGAACACTGGAATGCTTGGCAACTAATGGAGCACATTTGAAAGGAGTCATTTTAAAAAAATAAATATTTCATAATAAACTTGTAACTCTACTCTTTCGAATGATATATAGTTTTTATGAAAGGAATTAAATATTAAGAATATTTGGCTTTTTTTATGGGTCCCATTTATCTGGATCACCCAGTATATAGATATATATATATATATATATATATATATATATATATATATATATATATATATATATATATATATATATATATATATACACAGTAAACTTCCGAAATAACGGCACTTTTAAAATTTGTCGTACAGTAAAGAAAACGGCAGCGCGCATGACTTTGTTTACATCCGGCGCCATTTTGAAAGTGAACTCTGTACCGGCAACACGTGGAACGCTCAGTGCTACATTTATAACGTTAAATTATAAGTGAATACACCCACTCTCGCAATGATAACTTGGGTCACCGCCCAATCGTGCATGGACACGGTTCTCAGTTTTTTTTAACAAAATCCAAGCTTCAATATGCAAGAAGTAATCCAAGCACATATGCTTAAAAACACGATGTTAACAAAAAAACAAGCATCCGCGCAACAAGGTGACATAAGAAAATTCTTGAAGAAATCAATTGAAGAAAATGCACCCTCTACAGATGAACCACTCGTGGTGGAGAATTTAGAATATTTTTTTTTCAATTTTAAAATGTTCTTTTTGCTTTATTTACGTACTGTGCATTTACCAGTTAATGAAGTAGTATTCATTATCTCTCTATTTCTTATTTATCCCCCTTTATTTACGCATTAAATACATTTTTAAAAAAACTTCCGAGACAACGGAAAATTCGCAATAACGGCACCCTCAAATCCACGAGGGTGCCGTTATTTGGGAAGTTTACGTATATATATATATATATATATTTATATATATAGTATATATATACATATATCTATATATATATAATATACATACATATATCTATATATATATATATATGTAGTATGATGAATAAAACCACGAAGGAAAGGAAACACAAAATGGTGCTCAAGCGCTTTCGTCTAATGACATCCTCAGGAACACTGAAGTATATAAAAAGGTTAAGCCTATATATAGGTTACAGAAAGAAAAAAAGAAAAAATAAATAACATACATACACACAAACACACATATATATATACATATATATACATACATATCTATATATACAAATACATACATACATACATACATACATATATATATACAATAAACAGAGAAGTAAAAATAATAAAAAATTAAAAATTAAAACCTTAAAGGATTACCAATGAGGCGTACAGATTGTAAGGAAAAATATCGATTTTTAGCACAAGATCAAATGGATTATAAAAATACAAATTTATACTGGAACTCTGCCGGTATTTTTATAATCCATTTGATCTTGTGCTAAAAATCGATATTTTTCCTTACAATCTGTACGCCTCATTGGTAATCCTTTAAGGTTTTAATTTTTAATTTTTTATTATTTTACTTCTCTGTTTATTGTATATATATGTATGTATGTATGTATGTATGTATTTGTATATATAGATATGTATGTATATATATGTATATATATATTGTGTGTTTGTGTGTATGTATGTTATTTATTTTTTCTTTTTTTCTTTCTGTAACCTATATATAGGCTTAACCTTTTTATATACTTCAGTGTTCCTGAGGATGTCATTAGACGAAAGCGCTTGAGCACCATTTTGTGTTTCCTTTCCTTCGTGGTTTTATTCATCATAAATATTTTTCACGTGTTACCTTCGTGAAATAATTTTCATATATGTAGTATATATATACATATATCTACATATATATAGTGTATATATATATACATATATCTACATATATATAGTATATATATACATATATATAATATATATACATATATATATATATATATATATATATATATATATATATATAATGTTATAATGTTATAAGTTTCAGACAACAAAGACCCTAGGATCCACTCATGGCTGGTCTACCTAACTGTGTTCGTGTATTGTGTATGTCCTCCGTGGTGGCGGAGGGGACCTACAATTTTACGTGGGTTCCGAACCACAAGAACATAAGAAATTTATGTAAAAACTGCCGGTAAATTGGCAACGACCAATTTTTACGAAACTAAATAATTATCAATTTAAAACTAATTAATTATCGATTTAAAACTAAAGATAGAATCTCTGATCCAGAGGATCAAGTCATAATAGACTACTATCCACAAATATGTTACACTCTATATCTATTTATAAAGACATGCAAATATATCAGATCCAAAGAATCCAGTCAATTTCATTACGGTATCCATCAAGTCACGGTCCATATCGATGCGGACCAAGTCAAAATTTACAATCATATACATTACAATATATACACTTACGAGAAAAAGAGTAGGTGTGGCTGTAAAGACTGTACAGTAATGTAGAAATGTGTGTGCACCCATTTGGGTCTCCCATTTAAAGGTGTTTGTGGGGCAAGTGAAGATCATGAGTTTTTCAATACCTCACAGTACTATGGGGGGCACCGCTCGGCAGAGGAATCTCTTTAAATGGGGTGTGTAAGGACAGAGAGTATCCCCTAACCCAAGACGCTGCCTCCCTATATCCCACAACACTTGTGTTGAGCTGTGGGATCTATCCCCAGAAAGCCTTAATTTTACTACCTTAAACTATACCCTTTCTATCAACATATGCGTCTAATCGATTTTTAAACATGTTTATAGACGTGCTACTAATTACTTCTACCGGCAAACTATTCCAGCTATTTACTATTCTATGCGTAAAAAAGTTTTTCGCAACTGCTGTCTCGAACCTTCTACTTGTCAACTTACACCCGTTATTTCTAGTCCTATTATATTGAGATATTTCGAAAAAGCTATCTCTATCTACGTTATCGAACCCATTCATAATTTTGAAAACCTGGATTAGATCACCCCTTAACCTCCTAGTCTCGAGTGTTGTCAATTTTAACTCCTTAAGCCTATCCTCGTACGACTTTGACCTAAGCGACGGAATCATCTTAGTTGCTCGTCTTTGAACTCTTTCGATTTTGTCTATATCTTTGCGCATATACGGATTCCAAAATTGGACCGCGTACTCCAAATGGGGTCTAACTAATGATTTATAAAGTGGAACTATAATATCGCGCGATTTGTACTCAAAATTTCGAGCTATAAAACCTAACACTTTGTTCGCCTTATTGACCGCTGCTGTACTTTGTTTCGCTACTTTTAAATCACCAGTGACTATAACTCCTAAATCTTTTTCCTGCTCTACGCTTGTTAAATCTTTCCCTGACATACTATACGCAAAATTACCGTTACGCGAACCTATATGCAAAATTTTGCACTTATCAACGTTAAATCTCATTTGCCATGTGACTGACCAATCAACGATTTTATTCAGATCTTCCTGAATTTTACCTCTATCTTCGTCATTAATCGCCCTACCACCCAGCTTCGTGTCATCCGCAAACTTTGAAACTGTACTGACTAGGCCGACATCTAAATCGTTAATATATATAAGAAAAAGCAAGGGGCCCAATACAGAACCCTGAGGAACGCCACTCGCTACATTAGCCCAACACGACTCTCCATCAACGACCACCCTCTGTTTCCTGCCTCGCAACCACTCTTCTAGCCAATTTATTACTACACCCCTGATTCCATGAGCCTTAGTTTTTTCAATGAGTCTTTTGTGCGGCACGGTGTCAAACGCTTTTTGAAAATCTAAATACACTACATCAACCGCCCGATGTCTATCGTAAACGTCAACCACGCTTTGGAAAAATTCTAAAAGATTAGTTAAGCAAGATTTGTTTCGCCTAAATCCGTGCTGCGTATTTCTAACAGTTTATGTATTCTAAGTGTTCGACTATACGATCCCTAATTATTGATTCCAGTAGCTTACCTACAACAGACGTTAAACTGATTGGCCTATAATTTCCCGCCGCACCTTTATCGCCTTTCTTAAAGATAGGTGTTACGTTTGCTAACTTGAAATTATCTGGTACGCACCCCTCAGAAATAGACGCATTAAAAATCTTTGTTAGCGGCACAACAATGCTATCTTTTAATTCTTTTAGTTGTATGGGATATATGGAATCCGGACCCGGTGATTTACGCGTTTTCATTTTATCAATATAGCGCATTACTTCCCCTTCACTAACGACAATATTATCCAAAATATTACCATTATCAAAAGGTATTATGTCTATGACCGTAGGGATATTCGTTACATCTTCTATAGTAAAAACTGACGTAAAAAATTCGTTTAGCAAGGTAGCCATTTCCTTGTTTTCAAGACTAGATCTCCATTTACATTTTTAATGGACCTAAGACACTTTTTACTGGATTTCTATTATTGACGTATTGAAAGAATCGCTTGGGTTTTCTTTACCGTCACGAGCTATGGAGATTTCAAATTCGCGCTTGACTTTTTTATTACACTTTTAGCTTCACGCCTTAGAGATATGTAGTTGTTTCGTAACAACAGATTATCTTTATCGCACTTGTATAGCCTATAAGCCCTATCTCTACTCTTTATAATGTCTCCTACTCTAGAAGTAAACCACAAGGGCTTGTTGTTTACTTTCGCACGCTTAATTTTGTACGGTACACATTCCTCATTTATAGTCCTAAATACCGTTACGAACGATTCCCACATTAGTTTTGCGTTGGAGTTCCCCATTACGTTTTCCCAATTGACGTGTGAAAATTTATTTCGAAATTTACTAAAGTCTGCGTGCTGGAAGTTAGGAATTTTAGTCGAGTTAGTTGGTTTCGAGTGACTTACTGAGAGGACAAACTCTACCATATTGTGATCGCTATTGCTCAACGGTTCTATTACTTGAAGATCAGTAATTAGCCTATCATCCGTAGTTATTACTAAATCTAAAATACTGTCCAACCTCGTAGGTTCCCCAACCTTTTGAATAAGAAAGCTATCCTCGAGAAAATTAACTAAACGATTACCTTCCGCGTCTCCCTGCATTGTATCGTAATTCACGTTGGCGCAATTAAAGTCACCCATAACTAAAGCCTGCTCACTACCGATTATTCTCTTTAGTTCACGATATAACGCTTCGTCCGTAGCAGCTGTTTGATTTGGGGGCCTATATATAACCGCAACAAGAAGTTTGAAATCGTTCAATTTAAGTTCTGCTATAGTCGAATCTATCGGTTCTGGAATTGAGTGCTTTACTTCTATAACGTTCGCAATATTATCTTTGATATACAACATAACACCGCCTCCTCGCCTACCTATTCTGTTTTTAACAAAAAGTCTATAACCTTTAATTTGATACTCCCCTACAAAGTCACGTGTTTCAGTGCTAAGCCACGATTCATTTATCGCAATTAAATCATAGTCTTTACAAGCAATTAAAGAAAAAAATTCGTTTATTTTATTTCGTAGGCTACGAGCATTTAAGGATAGAACCTTCAAATTGTTTGTAATTGCGACACCTTCGCGAGCGGGGGAAATTTGTGGAATTTACGCTGGGACCGTTCGGTTACGGCAGCCTGAAAAGAAGAGACAGTATTATGAAATAGTCTTCCTAAACGCGCAGCTCCAACTTCATTAAGATGAAGTCCATCTTCGAGGAACAAGTCCCTCCTGCCGTAGAAACTGTTCCAAAAATTTGCAAAATGCACTCCTTCCTGTTGGCAAAGAGACTTTAGGTTATTGTTAATATAGGTCGCCTTGCTGTAGAAATCGCTTCGTTGGATAATTCGAGGAAGTATACCTGTTAAAACAATCTTATTAGTTTTCTCCTTTAATCGCTCTAATAAGTCCCTGTACCTAGCCAGCAGTTCTTCCGATCTAGAATTTAAAACGTTATTAGTACCGACATGAATAACATACGTTGTGTCCTCGGCGGTACGTCTGTAAAATGGTCAACATTATTAGTTATATCCTCCACCCTTGCACCAGGGTAGCAGTAACGGCGCCTACGACGAGGGTTTCTCCCACAGAATTCCTCGAGCTGCCCTCGAACAATGGAATCACCAACGAGTCGTATTTCCGGTTCATCAGTATCTTCGAACCCTAAAACATAAAACTTGTTGCTTGTTATTACTGGTAGACAAGGCTTTGCTTTTCTCAATGGGGCTCCATTTCGCACTCGAACGAAGGGTTGGGAACTAGGGGAAGAGAGAGGGCTTTTAGTACTATTTATATTATTAATAGAAACTGAGGCAGTTAAAATCTATATATGTATGGCATGCGAAGGTGCCCCCTCAGGGCATTGGTTTCTGCTCGTATGTAGGAGAATTACGACTTCTGATTGTTCGAGGTCCATGGTGTAGTGGATAGCATATCTGACCGGCAATCGGATGATCCAGGGTTCGATTCCCGGGTGGTACCTCATTTTTCATGTGTTCCTTCTTCTTCCTCATCTTGTTGTGCGGAACGCTCTTCTACACAAGCGTCGTTCTTTACATTAATTATACTGTGTTGTTTGCAATTAAAATGTATACAGTACAGTATATATATATGTATATATATACGGGATGAATTTCACAATTAAACACGTAAAATGAATGAATGCTTGAAACCCACAAGGAAAAAGAAAAACGCTTCGAAGGCATTTTTTTTCCTTGTGAGTTTGCAGCATATATATATGTTAACCCCCCCCTTTATGGCCCTGAGTCGGTTCGGAATCGACGGGGGTTGTAGTTAGGAGGCAAGCAACGGATGTTTCTTCTTTATACTTTTCTATAATTCTTTTCGGTCGCCTTAAATGGTGGGTCGCCACTCTGTTAAACCCTTGGCTACAGACTCGCCAGACTGTTATGCCAATATCTTCTATGGTGCTTGGGTTGTCTCTTTCTCTCGCTTATTTAATTCTTCTCTTTTTATAATTCTCTGATACTTTCTCTTATACTAAAATTATCGACATTTCTTTTATAACTTGTCGACTTGACTAAGTTCTGAAGAGAGCACGGCTCGAAGGAAAAGATAAAAACTTTCTCTTACATTTAGTTTACTTCTAAAAATGTACAGTTAGTTCTCTGAATTTACAAGGGTAGAGGTTCGACCTCTTTCGACCATGGCTCAGGCCGGAATCTAAAAATATTAAGAAGGCAAGGGGCCTCTCCCCCCTCCTAATGAGGTGCTAATATGAAGTCTAATGAAGAAGAGCCTTAAATGAAGTGGAAAATGAAGTGGTGTATTTTTACAAATATAGTATAATATAACTTAAATGTTTGGGGGAGAGAGTCGAAGGTTAAGTTCCCCCCTTTTTTTTTTAAGCACATGATCAGATGTTTTAAATGATTGCAAATAAAAATTTTAAAAAAATAAAATAAAAACTAATTTGTATTTTTTTCGCCGAGTCTACATTTTTGAAGGCGATATCATTTCGTGATAATACACAAGTACAAATTGAGTACACGACTGAGTACGTATTAATTTTGGTTCATTACAATTACGATTACAATTACCAATTAATTCATATTCACTTGTTGTTTAATTACACTTCCATTTTAAAGTACATTCTTACATGATAAATTGAATCATTACATTCAATTACAGTTTCATTGAAGTACATTACATTATATTAAATCAAGTATTACAGTTAATTACAATTAAACAGTTACTATAACTTTGTTTTGTTTTTACAGTGTTTCTTATTAATAGACAATTAAGATGTTAGAAATATAATACAAGTACATGGGGCACATATGGTTTGGATTTATATACATAATATGTTATAATATGTTATGAATTTGAAATCAGAGCGAACGGAGGTATTTTTATCTTTGAGGCGCTCGATTCTGTTGTCGTGAGTGGAATTCGATCTTACTAAGCATTGTTTTGAGTTCACCGCGGGAGGTCATATAATTAAAAATAAAAATGAAAAAAATAATACGAGAACGTTTTTTCGCGTTCTCGAACGAACGCCCAAAGTTTCGCGCCTCACAAATTGACACGAGTAAACATAGACTGAAAGGTTGATAGGGCATAAGTAGACAATAGGTAGATGAATGAATAAGTAATAAAATTAATAAAGGATAGCGGTCAAGAAAGAACATGAATGTAAGAATGAGTATGGTTCAATAATAATGTTTATGCTATATAACATATAAATAATGACTTCTATAGAGTGTTTCGTCCTAAGCATGATGTTAAAGAATTTTCATACATTGGATACTAGATATATGATGAAGGGAAAATGTGACGTCATAGTTATTGAATTTTTACGTATAGTACAAATCATTATTAGGAAGATTTACAAAAACAAATTAGAGACACAGAGTGGGAAACGTAAAGAGAATAAAGTTATTTTTATGACGTCATAGTGTATAAGTCGTTATTAGAAAGATGAATTAGAAAAATACAGGAATGAATAAAGACGTACAAATCGAAATTCTATCCAAAACTCGCTTATGCGATTTTTGGTTTCTTATGTAAAAATGGACATTCGAACATAAAACTACACGAACATAAGTATTGCATGAAGACAATGAATTCATATAATGATGGTGTAGGAATTGTTCATTGTTCACTTTTTACATATATATATACATATATATATAGTGCCCATATTTTCATATAAAGGGTACCCAAAAAAGAAAACAGGAAAGAACAGACCCCATTCCTATTAGCAGGGAAACAAATTTTTTATAGGAAATGAGAACTATAAAAGCACAGATTGCCCTGCTAACAAGAGAGGACAGGACTCCGCAGGTATATTCCCCACACCATTACATACACTACCCCTTTATCCAGCACCACCCACCGATAATACAACCACAGTGGTATCAAATGCCGCAATCCCAATTCTGCCAAATGCAATGGCCAAACCAATAATATCAAAAACGAACCGACATCGACCTGGAGACGACCACTATATAGGAAAACTGAAAACGGAAATTAGAAACCCAATAAATGTTTTATACACAAATATTCAAGACCTATACACGGACCATGCAGGCTGCAAATTACAATACTTACAGAATTTAGCTACCGAATTCAGCATAGATATTATATGACTCACAGAAACACTTGCATAAATGCGAAAAAGGTTGTGAAAACTGTATCGAGGATACTGAATTAGCATTGCTGGATTAAAACATACAGAAAGCAGATAGATTGACTAGACGAGGGGGAGGGTGTTGCATCTACCTGAAAAACACATACACATGTGAAGTGAAGGTAAACAAATCAAACAGCACTGTTGAAGTTATATTAGAAGTAAAAGAACTGAACCTAACCATTAAGAACATCTACACACCCCGAAACACCACAAAAACGTAATTCCAATTTGCTACAAATGAAATAGAAAACATTAAAATTACCCAAGCAACACTGCTACTAGATATTATGGAACATTACGCCCTTATCCAGGAAATTTTTGAAGCTACGAGAAAGGAGAACGTTTTGGATTAAATCTGGACAAATACCAACGAGATAATAATAAATAAGAAAGTAACGCAAACGAAGTTCTTCAACTATAACCTCATCGATATACAGTTGAAGTTAGCACCCAGAGGTCCGAAAACGCATTTTGGAGAGTCAGATGGAATATTTGAAGGCTTAAACATAAATTCAAAGAAAGTAAATTGGGAAAACATAAATAAAGATTTAAAGGATGAAAATTGGGAATTGCTACTTCACGAGAAGACTCCACAAGAAATATAATGTATAATAGAGGCTTAAACCAAACCAAAAATACTGAAACATATTCAGAGAGACAGGAAAGAAAACGTAGCAAGCTCGAGAAAATTAGGACACTATTCAGACAACGAAGACAAACCGTAAAACATCTCCACAGATGCAGAACTGATGCAAAGAGACTCAAACTAGAGAGGAAACTTGACGAAATAGAAATGGCCCTAAAGCAAACATTCATACATAAGACAAACGAGGAGGAAAACAAGGTAGCAGAAAACAAAAAATAACCCAAAATATACACGTTTGCGAAAAGGAAAATGCAGTGTAAGGAGATTATTGGTCTTTTGATAGACGGGGAGGCCGAATACGCAAATGACTCGAAAGAAATAAGTGAACTGCTAAGGGAACAATTTAACTCTGTGTTTAGCACCCCTAAGTCCGAGATGGAATTGGAAAATCCAGAAGAATTTTTCGACTTAGAAACAGATCAGTAGTATGACCGAAAAAGGAAAGTGCAATGCAATTGCAAGTGATGAGCAATTTGGCAAAGGGGGAGGGGGAATGTTTCAAGAGGTTATGCAACAAGGGGGGAATGTTGCAAGAGGTTATGCAAGAAGGGGTTATGCAAATATGGGGGAGGGGTTATCCCCCAAGTTGCAGTGAACTCCCACAGCAAGCTGGGGGAGACCTCTTTGGGGGAGAAGTTGGGACGGATTCACCCCACCAAAGGGGTATACCTAACCTAAGAGAGAAGAGGGGAAGGAGAGAGGTGTTCGCTTGGCAGGAGCCAAGCGCATATTAAGACTTCATTTATCCCAGCGATTGCTGTCTTATAAGCCCCTAATCAGCCAGTTGGCTTAATCAGCCAGTGCCTACAGGCATTATCAGCCAGTTGGCACAGTGTATAAACGTTTGGACAAATGCACGTACACTCCCACTTATACGCCCATAAAATATCACACACACACACTGAACTATATGCACGATTATATGCGCCGGGTTCGAGACCCGGTGACGGTGCATCCTTCTACGGTTGGTAGATAAATGGGACCACGGTTGGTAGATAAATGGGAACCCAGGGTATTCTAGTGGGGCTCCCGTTAAACTGTATTGCAACACTCGGTCATGTTGTTTATCTGTTTGTTTATTCCTCCTCTCTCTCTCTCTCATATATATATATATACAGGGTGTCCCAGAATTAACTATCTAAATGAAATCGGACAAATTTTTTAAAAACACACTTTTATTTATGTTTATCATGTTTAATATGTGTTAAAAATGTATAAATTTCTAAATTTTTTTCATAATTTTATTTTCATAATTTTTTCATAGTTTTTCATAGTTTTATTTTCATTCTCTTTCAGAACCCTATTAATAATGAATACACAAGAACGCATCTTTGTTGTAACATCCCGTATCAAAGGAATGCAATGTAATGAAATCAGAGAAAAATTTACAAGAAGATTCCACAGAACCGGTCCTACAGACAAAGCGATTCGTGAACTTGTGAACAAATTTAAAAGAACTGGATCCGTACACGACGAGGTGGGAAGAGGACGCCCAAGGACAGCACGTAACAGTACCGAACAGGTACGACAATTGTTTGAGGATGAACCCAACTTCGGTTAGGGAGGCCGGTCGAAGACTCAACATATCCAAGACAACAGTTCATAGAATCTTGCGTTCGACACTGATGAAAAAGGCTTTGATACGGGATGTTACAACAAAGATGCGTTCTTGTGTATTCATTATTAATAGGGTTCTGAAAGAGAATGAAAATAAAACTATGAAAAAATTATGAAAATAAAATTATGAAAAAAATTTAGAAATTTATACATTTTTAACACATATTAAACATGATAAACATAAATAAAAGTGTTTTTTAAAAAATTTGTCCGATTTCATTGAAATAGATAGTTAATTCTGAGACACCCTGTATATATACATATATATATTTTTCAGAAGAATTAGCCACAGGTATCTAGAGATGGGCGTAAACCCCGTCATGTTTATATAAAGGGTGTCAGGAAATGATTGCCCCCCCCTGTACAGAAGAAACTGAAAGGAATAGAAAAAAACAGACAAAAACACGCGAAAGAGCGTTTAATTTTGAATAAAAAACACTTGTTTTAATATCGGGTGTTGCCCCCATTTGCAGCTCTGACGGCCATTAATCGACGGGGGTATGATCCCAGAAGTGTCTCAAAGAGATCGGTATCATGACTCATTTCTTCAAGGACTTCGTTGATCTTTGCAGTCATAATTTCTGTTGAATACCGATTCTGTATGGGTTGTTCCAGCATTAAGGACTCCACCAGATCCTTCATGATGGATCCGACATGTTCACAGACATTAAGATCGGGAGAATTGCCAGGCCATTCATTATTTCCGAAAAAATCAATGTTATTGTCCTTAAGCAGTTGTTGAGTCGCAAGTGCTTTCATACAGGGGGCTTTGTCGTGAAGAAAGGTTGCCTGTTCAACATCCAAAACACACTCGGGTCTTTCAAAAACGGAATTACATGTTGGGCTAAAATTACATTTCGAAAATAAGGCCCATCCCAACTGGTTCCTCTTGGTTTGATAACCCAGATGAGCTTCCGAATAGAGAACATAATGAAAACACCCACACATGCTGGATTTTTTACTATTTCTCGATACTTCTGGTCGTCTGGGACTTCATCAGGAGTTGTTGCACAAACCCGATCATTCTGAAAATTTGGTTTTCTGGAGACATAAACGAACAATTCATCGCTGACAACCAAGTGAAGGAAATCGTCTTCCGTCCATTCCTCAAGATAATCACAAAACCATAGCCGATCTTCAATATTAAGATCACTCTTCCGTGGCTTAGCTATTTCATGCCAAGCACTCAAGCCTTGGCGAACTCGAAATTGATGCACAAGTTGCCGATTGACTATCTTACCACGACGGATAAGTATCTCTTTCGCTACCTCAGAGCAGCTCTTCTTTCGGCACCGTGATGCAGCAAGCACAATGTCTTTCGATTCTTGAGATAATTTCTCCGGTCTTCCTCCTCGAAATTCTGTTTCACAATCTTCAGGATTCTTATTCCAATTCCTTTTGACAAAGTCTTCTGATCTTTTTAATCTCTCAGCCACCCAGTGTCGAGTTATGAAAGTTGCACCAGCTTCCTTTGCTTCACGAAATGTGACAGCTCGAATGCGGTCAAGAACTCGCTTTTTCTCTGAATCGTTGAAAATAGATGATGCCATGGTTTCTGTGGGGAAAAAAATGGTAAGAATTAAAATCACAGGAATAGAATATAATGGTTTTTATTCAGATTTTAACGCTCTTTCAAGTGGTCTCGCCGGTTTTTATCTATCTCTTCTAGTTTTTGCTCTACAGGGGGGGCAATCATTTCCTGACACCCGTATATATATATACTGTACATACCATTTATGGATGATTTTTTAATATTACAAGGAGAGGAATAAGACGGTTTACCGAGAATAACGGAAGCATCTTGTGAAAAATAATATTTATCATTTACTACAGAAATTACTAATTAGTACAAAAAGCACACACACAGCAATTATATAAACAGAAACAATTCCCTCCATCGTTTAAAAGAAAGATTATTTTACACGTCGCTTATCATCACCGGTTCTCGAACTAGGTGGAGAGCAACTCGCTCCTCCACCAAACCATGCCTAGAGGCGTGGCCCCCAACTTGACCTTCGTGTGAAGAGAGACACTAGCAAGTACGAATTGTTCTTCATCACGTATTTTACAATCAGCGAAACTCTTATTATTGTACACACACGTCCGTACATCCGTCAGTCTGCTTAGAAGGCGGCCTGTTGGTATAATTAAATAATAATGTCGTTTACAACCAAAAGAACTAAATAAAACATCATTACATCATTCTGTTTATTTAGACGAATTATTGGAATTAGTTTCATGAAATTTACATTCGATAATATAAGAAATACAAAGGAGGAAAAAAAAAAATATATATATATATATACAACTAACAAATCTTTGAGAGCTCACATTCCATGCGTCGAAGACAAAAAAGAAATATTGATTAGAACTCTCTCAACGTTTCAATAGAAAAAAAAGAAGCGAGCTTCAAGAGTCAGACCAGAGACTAACCATTTATTTTACACGGTTTTGCCTAATTAATAAACCGAAAACATCTCGCCAGAACCAGAGTTTTACGTGAATGATTTTTAACGAGTATATATATATATATATATATATATATACATACACAAACAATTATATTAAACAACATTCTGAAAATTGCGGAGTTAGGTGGCTACAGTTTGGCGGAAGCGATAGATAATATCGATTTTAAAATTCCAATAAATAAATTCCTTTTCGCTGGTTTTATTGCTATTGTTTCGGGGCATAGACATCATAAAGATTAAACTCACACGTTTATGATGCGCCCAAGCTTCACGGGCAACTAATATTTCAGTTTAGCGTTTCTCTCAAACATACGCAAAATGTACCCGAATTCCGAATATATATTCGATGGTCACTAAAACTCTACCTTTTCTGACAATCGAGTATATACAGGTGAGTCTTAATACCCCAGTATATAGTGCGGTAGACCGATCCTTCACGCACAGGTGATTTTTTCCTTTTTCATTTAGACGGATGTCATAAACTTTACATCTACGATCCTTCACAGATAGTTGACTTTTAAAATTATCTTCCAGTTTCTAACAAATTATTTTTCAGAGGAAATAATAAATTTTCCGAATCTATTTTAGATGCGCCAACATAATCCGATTTACCAATTTATTTTCCAGCATCGTTAAGCCTCTCATATATGAATAGTTGTTCCATTTTCCCTTCTCCACCCAACTCATCGGCGCCCCAGAAAGCAAGATTTATTTCGAAACAATGCGTTTCTCTCTCCACGGCTCTGGAATGGGTACGATATATTTGACACGCTCCAGATTTCACCAGGCCCTCTGGTTGGTGGATGGCATCACTCATACATTATTACCCGCCCAAATTTCACCGATAGCCAATAGGAAACTCGCGAATCGGGTATTGTGGGATGTTCACAATTATGACACGTCTATAAAAGGGGGCATTTTCATTAAAGGGATCCAATTCAGTTGTTTTTATCGAACAGTGCTTTTGATATACCTCGCCATGAACCAATCGCGGCAGCTCTACCTCTCTCCGGATTTGTTTGAAGACGGGGATGCCTCATCGCTGTCTAAAATTTTTTTTTTGGCGGTGACTTACCAGAATGAACTTCTTTCAACGCAGACTGTTGCAGAAATTTGTGACGACGAGAAAGAATCAATTAATGAAGACGACATTAAAATGTAAGTAATCAATTTAATTTGTGATTATATACGTCGTTTCATTCAGTATCAGTGTTAAATAAAAAGCCATAGTAAAAGCGATTTCAAAAATTAGTTTGTGATTTATTCTCAGGCTATATACATCGTATCATTCATAATTATTTCCCATTCTGTGTTTCCTTCTTGGTTATTTCGGTATATATATATATATATATATATATATATATGGTGTGGTTTTAATAACACATTTCTTGATAACTTAAAAATTTATTGAAAGTTCTACAGATAGGATTTTAGAATTACTAAAACTTTTAAGAATTGCTTGCGGGCCCGGGCTCGAGATCCGGTACCGGCATACGTTACATAGCAGACCCATCTAATCAATAACGTCATTTAGACAGCGAAAATTATTAAATTTAGACAGCGATCTAACCTAGCCTAACCATGGTGGACTCGTTCTCGTTTATAATTTAATAGGTAATCTAATTTTTTTCCTTTTATTCCGAGTTTTTCTACAACGAAAAAATTAATCCGAGGACTCTTTCTCGTTTATAATAACATAGCTTAGCCTAACCTAGTCCAGAAGGTCTAACTTTTCACCCCACCGTACACCTACTGTTTAACGGGGATTCCGACACCCAGCGTTTTGCCATTCATCTCTTAATATAGCCTAACCTATCGTAGCCTAACCAGGTATAATTATACTTTAATTTAACTTAACTTTAAATGATTTCACTTCAAAGGTCCGATGCGGAACTTGATCGTGTGATAGCTACTTTTCGTTTTGATGAAAGGGGAATAAATGATCTGGAGGCTTTACCGCACAGCCAACCCAGTGACCTAAATACGGAAGTCGAGGTATTGGCTCACATCCAGTCCAACGAACGCCAGGTCATCGAGGAACTAATGTAGGTTTTTTGTCTACTCGCATTTTATAGTAAATGTTTCATTAGCAGGTATCCTCAATTATAGCCTAGTTTGCATTAGCACTGATCTATGATTTCTGAACACAATTCGATTTATGTAAAAATGGGCTTTAATTAAAAAGAATCAGTATGAACTAATCATGTTAATTTCTCCTTAAAGGACAGATGCGGAGCTCGAAAATGTTATAGCAACTTTTCGTGACAGCTTTGATGAAAGGGGAATAAATTATTTGGAGGCTTTACCGCGCAGCCAGCTCATGGGCCTGAATACAGTGGTCGAGGTATTGGTTCACATCTGGTGCAACGAATGCCAGGTCATCGAGGAACTAATGTAATTTTTTGGGGGGTTAAGAACAAAAGACATTGTATTTTCATTTAATTTATTAAATGGTAGAAAACATGCACAAAGCGGCTTACAGAACTAGCGTCCATTAAATAAGCCTTAATGGAGACATTTTAGTTACATATGTGTATATACACTTTTACACAATATAGTTACAAATATATATACACCTTTACACAATATAGTTACAAATATATGCACACCTTTACACAACACAACGAGTGCGAATATATGGGAAAAAAAATTTTTGTTTGTCTGCATAACGTTTCATCATTCATTTCAGTGGGGCAAAAATTGAATAATTTTTAAAAATTTATAAAACCCTTCCCACGTGACATGTGCAGGAGAAATGAAAGGCAATACATGCCACAAATATTACTGAAATATCCTTGGAGGCGTTAAGGATTCCAGACAATTTCAGGGACATGTATCTGCTTGATAAATTGGACAACCACAGGGTCACTCCAGGGTTGAGTGCCGAGTGAATCAAAATAGTACATTTTTTCCCTATTTTTAAAATAGACTGCAAACCAATGAACCCCCTCACCCCGCACAATGTCGGTGTTCACGATAATCCCATACCAATCTCTCGTAGTTGGCAATTTCAATATTTCTTTCTTCGCAAACACGCCGATAAATTTGGAGGGTGTGATTCGGTCACTTTTAATTACTCTTTGGAGTGTATTCGCATCCATTTTAAAAGTCTATGACCACGTTACTGAAACGGTCAACTTCTATTAGAGCCAGTGATTCGAGGTACACGAGTATGCTAATAGGCGCGTCTATAGTATTGGCAAATTCCAACCTGACTGAGATGTTCCCACTCTGTTGTGTGTAGACTTAAGTCTGTATTTATATTAGCAGATAAGTCATGGGTAATATCAAATGAATAAAGGTTAAATTCTTCCAAAAATTCTTTCTACGTTAAGCCAAATGCAAGCTCGTCACAGGCACCGGCATTATGAGCCAGACTACTATAAGCTCTCGTGCAGAGCGGGAACACAGCGTCTGATGAGTAGTCCGTAACCATAGGTCCCCCCAATGCGACGCCATTTACGTATAGAGTTAATTTTAAGGCCGAAATTTTCGAATTTAAAGGCGCCCTTTTTATATTTTCCATTCGTCGAAGCGTGATCCTGCATTCCAATTAATATCCTTTTACGTTGAACTCCCAAGGCCACGTTTTCTAGCTGCTTCGAGGCCAACCCGGAGGGCACCATGTATAGTTTGATCTGTACTCTGTTAATTGGGTATGTTACTGTTGCGTGTATTTTTTTTAAATTTCTACATATTTCGGGGAACTTAAATCACTCGTCGTACACGCAAATATGTCTGCATGATGTGAATCACAACGGGTTGGTTTTGAGCCCTCTTCTTGATCAGGTCCCATATTTATGCAGATCTCAGGACTCGTGCCGTTGAGCTTTAGTTTCAGATCGACGCCGTTCATAAGCAGTTTCTCCTGGAACGTGAAGTCTGTATGAAGACGACCAAAACACTCGTATATCTTTTTTTTAGAATTTTAAAAATTATCCATCTTTAGTCTGATAATAGCCCTCGGCGGCTAAAAAGGTGTCCATCGCTTCTTTTGAAAATTTAGGACATTTTCCAGATAGGCTCGTAGGTGATAATAACCCGTTCCTGCCGAGATGTTAACTTCATTAAAATACACCTCACACTGGCTGAATATGGAGTGTAAAAAGTTGGTTTCAGGGTATGCAGAGTAACTATCATCGCAGTCCGTTCCATCTGAATGGGCAATACGCAGTTTAGCGTACAGGTGCACGCAGCTCGGGTAAAAAATGTATGGGCCTGAGCTGGGTATCACGAATTCTATAGGGCCACTTGGCGAACTAATTCTGTTTAATGGGTTAATTATAATAAAGTCACTATGCTCAATAGAAACCTGAGTAGGGGGCATATCAAAGAGGGACAGTTCCGATTTACAGCAATGTGAACTACACGGATGGATGAAACGCGCCATGACGAGTCAGAAATAGTACCACCTCTCTCGACAAGTAGTAATCAGCCTCTGATTCATGAGAGTAGTGTCCTCAGTTTATATCAGTTAAAAAATGATCAGCCATAGGCTTCATACGCTTAGAACACTTCTTTTTTTGATGTCCTTTTACGTTTAGCGCCACGTGCTGGTAACCCCTTCTTCCTGACAACCCTCTTCTTTCCGCCACCACGCATTTTTCTCTTTTCATCTTTGATAATTTCGTCCCGTGTACGTTTTAAATGTTTTTTTGAGCTTCTTTAGGTTTAGTTCCACCCATTATGTCTTCTGCCGCTTTAAAACCTGATTGTAACGCCTTCCTCCCGATGTATCTAGCACCCCTCTTCAACAGTGGGACAGCGGTGCGTAGTATGGATTCAAAAATGGAACCAAGCCCACTCCCACGCTGATATCTCACCCCTCGATAGACTGTGAAAGGCCTTCGGATCATTATAACTGAAAGCGACGAAAGTGTAGCTTCACCGAATGGGGAATTTTTCCCTCAATCTTTCTTACATATATCGAGATGTTGGTTAATAGATTAGTCTCAAAATTCACATAATGGGCTTGTCATATGTAATGCGCAAAGTTTTCCCTCTATGGTTGGGGATGTGTGCAATGCGCAGCAGGCGCCCCTGGGTGTCCCCAACAAATTGATTCTCTAAGATATTGCACTAAATATAGCACATGTCTGGGGATGGGCAGCTTTCACCCAATTTCTCCATCTTCAATTGATACATTAAGCTGGACAAGTCATGTTGTGCCTTGTGAAAGGTATCTCTTTGGAGAGCTGCGCTATATCGGCCCTCGGCCACAATTGTGAACAGCTCTTTATCTTTAATATTTCTACTAAGCGTTGATTTTAACTTCAACGTGCGTGCAGGCGTGTCTATGTTTACGACTTTAAAAAGTAAATCGTTTGTCAGGTACGACTTTTCAAGACTCTTATTTAAACCCCTCACAATGTCCATGGCTGTCATAATGACCGAAGTCTAGCGTTACATTTGTACTATAGTACTATATCTCACCGAACAGGACTGATCGCATAGTATTATCTAAGGTTATGCCTAATTTTTCACACTCATCGAATCTTCTAAGGATTAGAAATATGATCTGATCATTTTCAAGAGTTAAAAATTTGGTGGCTAACTGGAGTTCACATAAACCCACCTCATACGAATCACGCTCCAATTCAATGGGTCCATGGAGTTCTTTCACAAAGTTGGCCAGGTTGTTGTTAGGATGTACAGAGAAAGAAGAAGAGGACGGGAGTGTGACAGAGAAATGGTTAGGTGCCATGTTACATACTAATTAAGCTTCATTATTTCAGCAGCTTTTATATAGGTGTTGAAGCTTTCTGGGTATCCCAGCCATTTCACCAGGTACATTTTTCTCTTTCCTGAACCCTTGCTGCCTAAAATTTTTTCAATTTTAAACACTTTTCCTAAATTAAATGTCACTTTCTGCAACTCCTCGCGGTAAAAGCCTCCTGCGATTTCTTCCCCATTCAAATCTTGAAAGTAATACATCATTATCTCGCCTTTAGGTCTCACAACACTAAGTTTAAAAATCTTACGTGTCCATCCTTGCTCAAAACCCTTCGCGAATTTATTTCCCGAACGTGATAGCCTTACATAATGATTGATTTTGAAATGTGTAGAGTGTGGTGGCGGTGCTCCATCTCTTCTTACCTCTGGGCGCGTACCTCTTTCTAAAACTTCGTTAGGTGTTGTGCTAATAGTACGGTGGTGTGAATGGTTGTATGGCGACGCCAATGACCTCAGAATGTTCATATATCTGTATGTGATTTTATGTGTAAAATAGCGATGCATGTATTCCTTTATGGTACATTGAACTCTTTCAGCTAAAGAGGCCTTATGTATAGAACTGCTAGTGTAGTAACTGATATTAAACTCTGTCAGCATGTTCTGTAAAGCGCGTCCTATAAATTCTTTCCTCATATCCGTACAAAAATAGCCAGGAACCCTATCTTCTTTTAACATCAACGTTTTGGTAGCTTTAGCAACTGTTTCAGGCGATTTATTTTTCAGAGGAATTAGCCACAGATATCTAGAGAATACATCTATTATGAATGGGATGTATCGGTATCCGTCATTATAAGCTGAATATCTTTGCATGTCTGTTAAATCCGCTTGCAAAATAGAGTCACCGGTTTATGAAGTGTATGAGCATCCTGCTCCTGCAAAAACCTCTCAACAGCTTTTTTCCCTACTCCGTAAACACCTCTGTACAGTGTACAGTCTATTAACGCCTCCATAAGAGGTGGGGTTAGAAATGTCATAATAGCGTTCACTTAATATGTTAGCCATTTGCGTATTTTAGAGACACTTGGATAGGGTTAGCCGTTTCTCTTCTTTCTCCTACTGGGGGCGATGGCGTACTCAGTTGTGACACATGCGAGATTTGATCTAAGTCATTTAACCTATTCAGATTACCTATCAATATTTTGGGGATATTTATTTTTTGTAGTCTTGCTTTAATATGCTTCCATCCTGTTGGTGAGGGCCTGTCCCACTTTCTCACCAGATCATGGACAATGACAACGATATTGGATCCTTGTACCCTTGTTCCTTCAACAATGACCTCACCTGTATCGGCCCACTGTATGATGGGGTCCTCACTCAATAGATTATAAAGACTTAAGCCTTTATTCCTCAATGTATGTGGGAGACTACTTTTTAATACATGTTCGATGTGTTGCGTTCCGTTATTCTTTAGTTGGTCATCTCTATTGGGCACAGAGCCTATGTCGCCATGCTCAGCGTTGCTCGCGCTGTGCCTAATAACCACGGGGAGCATGGTCGGATTCTTATAATCTTCGTACTCATGAAGAAATTTCTGCAAAGCCTCTTGGTACAAGAGCCTTTTCTCATCAGGTGACTTTTCACTGTTTAATAGGGCTAGCAACTCGCTTTCCATTCTTTTAAGCCTGCTTTTACGGGGTTCTTGAACCGTCTCTGGAATATTTGAACTTTGGAATGAAAGATACACCTCGTGTGGAATCACAACCACTTTCTTCATTATATTAATCGAGCCAGTAAAGGTCCCAAAACTGAAAATAAGATGGGGAGGAATGAGTCCCCTCTTTGTACAATAATTTGCTTTTTCTTCCTCACAGTGTGATTTTACGAGCGATCGCACGTATTATGTTCTTGTAACGACGTAAGCGAGCCTTCTGACGGGGTTTCATTGGCACATTACATTTTATATCGTTAAGACAGATTTCACAGATGCATTGTAAAAAGTCGGAGTCGATATTTTTAACTTTTTAACAAACATCTGTTGCAGCGCCCGGGGCAATCGTTGATAGATTTTTATTAATTCACGATATTTCTTCAGCTTATTTGTCATTCTGGAATATACACCGTTTCAGGATCGTTTGGGCAATATATTCATTCTTCGAAGCTACCTAAACGTGTTTCGCGAGTGAAGGTCATAAAGCAAAAATCCGTACGCTGACTTTTGGCTTCTTTATAAACCTCCAAAAACTCCTTACTCTGATTCGGGAACATTTGATTGGCTAATACCCCAATTTGTGACACATCTCTACTTTGTGCGAATAAGACTAGATTAATAATAAATTTATAATTTCTGTAATAAATAATTTTGCAATATTAAATGTAATAAATTTAATAATAAATGTAATAATTATGTAAAAAATAAAAAATAATAGAATCTCTATGTTAGAACAGGAAGGTAGTTTTAAATTTGCTCGAATGTACTTAATGAAAATGCCCTTCCGGTGTCGGGAGAATGGGATCTAACCTAGGTGCGAATTTCTTAACGGTCGGTCCCTGGACTGTTTTCCTCTCTTGTTTTGGTTCATTCGTGTTTCTGTATCCACCCGAGGAGGATGCCAGTGGGCGTCGAAACTGTCGTGGAAATAAACTCTGTCTATTAGAGTGGGTTTTTATTTTCATATTAAGACTAGATTGTGTATTTAACGACACATCGCGGATGTATCTATTTTTGAAAAATAGATTCTGATTGATGAAGAATACGCTTATGTTAAGATGGTGGAAGAACACTCTAAATGTCTCGGCAAACGATTTATCCATTTCCAGCTCAGATCGTCAATTACAATGACTGTATGCTCATTACCCTTTAACGATTTAACGGCACATACACCTTTGTGGAACAAAATTTCATCTTGGTACTCGTTGAACACTGACTGATACGTCGAATAGCACCATATTACTTTATGCACAAATTTTGAGAACATCTCCCCCTTATCTTTAATAATTTTAAGCATAAAAAAGTTTTACCACATCCAGTAGGGCCAGATATAATGCATGTGGAGGGGCTTGTGAACCTGAATTTTTCTACAGATTCCTTCTCTAACACGTCACACCCATAAGTGGTTCACTTACAAAATATAACAAAATTTAAGTGCTGCTCCTTATATTCTTGTTTATCTTCTTCCACAGAACAGTGAATGACGACGATGTACAGCCCCCCATCATCGATATCACAGATGATCCCGATGACCGTGGTGAGGCTACAGAATCCTTCCCCGCTGACGAACCCTCACCAGCAATACCTGTAGCATGCGACAATTCAAAGCGGAAGCATGATGAAGAACCCTCCACGTCAGGTGTAAAGCGTGCCAGGATTGCGCCGGTTGTTAGACCCCCAGTAATAGAGCCCAAACCCTCTACGTCTTACGACATAACCCCCACAATAGTACCTTCCTCAAGTATGCCCCATTATTCCTGTTCAGTTCAGGGTACTTCCTCCACATCAGAAGCAGCTTCTAGTGCTGTGGAGGAAGGTATAACATTCGAGTTGGTGCGCACCGCTATCCCCATCCCTGCCCTGACTAGAAGTCGGTACGGGGTCAGGGTTGATCCTGGATCCCTGTATACCAACGGTGTTGGATTGCGACACGTAGTTGAGCGTATTGTGGAGTTTGCCCTTCAGAACCGCGATGAACGTGAAGTCCGGACGAGGTTGTCCTTCAGTTTCGGGTCAGATGACGGGGACGTAGATGATTTTTGGGTAGTAATACCGTTCAGGCGTTTGACGGCTGTAGACATAGAATATATCTTGGGCCGTATAATGCGGGCCTCTCAAAGTAGTACAGCCTTCAATATGGACAACTTCATGGTAGATATTTACAGAGCATTCCGGGTTGCGGGTCATAGTGCCACAGCTTATACTCTTAATTTCAATTTTCCTGTTATTTACAGAGAGCATTTGAACTTCTATCGTGGTTGCGGCTTTATAGCAATAGTCCTAGCTCATATGTTCACTGTGCTAAATACATGGACGCAAAATATTTGGTTGCCTACGGTTGTGCGGCGTGCCTCTAAACTAGCTTTACATTGTTAGCTTGAGTTTGAGTGTAATATGGGTTCTGAAGAGCTGAGAAGGGTCGAGCAGGAAATGAATGTTCGTATAATTGTATTTGGAATGGATGATCGTCGTAGGACTGTGTATGTTTTAAAAGCTGTGTGAGAGATCGTAGAAGACCTCTACTTATTTTAGGATTGTCAGGAACGTCGTATCTCCCCATCCGTAACATAAGGACTCTCTACGCTAGTTATGATAAAAATTGAAAATATGGAAGGCATCATGACTTGTGTAAGGGATGTCTCGAATTTGCGGATGATAGAGTGAAACATTGTAAGGATTGCTACATGGTATGTGAGCAGTGTAAAAACCCAAATGTGAAAGTCGTGTCGTTGAAACCGAGAAAAGGGAATGTAATGTGTGTAGACGTAATAATAAAATAATAAAACAACGGAAATGGCTATTTTAAATCTTATGGAAAATGTAAATACAGCTAAGGACAACAAAGAAATAATGATATCAATATTTATGGATTTGAGTAAGGCGTTTGATGTAATAGATCATAATATTCTACTTAATAAATTATATTGTTACGGCTTTAGAGGAGCAACCAGTGATTGGTTTAAAAGTTATTTGTCCAATAGATATCATTTTGTATCAGTAAATAAGGTTTGCTCAACTAAAGCGCTTGTCAAACATGGTGTGCCACAGGCCTCAGTTCTGGGTCCACTGTTATTTTTATTATATATAAATGACCTTCCACGTTCATCTGATATACTGAACTTCATAATGTTTGCAGATGTTACAACTGTCTCTTTTTCTTCCAAAGATGTTAATACAGCTAAGAATATATTTCATTCAGAATTCATCAGTGTAATGAAATGGTTGACCACCAATAAACTCTTCCTAAATACCAGTAAAACAAATTTCATGAATTTACTAATAAAAGAAATGTATGTTTTGATGAATTTAATGTTAATGAAATCGTCATAAAAGAGTGTACTGTAACAAAATTTCTTTGTGTAATGCTAGATTAGAATTTGCAGTGGAGTGATCATGTAAATTATATCGCGAAAAAGATTTCAAGGAGCGTTGCTATAATGTTTAAACTTAGAAATGTAGTCCCTAAACAAGTTTTATTGACGCTTTATCATACTCTTGTTCTTCCTTATATAACATACTGCACCCTTGTTTGGGGAAACTCTGTTAACAATGCATTAAATGGTATCTTTGTCATCCAAAAACGAGCAATAAGGTTTTATCTGATGCTGATTTCCTTGATCACTCTAGTGCATTATTTAAAGAGCTAAACCTACTAAAGCTCAACGATATAACCAAACTGGCACATTTTATTTTTATTTACAAGTGTAAGAACAAAATCATTAATTTGCAATGGGTAAATAGATATTTTGTAACTCATCAAGAAATCCACTCGTATCAGACCAAAAACAGATCAAAGCTTGTTATACCTCAATTTAGATTGTCTTCATCTCAAAAAATACCCATTTTCATTGGATTGAAACTATGGAATGACTTGCATGCCGATATAAAAAATATTGTGAATGTAAATTTGTTTAAAACCAAGTTGAAATCCCAATTAATAATGGCATACTAACAAAAATCTAGGATTAATGTCCACTAATATTGTTTAATATTATCCATTAATATTGTTTAATAACTTATAATACATGTTTTAACTATTAATAATACTTATTTACTTATTATTATTAATTTATAACAACTAGCTGCTCATTTTTAATAAGAGCCCAGTAAAGCCTAAAGCTTAAGGGCCAAATTAAATAAAATAAATAGTCGAGCTTCATAATGATTCATGTCATTTTAAATTGAAAATTTTTATTTATTTTATTATCATTAATACAGGTTATTCTATCTATCTATATATCTATAATAAATGCTTTGAGCTCCATAAATCAATTGGCACTTGCAGGAAAATGAGAATCTGTGGATGTGGCATGTTTCATATGATGGATAATTGGGGTAAATTTGTGAATAAATGCGACGAAATTCACTGTTCTACATGTCGTGAAAAATATAAGGCGGATGGAGTGAAGCATGTATGTTATATGAAAGAAGCTAAACCTAAAAATAACCCTTGTGTAACCGTGTACTACGATATAGAAACTTACACGAACGCTGAAACCAAAGAGGTTATTCCACATTTACTCGTAAGCCAGACTATCTGTGACGAGTGCATGGAGGTCGAGTGTGACGAGTGTCACAAATGTGTAAACGGACAAACGTTTTTAAAATGATTGCACACGACAGCCCTGTGAAACTCTTTGTAGCCTATATTGTCAAATTAACGCACAAGTTAAAAAAAATGACTGGGTATATTCTTGTCCATAACGAGACAAAATTTGACACAGTTCCTTTAAAAGAAGTTGCTTGAACACGAGTAGTCTGCGATATTTAGAGGTGATCCCTTGAAAGAGGCAACAATCTAATACAGATGCAGATAATAGGTAATGTACAGTTTAAAGACACTATTATTCACACCTTGTAAATTAGCAAAGCTACCCAAGGTCATGAGAGTAGACACTGAAGTTTCAAAAGGATATTTCCCTTACACATTCCTCAATAGCGAAACTTTAAATTACGTAGCACTACCTCCACCCAAACATTACTTTAACTACACCATCATGAGTGAGAGTGAGCGTGAAGATTTTGACCGCTACTACAACAGTTTTAATGAAGCTAGTCCGTACAGTATAGCTGACGAATATGAACGTTATTGCGTGAATGATGTGCGCGTGCTTAGAGTGTGTTTCCAGGCCTTTAGAAGGAAATACATAGCACGTTTCAAATGCGATCCGTTGCAAGTCGCAACCACGATCGCCTCATTATGTTTTACGGTGTTCAAAAATAACTTCATGCCTGAAGACACCTTAGCCGTCATTCACAGAAACAATCCCGGCAGTTATGGGCACAAGGATATTTACTGGCTCATACACCTACAGCAACAGACCTGGGTATACATAAAGCACGCCCGCAACACGGGGGAAGTACCCATTAAGGCCGATGGTCGTGTTTTTGGGTTGATGGCCTAAGTGAGGATCCAACCACTGGTGAGAAGACTGTGTACTCCATTATCGGCTGCTGGTGGCATGGATGCCCACGCCCTGAATGTGCCGTCACAGGGGATCTCCATGGAAGATCCCCCGCCGACAGCCTCGCATGGACCCGTAACGCGATCAACTTATAGGCTCCCAGTTCACTAACAAGATTGTGTGGGAGCATGTGTATGATGCACGGATGGAAACAGATGACCAGTACCGTGAAGAAATAAGGGTCATCAAACGTTCAATGGTGTTGGACCCCTCAAATGCGGTGACAGCTTGTTTGGAGGGCGTACAAACCCATTCAAGCTATACTTTCCGCCTAAGGAGGGAGGGAAACTCCATTACTACGACTTCTGTTCTTTATACCCCTACGTGATGAAGAACATCCGTTCCCTGTAGGTGCGCCTGAAAAACTGGTGGGTCCTACCATGCCAACCACAGAGGAGTTTTCAGCTAACTTGAATGAGCGCAACTTTGGACTCTCTTTCGTAGACATGCTCCCCACTCGCGATTTATGGATGCCGATCTTATCCGTCGTTATAGATCATAAGCTCATGTTTTCTCTGTACGTGATGTGCGCAGAGGAGACCAACGGTGATTGTAACCATACAACCAACCAGCGTAAGATCAGAGGTGTATGTACAAGCCCTGAGCTGAACCTAACCGTTCGCCATGGCTACAGAATATTTAAGATACATGAGGTGTGGAGGTTTCAGAAGGTACCCAACTTTTTCACGCCATATATAAACGCTTTTTTGAAGGATAAGGTAGAAACATCGGGATATCCGCGAGGGGTTGATACCGAAGATGAAAAACCAGCTTATATTCAGCGTTACCGTGACCATGAAGGTATATAGCTTGACCGTTCCCAAATTATAAGAATCGTGGCAAGCGCTTTAGTGCAAAGTTGTGTCTAAATAGTCTTTGGGGTAAATTTGCACAGAATACTGGCAAAGGGAACGTTCCTTTGGCACAAAGTTAGAGTGAAGTCTGGGATTATGCCAACGCTTCCGATAAAGAGGTTATGGAGATCGTGAACGTAAGTAATACTTACATAATAAAGTACAACATCACCGAACTGGCAACAGATACCTCACGGGTTACAAACATACCTGTAGCCAGCTTCACAACTGCCTGCGCCCGCATCAAGCTTTGGTGACTACTGTACTTTTTTGGGCGGAGGGTGCTGTACGCTGACACAGCGTGATATTCACAGCGAGGGAGGGTGAATACATGCCTGCTATTGGGGAATTCCTCGAAGAGAACTGACAAGATCAAGGATGTATGGTGATGGTGCATACGCAGACTCATTTGTATCAACAGGGCCAAAAACCTATGGGGTACGGGTTAGGGTGGGGGATGATATGAAATATATCTTTAAGGCTAAGAACATCACGCTTAACCCTGCGAACTGACGAGTCGTTAACTTTGACTCGTTGAAGAATCTAGTGTGCTTGGAAGATGAGGGTGACCAGCCACCCCAACTGACTGTAGGGACGCACAATTTTCTGTCGCAGAAACTCGGGTGTGTGAAGGAACTTAGGGGCATGAAGGTATGCCGTAACACCTATAGGGAACGTTACCAGGTGCCTGGTACCTATGATACCGTACCCTTTGGTTACCTTACTCCTTGATTGTGTTTATATATATGTGTACTGTTAAAGATATGTTTATTTATTACGTATATTTGCTTCAATTAAGGTTTCATTTTCTCCTTTGCGTGCGTACTTGTGTACATTCCTAGGCTCCGCCCACTGTAAGATCGGTCACGTGACTCCTGCCACTACCTGAGCATATCTCTACCCAGGCGTGCTCAGTTGACCTCTGCAGATCCTTGAGCTCAGACGTGTATTTTCTCGCGTAGACGAAAAATAGTAATGGCTACTTTTAATATTGCGTGTTCAACGTTTATGAAGTGGTATTCGGCAAAATGTGAAGATGTGGTGGATACTGAAAAACTCCCTATTCCACCACCCTCCTTTGATACTTTTAAGGCTGCATTGAACCGTGCGAAGGAACAAGATGTTCAAATACTCTATGGATATTCTGGCGAGGGCGTTATAGGATTTCGTGGTTAAGCGATGTATTGAAGTATGTTGTAGACCTAGCCTTTATAAAAGCTCACATATACCGTGAAGTAGAAGAAACAACACGTGCAGAAGATAAGCAACGGTTATGGACAATGAGTCTTTTTGATGAGTGGTGTGACAAGCGATATTATGTCATGTTACATCATACCGAGTACTCGTACCCTACGTTTGAGAATGTAAATCTTGTCATCATGGAGAATCTTAAGTATTTTTACCACTATATTAATATACAGGGTGTCCCAAAAGTCCCTATATATTTTGTTGAAATAGGCTGAATTTCAAATGAATGTTTTAATGACATGATTGCATGCACCTTTCTAGACAAATACATGCATTAGGTTTCTATTTTAATTATTTTAAAATGTTTAAGAAATTTTTTCAGATCCATATCATTGGTGATGGATGTGCATGAACGCGTTATGATAATAACATGTCGCATCAGAGGAATGAAATGTTGTGAAATTAGAGACCGATTCTCAAGAAGGCTTCATAAGCCTGGACCGACAGATAAAGCAATTCGTGAATTGGTGAACAAATTCAAAAGGACTGGATCTGTGCATGATGAAGGAAGAAGTGGACGCCCAAGAACAGTACAACAAAACATTGAATCTGTTCACATAATGTTCGAAGACGATCAAAGAATGTCAATTCGCCAAGCATCCCACAGATTGACCATACCCAAAACAACTGTTCACAGAATCTTGCGTTCGACGCTGAAGTGTTATCACATTCAGCTGTTACACAGCTTACACGAGGAAGATTTACAAAAAAGAGCAGCAATGTGTGCGGAACTGGTCGAACAAATCCAAAATAACAATTTAATGGACCACATTTTGTTTAGCGATGAGGCGACTTTTCACATCTGTGGTAAAATCAATCGACATAATTGTCGCATCTGGGCTAATGAAAAGCCAACTGAGTTCACTGAATGGGAAAGAAACTCACCTAAAGTCAACGTGTGGCTTGGAATGACGAAGTCGAAGATTTACGGGCCCTTTTTCTTTGCAGAGGCTACAGTGACAGGGCCTGTTAATTTTTGTTTAATTAAGATAATGTTTAATGTAAATCATTTACTAATAATTGTGAAATTACGAAAAAGTATGTTTGTTAGATTTAAATTGTTTAAAATGGGAAGAGTTGGCAATCCTGAACAGAGGCCCAGAGAGCGGACTACCCCCAAAGAGAGTCGGTCCTTCGGTAGCGCGATAAGCGTGAAGTTGGGGCCATGTAACCTTAACATTAAATTAATTGTTTTGTGCCCCTCTCCGACGTAAAATATTCTAGTAAAATTTCCTACTCGCATCCCCTCAAATTACTTAAACCATTTTCGGAATTAAATAAAGTGTTAACAAGCGTTAAAAGAGTGTTAATGAACCCCCCTTCCCCCTTTGTGTTGTAACGGCTTTCAGTCTCGGCGTGGCTACCATGAATATAATTGTAAAGTATCGTGGAAATGAGTGAAGAGAGTGTAAAGATAAATGCAATAGAGATCAGAAAGTAGAGTAAATAATGAAGAAAGTAAATAATAAAAGTGATTCACGACATATTTGGTGGCTAGTGGCGGTCTTACATCATATTTTGTATGAGGCTTACCCACGTGTCTATTATTTCGATTAAAATTCTTCCAACCCGGTATATTAGCCAATAGCGTTAATGAATATTTTATTTCGATTATTAAAATATCTAAATGCAAAGTTAACCCCGTTTGCAGGCAAGTTTCGATTTCCATTCCTTAAAATTTCATGGTGAATGTAATTTCAAAATGGCGCATCGCCTTCGACATCCTTATAGCGTCCCTTACAAACTTCGCGCCTAAAAATTTAATTTTTTTTCTTTCTTTTCGTGGGAGTTCGTTGATTCTGAAATGTTCGTTTGTTCCATTTTTCATCGTACGGTTCCGTTACTTTTCGCAGTCTAGTGACTCAAAATTTCTTTTAGTCGTGGTGCAGAGTCGGTAGAAAAATTTGTCTGACTCAATATTGCGAGTCATTATTACGTTAAATTTCGATCATTACGTCGGAGAGGACATAGTTTTGAAAATTTATCGTGCTGCCTGAGGGCTCAATTTTTCTTTTTTTCGTCTCTTCCACTGTTATGCCTGTTTCAGCTTACCTAATCATAATAATAAGAATAACGATTAATATAGAAAAAAACAAAAAATTTTACATTGTACGTAAGTGAATTATGTTAGTTTAAATAGTGATACACATTTTATACGGTCCTTTAAAAATGTTTGAGCGAAAATTTGTAACACATTTCTAGGTAATATATATATAGTATTGTAAGACATTTCATGAACATGTAAAATTTTCTGGGATTCATTAGTAGATTTTTGATTATATTTCGATTGGTTGTATATAATGATTGTTTATATAGGTTTACGGGCTTTTTGCTTCGCTTCGCTTCGCGCTAAATAGGATTAAGTTACATTTTAAGGGACAGTCGAAAGATAATCTTAAACATATTAATTTGTCAGATTATAGGCTGGCCGTATAGGATTGTGTTAGACTTCAAAATAAGCTAAATTCATTTAACTGAAATAGAGAAATTGTGTTGTGAAATTTTCTATAATTTTTTTTGGATTTTTTTTATATACTCATTAATTATACACTTACATATTAACTTATACGTATATATTAGTTATTATATATAATTATATATATTTATACACGTAAAATTTGGTAGGTAGGCTGATTATCTATTTTTTTTTCCTCTCCGTTCCTTTCGTTCATTTTCACGACAATTCCGACTGATATTTTGTAAAATGGCTATTGTATTGTACTAAAGAAAGATTTCTTGTAGGCCTATCGTTAAATATTGTTCGGATATTGACCGTCACTACGGTATATGTCTATTGAGTATTAAATTCTTAGCTATTTAACAAAATTTTAATTGGTTTAACATAATAATCATAGGATTTTTTTTAATAAGCACAAATGTTATGCATTAAATTCTAAATTGTTCTTTCCACGCGTAACATTGAATTTATTAATTATAGGTCTAAAAGTGCGGCGGTACACATATTTTACAAAATTTGGTATTATTATAATTTTTTTTGAATTACAAAAATTTGTGTAGAAAATTCTTTTCATATATTGTTTCTTTACGTTTTATAGATTCATTTAATTTTATTTTTATAGGTAGGCCGATTTTTTATTTCTTTCTTCCAGTTCAATGAAAATGGTTAAATTTTTATTTGGAATTTAGATTGTATTCTAAAAAGGAGTTTTGTTTGATATTTTAATTTGGGTATTAGAAATGAAAAATGTCCTTTTTTTTAGTTCGAGCGTTTGCATAGAAAAATTACAAAATTATGTCAGGATATAATGCAGTTTCATTCGGTTAGGGATATTTGTATAGAGGTTCGCTTACAACAAAGCGACCGCTCTGAATTATGCAATGTTTTGTTTTTGTTTACAGTAGGTTGCGTGTATTTTTGAGTGCATATTATCTATTCTTATTTAGTATAACGATGCAACTTTGTAGTTTCACTTGAAAATAAAATTACTGGGATTTTTGTGATTTGCAAACCATACTGGGGTTTCTGTTGAAGGAGAGAGTTGTATCTCAGATGTAATTTGCGAATTGCGAGTTAATTCATATGAAATTTAACGTTTCAAGTTGGAATTACTGTATTAAAAATTTTCGGTAGTAATTTTTAATTTTTTAAATTTTAATAACTGTTTTGGAAAATTGTTATTGTTTAAACCTTCAGTCGGGTACTAATGCATTTGAAACATTGGCTCGAGTGTTCCTCGGAAATGGAGCCTTCTAGATAGCCAGTAACGTTTTTGTGGCGTCTTTGTGTGCTCCTCCTCAAAGGGCAAGAGGGTTCATGATTGTCAGAGAAGTGATGACATGAAGTTTCTGGTTCATTTTTGTCTTTTGTATTTAAAAGTATTGATGTGATTTCTGACGATAGTTTGAACAATAATATTTCTTAAATTATACTAACAGTTACTATGTATGGGCGCTTTTATATTTATACTGTACAATTTTGTTTCGTACGTTTTATGACCTTTTTTTATCTTCTCCGATGTAACTGCCATAAGTGACCTTATTGGTAGCTTGATGTGATTAAATTTTTGCGAAATTTTTAGATTTGTCATTTTTTTTCCGTGAATTTGGCCAGAGCAAATGTGTAGTTATTGTTTCGAAGTGAACTGTCGAGAAAATTCGGTAAATTAAATATTAAATAAATGATAAGCAGTACAGAAACACGTTTCGAATAAACTTTTTTTTTTTCAAAATTTCAAAAGGCTCGGTTTGGAGGCAACCAAGTTGAATCCGAGTTCCATCCATTGAGTTTAGTCGACCGGATAGGTGATCGATCACCAATGATGAGAGAGAAGAGAAACCAACTGCGCAGGGACTTGGCGCAGGATGGTTTCGGAAGAGAAGAGATAGAAGAGAGGAACCGAATGCGCAGGGACTTGGCGCAGGACAGTTTCGGAAGAGAAATTTACGTGTGCAGGGTCTTGGCACACGAAAGTTTCGATCGAAGATGGTCTACTGGTATTTTTCGGGCAGTAGCTGGTCACGCTGCTCGAATGCTTCGCTAAATATGTGTCGTAGCACGCGGTAGGCAAGCCACGAGAGCTTGAACGGGTGTCTAAGACTGTACTGTCCATACAGACATACAGTAGGTTCGTTGGGAAACGGCCTACGGCGGAGTGATCGTTTGATTGTTGCCAGTAGAAGAGTCTTTCAGCTGGACGTAGGAAGAGCAGCGTTCACCGACAAAAGTGGAGATGAGACAAGGCGAGTTTCTTCATCGACTTCTAGAATTGCAAATTCCGTCCAATTCCAGCGCGTGGTCCTGCTTTCAGTATATCTCCCCCCTGATCCTTTTAGAATTGGACGTCTCTTTTTTTTTTCGCCATTTGGAGAGAGAGCGGAACCATTATAGCGTGCTGCCCTGTTGCATGTTGATTGATGCAATCCCTTGCATTCTAGCGAAGTGAGCAGGAGAGCTGCGATTGAAAATTGAAGTCCGTTGTCAGCGTGCGGATTGTGATCTAAACAACGTCCAGCAAATTAATGTACTGATTATTATGTAATGAAATTATAAGTGAAAGGGTGCGATTATTGCCCATATTTGTTGTGTTTTTCGTGAAATAGTATGTGCGCTCTTGGTCAGTATTTTATGTAAACTTTTTCTTATTTTTTTCTATGTCGCCCTGATAGTAACTGTATAACTATACAAATAATTGTTTCAAATGTAAAGCGATCTTTGATGAGAAATCGCTGGAATAGATTGTGAACATGAGATTTGTGCAGCCACTGTAAGAAAATTTTCAGTTATTTTTTTTTGGCATGTGTAGATTAGTTACAGGTTGTAATTTAATTATTAGTGTGAAATGTTATTTTATGCAAATGTGAAAATTATAAAGTTTTCGATTTTTTTAATATGATACAAAATATATGTGCGGAATTTGTCATTCTAATTATTTCTTGTCTATCAACTTTGAATTTGTTAAAGAAAAAAAAAAAAATTGCAAAATATATAACTTTGTTGAATAAATTATTAAATTTGTTAAACGATATTAATAAGTTTTCCTAATGAAAAACTTATTTTCAAGGGGGTGATGCGAGTGTAGTAATGCCTAGTTAAGAATATTAATTTTTGTTTAATTAAGATAATGTTTAATGTAAATCATTTACTAATAATTGTGAAATTACGAAAAAGTATGTTTGTTAGATTTAAATTGTTTAAAATGGGAAGAGTTGGCAATCCTGAACAGAGGCCCAGAGCGGACTACCCCCAAAGAGTCGTCCTTCGGTAGCGCGATAAGCGTGAAGTTGGGGCCATGTAACCTTAACATTAAATTAATTGTTTTGTGCCCCTCTCCGACGTAAAATATTATAGTAAAATTTCCTACTCGCATCCCCTCAAATTACTTAAACCATTTTCGGAATTAAATAAAGTGTTAACAAGCGTTAAAAGAGTGTTAATGAACCCCCCTTCCCCCTTTGTGTTGTAACGGCTTTCAGTCTCGGCGTGGCTACCATGAATATAATTGTAAAGTATCGTGGAAATGAGTAAAGAGAGTGTAAAGATAAATGCAATAGAGATCAGAAAGTAGAGTAAATAATGAAGAAAGTAAATTATAAAAGTGATTCACGACATTACCTTGATATGCTTCAAAATTTTCTAGAACCTCAACTTCTTGAAGATGGCATTCTCAACAATGTAGTCTTTCAGCAGGATGGGGCACCGTGTCATTATGCCAGAATTGTTCAAACATACCTAAACGAGCGTTTTCCATATCGTTGGATTGGACGTGGGGGAAATAGGCCCTGGGCAACGCGATCTCCAGATTTGACCCCATTGGATTTCTTTGCTTGGGGTTTCATTAAATAAGAGGTCTATCGCAGAAATATTCGAGATTTACCAGATCTGCGAGATCGCATTAGGCAAGCAGTTGAGAAAATAACCCCTGAAATGCTCGGAAATGTGTTCCGCAATGCAGCTGACCGCTTTGAGATTTGCAGAGATGGAGATGGAGCACATGTGGAAACTACCAATTAAAGATTTTAATGGTGTAATACTTGTAATTTGCATAGAAATACATCTGTATTCAGGTCAGTGTGACATTTATTTGAAATTCAGCCTATTTCAACAAAATAGATAAGTACTTTTGGGACACCCTGTATATCATGACGAGGTTTGTAGTGAGGTTGTGGCTAAAGGCCTGTGCGAGTTTTTAACAGACTTTAGAGAGGAGTATCGATTGTTAAACAAAAAGGAAAAATATGGGCATATGTTTCTCTCAAATAGTGGACCGGATCGTGAATAAGATGTGTTTAGTTCGTGGAAATGAACGAAAATGTCTGGTGCGCCTTCTGGGGAGTGATAAAACATTAAAACCGGTATTGCTTCATGTATCGGAAAAATTCTGATTGCCCAGTATAATGGGCACAAATATTCACATGACACTCATGTTGGAACAAACCCGTACACGATTCAACATTTTGTGGTGTGGCTCGCTCCTCCCGTCGAGCCGAATCGCCAACCCATGTACCACACCCCTCCGCCGAAACAGGAGTTCAATCAAACCCGTACGTTTCACCCGTGAGACACTCCTCCACACCTGTTCCCAGAGCTAAACAGCGCACCGGTTGCTCATAGTCATCTCAGAGCTTGAACCGACTGGACGTGCGAATACGATGGAACTTCCTCTGAGAAGCATTCTCAATGCCGCGTACGATGTGTCCGTGACGAAGTCATTGCGCGTGTTCAGGCGTGAAACCGGCACCATTAACTATGTACTTGAAACGATTTGCAGGCAAGCAAACAAAGTAATGTTATTTGTTTAAGTGTTGAGGAGATGAATAGAGTCTTCGTGATAGTTGAGAAGTCGGGTGAGGATCATTATAAAAAACCTGCAGGTGTAGGTACAAGAGGACAGATTAGTGATGCCACCTCATATGCTGTTGTTTGTACGTTGTGTATAAATAACGATCAGCTATGCATTGATATACGGCTGATGTGGAAGAAAGATCTGATAATAACGTTCTTGTCCCCACGCGAAACCGTTTCACCCTCGACAGAATGTTTGAAATCGTCGGATTCCCCAAGTTGAAGCCTATATTAGACGCTCGTGTTGAAAAGTTAATATATACATCTACCTTCTAGGTATTCTACGTCAACTGGCTGGTTAAGCCAACTGGCGGATTAAGCCAACTGTCCAGAATATATGCTTTAATTAAATAAATAGCGCAATCTGGCAACTCAACCCTAATAATGTGCCTGCCTTCTAGGTTTTCTAAGTCAACTGGCTGGTTAAGCCAACTGTCGGATTAAGCCAACTGGTTGATTAGGACCTTATAAGACAGCGGGCGCTCGGAAGAACTCTCAATATGCGCTTGGATCCTACCAGGCGAACACTCTTCTCTCCTTTCTCTCTTAGGTTAGGTATACCCCTTTGGGGGGTGAGGCCGTCCCATCTTCTCCTCCAAAGACCCTCTCTTCGGTTAGGTATACCCCTTTGAGGGGTGAGGCCGTCCCAACTTCTCCCCCAAAGAGGTCTCCCACAGCTTGCTGCGGGAGTTCATTGCAACTTGGGGGGTAACCTCTCCCCCTTGTTGCATAACCTCTTGCAAAATTTCCTTTGCAACATTGGTCAACATTTGCAATTGCACTCTCTCCTTTTGCGGTGATACTACTCAGATCAACCAAGAACAAATTCCGGCACAAACCTATTAATGGACTTCGAGTTCACGGAAGGAGATGTAATTACGGCCTTATCACAGATGCGAGACAATTCAGCGCCAGGGCCAGACACGGAGTGCCACATTTCTGAAGAAATGCAAAGAGAGCATTGCCAAATCGCTATACTTAATATGGAGGAAACCACTCGACACAGGACAAATTCCACTCCCCTTAAAGAACGCGAACATTGCCCCACTATTTAAAGGTGGTAACAGAGCAATTCCCAAAAATTATTGGGCAGTGCCTCTCACCTCACACCTTATAAAGGGTTTTGAACGTATAATTAGAGGCAAAACTACCTACTACCTACAAGAAAAAGACTTATACAACCCAAATCAACATGGCTTCAGGGCGGGAAAGTCATGCCTGTCGCAGCTACTAGACCACCACGAGAAAATATTAGAAACAGTGTGTCGAGGACAAAACATAGATATAATATATACGGACTTTGCTAAAGCCTTCGATGAATGTGACTTTGGAATCATAGCACACAAACTTAAAAATACAGGAATTACCGGAAAGCTAGGAAGGTGGATATTTAATTTCTTGACGCAAAGAACATAAAAAGTGGTGGTAAACGGAATTAAATCGGAAGTCTCGGAAGTCGTGAGCTCTGTCCCACAAGGGACAGTATTAGCTCCCTTGCTGTTCATAATAATGATTGCAGATATTGATGCAGATATTAAGGACAGTATTGTATCATGCTTCGCAGATGACACAAAAATATGTAAGGAAATATTGAACGAAGATGACAAGAAAATTACAAAACGACATTGAAACATTATTCTAGCGGGCAGAAGACAACAATATGAAGTTTAACGAAGAAAATTCCAACTTCTAAGATATGGTAATAACAAGGAACTACAGAAGAAAGGATACAAAACTATGCAAGCCAAACAGAAAACACTAAATCCACAAGTCAGGGATCTTGGAGTAATAATGTCGACAGATGCAGAATTCAGAGAGCACTATAAAATCAAAATTACAACGGCTAGAAAAATAATGGGAATCATCTGGAGGAGCTTCCGCAGCAGAAAAGCAAACATCATGCTCAAATTATGGAAGAGTCTAGTCCTACCAATAATTGAGTATTGCTCAGTACTCACAAGCCCACACAGAAAACGAGACATTGCGAACATTGAAGCTATACAAAGGACTTTTACGTCTAAGATAGAAGAAACGGAAGGTGAAGACTACTGGTCTCGACTACAATCCCTGGAACTCTACTCTCTCGAAAGAAGGCGCGAGCGGTACACAATAATATACATATGGAAAATACTTGAGGGCTCTGTCCCTAACCTTAGAAATGAAATAGAAACAAAGTGGAATGAGAGAAGAGGCAGATTTTGTACGGTCCCAGCTGCGGTGGGACAAGGGGACATTAAAACGAGGATGGAAAATACCCTCAGAATACAGGGCCCAAAGCTTTTCAATGTCCTACCAAAAGAAATAAGGAATCTCCAGCACACCGACCTGAATAACTTCAAGAACCAGCTGGACAGATTCCTGTGAAGTCCTTAACCAGCCATGCGTGGCTGGCTACGAGGGCAGGAGAAAATTAGACAGCAATTTCCTCCTTCACCAAATATAATATATATATATATATGGCTGGTCCTTCTTTCATCACGCCGTAAGGTAGCGCCTTTTGTTGGGTACCTTCTCACATTGGTGTTTCGGGCGACGAACGGACGGACGCCGCGGCGAGGGAGGTGTCTTCCCTGCCTTTCGACCCTCAGACACCTCTCCCGGCGTCGGACTTTACGAGGGTGTTCCACCAAGCACTCCTTCGGCGGTGGCAGCACCAGTGGGAGGATGTATTCGGAAATTCCTTGAGAGCGTTGAAGCCCACGATTCGACGATGGCCTTCCTCCTGGAAGCGTGACCGATGGTTAGAGACCGCTCTGATGTGCCTCCGCATCGGTCATACTCGTCTCACGCATGGGTATCTTATGACGGGAGATGTTGCCCCCTCCTGCCAATGCGGCATCCCTCTCTCTGTTTCACATTTGGTTTTGGTTTGTCCTGCCTTTGCCGTTGCTCGCTCCCAGTATCTCCCTTTTTGCCCTTCAAGCTCCACTCTTACCCTTACTCTACTGTTGGGTGACTCCACGCCTGTACCAAAGAACACGCTCTTCTCTTTTCTCCGTGAAACTAGCCTTCTACTCTCTATTTAATATGACATGCTGTTCATAGTGTCTTTACTTTTCTCTCTCGCGACTTTCTTTAACTGTTACTCCTTCATAGTCCCCCTTACCCCATCTCCTTGTGCTCTCTCTTTACTTTAGTTTCGGCGCGATATGACCTTCGCAGTTGAAGCGCTGGTGAAGCACTGCTATTCATTCATTCATTCATCCCTGTCATCCCTTCAGTTGGGTCCAGGTTGGATCGCAAAGAACCTCGCCGTTCTTCGCGCCCTTTCCCCATTTCCTCCCGTCTTTTCTCTAACTTCCCCCTTCCCCGTCTTGCCTTCCCATCTCCTCGTGTTTTCCTTTTGACTTTTTTTCGGCGAGATAACCCCGGCAGTTTAGATGCCGGTGAAAAACTGAATTTTTTTTCTGAGGTGGGAATGAATGTTTTTCTTTGAGATTTTCTAAATTTAACTACGAGGCATGTCCGGAAACATTTTTTAAAAAGTCTATTCCGTGGAATAAAATGTAACTTGAAGGAAGAGACCAACAATACTTCTTGTACCCCTCAAAGTATTTCCCACTGGCATCGAGTCACTTCAGACATCTGGCGGGCAGTGAGTATCTCCGTGTGGTAGAAGTCTTCGCTTTGCTGACGAAGTCATGCTCTAATGGCATTCTGGACATCTACATTTAATATAAATAAATTGCACTCCTCGAAGGTGATCTTTCAGATGATTGAAGAGATGACAGTCTGAGCAGCAGTACGCACAACGTGGTGATGTACTTTTGGACTGCACTGTCACTGTTGATGAGTCATGGCTCCCACTCTTCTAGCCGCAGACAAAAGAACAGTTCAAGGGATGGCGCCATTCTACTTCTCCTCGCCCGATTAAGTTCTGGCCCCTGAACTTAATCGGGCGAGGAGAAGTAGAATGGCGCCATCCCTTGAACTGTTCTTTTGTCTGCGGCTAGAAGAGTGGGAGCCATGACTCATCAACAGCGACAGTGCAGTCCAAAAGTACATCACCACGTTGTGCGTACTGCTGCAATAAGTCCTGACATGTTTGCACTCAGCAGGGTTTCTGCTCTTCAGACAGGGTCTTCGAACTCCACTTGACAGCTGTCTTATGGTAGTCGAACTCGGCAAGCAATTTCCCAACAGAGTTATTATTCACATTCAGCTGACCTGCAATCTCACGAATTGTGATGCATCTTTCTACTTTCTCAAGTTCATCCACGCGGGCCTTGTCGTCTGCTCACGTTTGAAATTTTGCACCCATTCATAAACTGCTTCGACTCAGTCTCACTACCGAGCAATTTTTTGCAACCGTCGGTGAATGTCCAGCCCACCAACACCTTCAGAGGTCAAGGAGCGAATAATAGACCGCTGATGTAAGAAGACGTTTTCCACTCTATCTTCACTCGTCCACTGAAAGTAAACGACTGAGGTTGGACATCAAGTGTCAGGTCTGAACACGCATCATGAGTCTGACACTTTCGCATGTGGGTTGCATGTACGACGAGTAAACAATTTTTTTTTTAATTCTCCGGGAAGCTTTCGAACACCTTCGTATGTTATTTACACTTCTACTCATTCGGCATTTACAGCAAAAATTATAATTAGAGGTTAGATACATTTGCGCGTGTGAAGTTAACTATAGCAACAAAGTACATACTGCATGAGTGTACAATCCCAATAACTACTTTCCTAAGTTAAGTAAATTAGCATTGCTAGTTAGTAGTACTAGATACCCCTAAAATGTCATTCATTCTCTGCGAGTTTTCAAAGCTAATTTTTCATTCATACCTCTAGAGAACAGGAAGTTAACCATTGTCATTCAGGGTTGAAGGCTATTGATATAGTTATTAACTTAATTTAGAATTAAATACCAGTATTTTTGAGATGTATCATATACAAATGAATATTTTTAGCCCCCCCCTCCCCGCCCCAAACCTGGTTTCCAATATACGCACGCTTTCAGGAGGGAGTTACTTGAATACACGCCTCAACACTCCTCGTCATAGACTGCCTGACGCGTTCAAACATTCCAGGTATTGGCCGGATTTTCTGGCATCCTTCTTCTACAAGATAGCGAAGCATTTCAACGTTGTCAATAGGTGTCACGTAAACGATGGATTTCAGATGATCCCACAGGCAAAAATCGAGTGGATTCAAGTCCGGGGAGCGAGCAGCCCACGCAATGGATCCTCCACAGCCTATCCATTTATCAGGGAAATGATTATCCAAATAGTCTCTGGCTACTCTACTAAAATGAGGCCGAGCGCCGTCATGCATAAACCACATACGACGTCGGACACAAAGAGGAATTTCATCGAGTAAATCGCTTAAATCATTCGTTAAAAAATTGGAATAGGATTCTCCGGTTAATCTTCCAGGCAAATCGAAAGGACCGATTAAGTTGTCGGCAATAAGTCCTGCCCATACATTGATACTAAATTGTTGTTGGTGCCTTGACTGGATGATGGCGTGCAGATTCTCTTCGGCCCAGTGATGAGTGTTGTGAAAATTGATCACACCATTTCTTGTGAAGGCACCCTCATCAGAAAACAACACGGAAGATAGAAAAAGAGGATCGCGAGCACACTGTTGAAGGAACCAAGTACAAAAGGAAGGAAGGAACCAACTACAAGTAAAAACATTTTCTGGAACACAAAACGGGCTGTAACTCGGAAACAAAGCGATTTCGGATATATGTTTATATAGACTTTTTTCATTGTTTTCAGGTCCTGAATCCATCCTGAAAGTGCGCCCCACATGTTATGAAACACCCTGTGTGTGTATATATATATATATACGGGGCTCCACTAAACCTTAGCCCCCCCGCCCATAGCCTAAACTATTAGAGGTACAGTAAAACTAAACATACCTTACAAAAGAGAATTTAATCCTGCATTTAATGAGAAAAAAATAAAACTTTGTGTTCCCGCCATTGGCTTCCAAGACAGCCTGAATTTGCTTTGGGTAGCTTGCCAAAAGTGACGTGAATAGATCTTGATCGTTACGCAAATTTGCTAAAAGAGTTTCAATGTGTTGCGTCATTGTATCCTTCGAAAATCGATTTGCTGCAGGTTCTTGAAACAAGAGACATTCACCCTTGTCCTTTATAACTGATCCAATGTGTTCACAGACTTTCAGGTCAGGAGAATTTCCTGGCCATTCTTCATTTACAAAGAAATCGATCTCATGGTTCGGCAACAACTGTTGAGTGGCTAATGCCTTAAAGCAGGGGGCCTTATCGTGCAGAAGGGTGACCTGATCGACATCCATAACATTGTTTGGGTTTCTTAGAAAAGGAATGACATACTGGGATAGAATAATATGACGAAAATACTGTCCATCCCAACTCTAACCATTTGGCTTCAGCACCCACATGAGCTTCTTTGCAGTGAACAAAACAAACACACCAACACAGTCTGGACTTTTTAATAATTCGCGATAATGTTCATTGTCATCGATTTCATCTGGTGTTGTGGCCCACACTCGATCATTTTGGTAGTTAGACCGACGTGTTACGTACACAAAAAATTCATCGGAGACAGCTAAATGCATGAAATCATCCACATCCCAATCTTCAAGATAATGGGCAAACCACATTCTGTCATCGATGTTAAGTTGAGTTTTTCTTGGCTTTGGAAGTTCATGCCAAGGCTTTAAACCTTGCCTATGACGGTACAGTCGAATGATCTCACCACTAACGATCTTTCCTCTCAACACTTCGATCTCTCTAGAAAGTTTAGCACAGCTGTTTTTCCGCTTACGCGTACCGCTTTCAATGATGTCCTTTGTTTCCTGAGAGAGTGGCAAATTTGGGCTCCCAGATTTGGTTGTATCCATTTCACATTCATCCAAAGTTTTATTCCAATTTCTTTTGACGAAGTCCTCACTTCTTCGCAACTTTTTGGCAACCCATGAACGTTAGGGTGGATCACTTTTCACTTTTTTTTAAAAATTATAGCTGGTCAAAGTTTTTGCCATGATTTGGTTCAGTGGAAGTACACTGACACTAACAATCCTATCCCCGTCGTCTATCAACATGATGGTGCTCCTTGTCACTATGCCAAAATTGTTCAGGATTATCTAAATGGACGTTTTCCAAATCGCTGGACGGACGCGGAAGCAACAGACCTTGGCCAGTGTGATCACCAGATTTAACCCCTTTAGATTTCTTTGCATGGGGTTTATCAAATCGCACGTCTCTCAGACGAAGATTACGAGTCTTGAAAACTTACGTACACGTATACGAACTGCTGCAGATAACATAACCCCGCAAATGCTCCAGAATGTGTTTAGAAATGCTGCGGAACGATTTGGGCTGTGCAGGGATACTGATGGGCGTCACGTCGAATCCTACTCTTAATTATTTAATAAATGTTACCACTTTATCATTTTATGATTGAATTCCATATAATTTCCAAGTGCTTCACAAAAATAGATCCTGACTTTATGTACACCCTGTATTTTGCCCCACCCTTTTTTCCTTAGCTAAATAGGCCATGGGGCTGAAATGTCTTTTGGGCTGTAAGTTTGAACTTTCTGCTCCTCACATAACCGGATTTTTCCAGTTTTAACCTCCCCTTCTTGTATAAGACCGCTTTTAAACGCCCTTGTATAAAACCGATGGTTAGCGCAGTTTCGAAAATGGCGCCTCACAGTGATGTGTGTCGTAAACAGAGAACTGTTATAGAGTTCTTAACCGCAGAGAAGAAAACAGTTGGAAATATTCACAAACGTCTACAAAACGTTTAGAAGATGCTGTTGTTGATCGAAGCACAGTTGGACGCTGGTCTAAACGTGCGAGATCATCGGAGAAAGGGAGAGCCAGCTTCGATGATAAGCCACGCAGCGGTCGCCCGGTATCGGCTGTGACATCTCACACTGTGCAACGTGCTAACAGCATCATTCTATCAAATCGGCGCGTCACATACAAGGAGCTATCACTGGAGCTAGAAATTAGTGAAGGAAGTGTGAATACGATAATTCAGCATCTGGGATACTCAAAAGGGTGTTCACGGTTTGTTCCTCGCCAACTGACTGGAGATCACAAAGCCCAAAGAAAAAAAATTGCTTCCGAGTTGTTGGTTGGATACGATACAGAAGGGGATGACTTCCTTTCACGAATTGTGACTGGGGATGAGACTTGGGTACACCACTTTGAACCTGAAACAAAACGCCAATCCATGGAGTGGCATCATGCAGACTCCCCCACGCAAGAAAAATTTCAAAATGGCTCCCTCTGCACGAAAGGTTATGGCCACCATCTTCTGGGACATGAAAGGGGTGATTCTGGTGAACATTATGAAGAAAGGACAAACAATCAACTCAAAAGCATATATTGCTACCCTACAGAGACTCCAGAGGGGTATAAAGTGAGTTCGACCGGAGACAAAACTGGAACACGTCCTTCTTTTGCACGATAACGCAAGACCACACAACAGTTTGCAAACAAGAGAGGCCATCACAAAAATGCGCTTGACTGTTACCCCACCCTCCATACAGCCCGGATCTGGCACCTTCATACTTCCATTTGTTTGGGCCAATGAAGGTTGCTATTCGTGGAAGAAAGTTTTAGTGACGATGAGGTTGTTGAGGAGGTTAAGAGGTGGCTCTAGCGGAATAGAGCGGGCTTTTACCAGCAAGGTTTTACCATAAAGGCCCTTGTTTCGAGGTGGAGGAAAGCCTTAGAAAAGGATGGAGACTATGTGGAGAAATAAAAACTTGTAAAAAAGTTATGTAACTACTTGTGTACAAAATTTCTAGAACTTACAAGGAAACTTAATTCAAACTTTATTCAGAAAAGAATACGAGTGACAGTTTTACAAGTTTTAGATATTTAATATGACATTAATATATTTACAGTACTCTCATCCGAATATGCCCTTGGAAACATGAAGGCTTTTTAGGCAAAATTAATAGCATTTACCTTATTTATTACATAAATATAGTAAGTGGAATTTAATAATAATAGAAACAAAAAAATAATAATAAATATTGAATACTCAATAATCTTTATTGATAAAATAAATACAGTACTCTTGCAATTTACAACGACATTAATAATTGAAACTGGACTTTTTATTTTATTTAAAGTTTACAAAATGTTACATTATTTTATATTAAATGATTTATTGTATAGTTAGTAGAAAATAAATGATGCTTAATAAAAACAATATATATAAGGAATAGATTACGAAATTAAAGGTGCTTAATGAAATTAGTATATTTTAAATAGTTGATTACACAATTGATTACTATGGTAAAAATGGAAGTACTGAATTTATACATCAGTAGGAGATAATGAAGTGCTGTTTTAGTGATTTGTGAAATACATTTAGTGATGAGGCCTGCCTGATAGGAATAGAAATTGCATTCCATTCTGCTCCTTTGAAAGAGTGCACTTCCTGCAGTTTCTATTGTATAGTTAGGTTTGTGTATAAAATCCATGGGCAGTCTGATGTTATAACGATAGTGTATTTGATGGGAAGTGAATGCTGTCTGAATGGGTGATGTATGTCGATTTTTATTGATGACTTTGAACATATTGACAGCAACATTGAATTTATATAGGTTATTTAGTTTTAAACTATTTAGCTCTTTAAAAATTGAGGAAGTATGACTTTGTCTGTTTTCATTATTTGAGAGAGTTCGCAGATATTTTTTATAAATGAATCTCAAAGGATGTTTTATATATTTGTTTGAGTTACTCCATGCGCTAATGCAATATCGGAAATGTTAAAATGTTAAAAAAAAATTTAAATGTTAAAAATGTTAAAAATTTCGCACATTCATATCATACGTTCAAACTTTTTTGAGCTCTTCATATTTTTTTCCTTGTAATTTTTTAAAAATGAAAATTATTCTTTTTTGCCATTTTAACTCGAGTTAATTTTTACGTCTGTTAATATTTTTACCCAGTTTTTAGTTTTTCAACTTTTTCCAGTTTTATCTCTTTTATGCATTTAATCATAAACGTTTTTCCATCTTTTTAATTTTTAATTGTGAATTTCGTAACTTTTTAACTTTGAAAGTTGTGGCCTCAGAATTTGGTTCTAACGAGTTCGTAAAAGCTCGTTTTGGTCCGTTTTTTATACAGTCCTCTCAAAATACTTTTTTGTATTTCATTTTAAATTGCTTTTTTAATGTACATTTCAAATCTCGTATTTTTAAAAAAATAATTTTAGATGTATTTCATGCGCTGTGGATAAAAACCTTCACTTGTGTGTGTGTACATACATATACACATACATATACACATACACATACACACATATACATACATACACATATACAGGGCGTCCCAAAAAAATGTATACACACTTTAACAGCTGATAGCTCAATTGATGTTTCTTTCTTTCCAAGTTAAACCCATTATAATTAATAATGGCAGTCAGACTAAGCTTTGAACAAAGGAAATTAATTCTAAAATGCTACTGGAAGTGTGAAAACGCAGTTGAAGTGCAAAGACAGTTTAGGAGGGAGTTTCAAACAGATCCACCAACGCGACTTACAATCACTCGAATTAGAGATAAGTTTGAAGCTGATGGAACTGTTCAGAATGTCCACAAGAAGCGTTCCGGAAGACCACGGACATCGACAAGCCCCACAAAGCAAGAAAGAGTACTGGAAACGTATCACCAAAGTCCAAGAAAATCTGTGCGGCAAGCGAGTCGTGAGGTAGGAATTTCAGAATCGTCTGTCCAACGCATTTTGAAGCGCTGTCAATGGAAAAGTTACATTCCAAGATTAGTCCATGCTATTAATGAAGATGATCCGGACCGAAGAGTGGAGTATTGCGAGTGGTACTTGGCACGATGTGGATGTGGATTGGACGAAGGGGTTTCGTAGAATACCCTCCGCGTTCACCAGACCTCACACCACTAGACATTTTTTATGGGATACTTAAAAGACAAAGTCTACGCTATAAAACCTGCAACAGTCGCTGAATTGAGAGCAGCCATTGAACGAGAATGCACACAAATACCAAACGAAATGTTTCGTGATGTTTGCGATTCCATTGCTTCGCGTTATCAGCAGTGCCTGGACCAGAACGGACGTCAGTTTGAAAACAGGCGTTGACAAAACAATTAAATAATGTCTGTAGATTCTATTACATTTTGAAAATGAAATGTATTTTAATAAACACTGCCTTTATAATTATTTAAAGTGTGTATACATTTTTTTGGGACGCCCTGTATATATACTGTATATGTTAAACACAGACCGTGCATGGAACAAGGCACTCTTCTGGGAAATTACATCCACTATAGTTCGAATAAGTAATGATAAATGATAAATACTATAGTTTTTTCTTTTTCATGATGGAAAGCCCAACGTGAGCACCGGGTTACTCGCAGAGAGGCCCCAAAATATAGCTTCCCTCACCAGCTATCTGCAAAGTAGATAGGATCCAGCTTTGGGACAGGATCTAGGGTTTACAGCTTATACCTAGCCTACTACATTCAGAACCTCAATATACGCAAGAAACTCGTTGTATTCACGTCAGATTGAATACATCAAAGAAAAAGGGGTAACTATTATATTTTTTAGCCAAAAAACAAAACTTAAACCTCAACCGGGACATTGAGCGTCCACTTTTCAAGGCACATAACATGTCCGTTTAATATACACAAACTCAGAATGGTCCCCTGAGAAACTTATATGCTAAACGCAAACCGTGCATGGAACAAGGAACTCTTCTGGGAAATTACATCCACTATAGTTCGAATAAATAATGATAAATGACAAATACTAGAGTTTTTTTTTGTGTATATATATATATATATATATATATATATATATATATATATCCACATACACCCCAAGGGTATTTCCTGAGAGGAATTAATTTAAAATTAAATAGAATTTATGAATTTTGCTAACTTTTAATTTGACTAATTATTATAAAGTTAAATTTTATTACAATTACAGGTCACCCTCGCTTTGTGTGGGGTTTTCGTTCCAAAAAAGTTCGCACAAAGAGAGCCATTTATTCTATGTATTAAATAGGGATGCTTTCCAGGACCTCTCCTACCCCCAACAAAAACCTTTCTAACACTCTTTCATAACAAATCCAATGAAAAGTCACCTAATAAAACAAAACACTCGTCTGACATTATATAAAAGAATTAAAAAATAATAACGGCTTCTAAGAGGTAAGGTATGCTGTACTGTCTCCTCAGTTTCTTCACCCCGCTTAGTTGCTGTTTCTGTACAGGGGTCTTGTCCGCTCCTGTATAGAGTATGGGTCTCATGTGTGACATGGCTCAACCCGCACAGCTGTACTTGACCGGGTGGAATCAGTCTTTTCGTAAAATCAATTCTCCACCTCTTACTGCCTTCAGTCCCTCTCTCTTCACCGCAATGTTGCCTCACTCTCTCTTTACTATCGCTATCATAACGAGCACTGCTCTTCTGAACACTAACTGCGTGCATCCTCCTTTAATGAAAGCGTGCAGCACCAGACTTTCTATACTTTCTCATTATTTTTCTGTCGAACTCGCTAACGCAAGAGTTAATCGGTATTTTCAGTCTTTCATCTACTCAACCGGTCAACTCTGGGACAATCTTCCTCAATCCACCTCTCTCCCTGTCTATGACCTCCAATCTTTCAAACGCAGTGTCTAGGCATCTCCAAAACTCTGGACCTTGATTTTGGCTCTTTTCTTTTATTGGCCCTTGGCCCTCCTTCCTGCATAAAAAAAAAGGTATTTACTTGAATACTCATTGCACTCAAGTCAACAGTAATGGTATATCCACACACTGTAAGATGAGAACGAGTAGCGCAAGTCAGCACATAACAATGGACAATGCGACACTGAGTGAGGAAAGACTGAGGAAGCGAACCTTGTCCAGGGTATTTTACCCTAAAATGGAAGCCCTGGGAAGCGTGCGTGCGGCTGCGTCACCGCTCCACCCGCACCACCCCTCGCGCGGCTACATTGGTCGCACAAGCTTCGTACATTCAACCTAGCCATTCGCATAATCGCGAATTTTTCTCGCACAAAGTGAGAGAATGGTAGAAGTAGAGTTGTCGCATAATAGCGAAATCGCATGAAGAGAAGTCGCATAAAGCGAGGGAGACTTGTATAATAGTTTCAATTTTTACGTTTAAGGAAAGGATTAAATTTATTAAAAAAGTCTTCAAAATCTTATTGTCATCCAGTTCAAAGGCAACTTATAATTCCCCAAAGTAGCTGCAAAGAAATAATTCAAGACAAATAGGAGGAGATTGTAGACACCATTCAACCAAGGAAGTACTCCGAGGGGGGTGGACGTTAGACAGAAGATAGTGACAGGAGAAACGGGAGTTCCAGCACTTCCTCTCTCATTAGCTGATCTTATTCCATGTCTCATCAACTCTGAGCAGTCCAGCATGCTCTCAAACACGCACTTCCCTCCCTATTCCTCGCTACATATACATGCATCTTACACACTACATAATCTTTTCAAAAACAAAAAAATGGCATCAACTTCAAGAACCTCGGAGATCCCTGGGGAGTAGGGTAGGTTGATTTTGGAACTGTGATCTTGGACTAGTCTAGATAGAAAGGTATTAATGTACAAAAAACGTTGCACCAACTCATATTTGTGAAAATGATTGTATTTTTTGAGGATTGTTAGTTATGTTTAAGTTGTAAAATTGCCGAATTTTACGCGTAAAATCGCGCGCGCGGCATTCGCGCAATGTAAACAAACAAAATATCGGACCTTATTTCATCAAAATAATCAATTAAAATTCGGCTTTTTTAACAAAACGATGCTTGAAACTTATTGTAAATGCATTATATTTATTAGTGTATTATTTTGTATTTTTTAATGATATTTACCTATAAAATGTGTATTAAATTAAGTTATTTTATGATGCGTTCATTTAATTGTGTTTATTTTCAGATATTTCATAAAAATGGGTAAAAAACGGAAGTCTGCAGTGTTAACTCGAAGTGATAGTGCCAAAAAATTCAGTGGCCAACCTTCCCCTTTGGATAAAACAGAGCCTCCTACCATACACCAAGTTATTCAGTACAGTTATTCCTCCAAAACAGCCACCCGGACTGCTAAAATGATAGCAAAGGATGTGATTGAGATCTGGCAGGCAGTGAACCCGCGGCTGCCCCTGTATGAGGAATATTATGTAGTGAAATTGGTGGATAAAGTGTGCTTCAAGAAAACAAGAGAGATAAAGAGGAAATCTCTTTCTACAGTCCAGGAGCAGAATCTGGAGGAAAAGCTGGATAAACTTTTTGACATTTCTGCTTGCACCTGTAAGCTACCTGTTCGTCCCCGTGATGACAATGCTGTGAAGTGCAAGAAAGAAAATTGTCAAACACAGCACATAATCTGCACTTGTCCTCCCAGTAAGGATGTAATGCTATTATTTTTTTAACTTTTAACTGGCCTAACTTAGTGCGATTAGGTGCCTTTTAAATGGAAGGAAATTCAATACTTGTAATTGAAAAATATCTGCATTTTCCTCCTGTAAGCTTCCTTTCACCCTCCCCCCCCCTTGGTAATAGAAATTAATAATCAATTTTTTTTCAGGATTTTATCTCTTATTTTAGATCCGCTATTTAATATACTTTAATATTTCAGGTTCCAGTAGAGGAGAGGGAATACTTGAGAGATCAGAGGGCCAAAATAGGACCCAAGGGGTCCTTCCAGCTGGGATATGTGGATAAAGCTGCTGTGAAGAGAGACCAGAGAGCTGCAGCTGAAGCAGAAAGATTACAGAGCCAGATTCAACAGCAGCAGGAAGTGGATTTGGCCACTTTTGCCTCCACACCTTCACAAGATATTTCTTTTGAATCCAGCTCAGGAGAATCAGGCGAGGTAATATATATTTTTTTCATATATCTTATCCCAGTTTTACCCAAATTTATCCCTACTTTTTGTCCCTATTTCCCCCCTTTTTTCCACCATTTTCGCTTTAGTAATTTATTCTTTTTTTCGCCCATTTTCGCCGACTTTTTACCTGAATTTTTATCCACTTTTTTTCCCCCATTTTCGTTTAAGTAATTTATTCTTATTTCCGCCCATTTTCGTCGATTTTTACCCATATTTTTCCCTACTTTTTCCCCTATTTTCCCCCATTTTCGCTTTAGTAATTTATTTTTTATTTTCATTTCAGCCATCTGGTGGTGAAGCTGAAGAGTTCAAGCCAAGGAGGCACCCAAGTGAACGTTACAGCTTTTTGAAAACCCCCAGATATGCCATGGAACTGATCAGGGGTGATGTTTCTTCCAATCTTGGGGCAAGTCTTGCTAATGCCTTCCTCCTGGACTTACAAGCTATGGACCTGCTTAAGCCTGGCCTTGATGTGAAACAGATAATAGTTGATAAATCGAAAATGGACAGGGAAAAAGCTAGAATGAAAGTGAAAAGTGATGAAAAGCACAATGAGGGTCTGGAAAAGTTAGTCTGTATTGGGGTTGATGGGAAAGTTGACAAGGACACTTTGCTGTACAGAGAAGTTAAGGATGAAAATGGGGAGACTAAGCTGAAGAAAGGAAAGGGACAAGAGCACCATTTGACTTTCACAAAGGAGCCGGGAACTGAAAGTGGAATATATTTTACTCACAGAGTCATCCCAATTAAAGGTGCGACTGGAGTTCTTCTTGGTGAAGAAGTTGCTAGTGTCTTGGAGGAGTTTAACAGTGTTCATACCCTGAAAGCTGTCCTCCTTGACAACACAAATACAAACACTGGCTGGGAGGGAGGCCTTGTAACAGCTCTGGAAAATAAAATTGAGCGGAAATTGCACACCATTAGCTGTTCACTCCATCAGAATGAGCTCCCTTTCAGAGCTGTTTTCAAGCATCTTGATGGCAGTACCAAAAGTCCCACTGCTTTCACTGGTCCGCTGGGAAAACTGTGAAATTGACTATCAAGCTCTGCCACAAGTGGAATTCACCAAATTCAGTGGCCCCCTGGATGACATGGAATTTGCTGAGGAGACACTGAATGATCTTAGTAGCGACCAGAGGCTTCTTTTGGAGTATGTGCTTGGAATTTCCAGGGGCAAAGTCAACCCAAGATTTGCTGCCTGGAAAATTGGACCATTAAACCATGCAAGCTGGTTGACTTTGGCAATTAGATTGATGTGTCTGTGGACCAGAGGTGCTTACCCTCCAGAACTACAGGATAAGCTTTACCAGGCCATCAAGTTCATTGTGGAAGTGTATGCAGTCAGTTGGTTTGAGATCAAAAGGGACAGCAAGTTCCACAATCAGCAGCTGTACATCTTCAACATGATCCAGAGGATCAAGCAGCAGTCTGAAGAAATCCAGGGTGTTGCTTTCAAGAACCTGAAGTACAATGCTTTTGCCTTGCTGCCCGAGAATGTGCTGTACTCCATGATGAAGTCTGATGACTTGGAAGTGAGAGAAGCTGCTCTCAAGAAAATTCTGTCCATCAGGTAAGCATTTATTAATTTAAAAAAGTGTGAAACAAAATTTGATTATGGGGATTTATTTAATAAAAAAAAGGGCCGAGTTCTATAAATCCCCATAATCGAATTTTTTTTCACATTTTCTTATCCCAATTCCCCACTTCCCCTCTGATAATGGAAATAATCTTACCTTCTTTCTGAAAAAAAATTCGATTATGGAAATTTATAGAACTTTTTTTTTTTTTTTTTTTTAAGTTTAATTTAAATCAGCAATTCTGAGACTAATAGGGATTAAATCTTAAACTTGAATAAAAAATAAATTAATTATTATTCTTTCAGAAGTGGGAAGCCAGCCAAGAAGAGGCTGAAGAAGATCACAGCCATCAACATTGAAGCTACCCACTGGTCAGAACTAATCAACCTTTCTGAAAGTGGCATCTGTGAACCTGCTCTCACAGAAGACTTTTCTGACCAGGAGCTTCCAGAAGCATTGCTGAATGGCACCAAGCTGGAGCTGCCTGATCTGCCTTCACATTCTCAGAGTGTTGAAAGGGCCGTGAAGCTGACATCTTAAGCTTCCCATATTGTTTATGGACTCTAATCAAGGCACAAACACATTCTGGCCAAAGCCCTAAGCCGCCAGATGAGGCCTTCCTTTGCTTCTAAGGGCTCTTACAGTGAAAATTATGATGATCTTGGGATCTAAATGTGTCTATTTGACTCTGTACATGTTTTTTTTTCTTTTTTTTCAATAAAATTGTAACTTTTTTCAGGATTTTATTATGAAAATAGCATGATTTTTTCGGCCGAAAATTGTGAAAATGTGGTATTTTTCGGTACGATTTTTGACGATTTTTGAAACGGTTTCCTCAAAAAACGGTTAAAGCTAGGGATCTGAAATGTTTCGTCAGTTATTATCATATTAAGCCCTGACTATCTCGACTAGTCCAAAGTCGATATTTACAAAAATGCGGAAATTCAACCTATCTTACTGGGGAGAGGACCATAAATGTCACCATTTATGGCTCCCCCGCTGCAGATACCGGGAACGCAGACCCGGGTAGTGGGGCTGCATCTTCTACCGCCCATTCGAGATGTTCTGGGCCTCTGTCTGATTCACTTTTCTTAAACTTCAACATTCGTGGCTTTTTCTCAAATTTTCAATCTGTTGAACATCACCTCTACCCCTCTAAACCTCATATTCTTTTCCTCACTGAAACTCGGTTGTCTGGGACGACTGACAGTAACCCTTTTTCTGTACACTCTTACTTTCTCTATACTTAATTTCACTCCAAAGGTGGATGTTGCGTATATGTAAGCAGTGACCTAACTTGTTCTCGTATTCCTGAACTCGAATCTTCCGAATTCTATACCCTCTGGCTACGGCTTACACGTCACTCTCAAACTAAATACATCTGCGCTGTTTACCTTTCTCCTAATTCTACTGAATATCCAAAATTCTTTGACTACCTCACTTCCAAATTGGAATACATTCTTTCCCGCACTTCCCTTTCTGAAATCTCCATTTTAGGAGATTTCACTGTTCACCACCACCTTTGGCTTTCCTCCCATTTCACTAACCTTCCTGGTGAACTACCTAGCTTACAATTTTTCTATCCTAAATGACCTAGAGCAGATTGTGCAGCACCGTACACGTATCCACGATCGCCTTGGATATAAGTCGAACATTTTGTATTTATTTCTTAGCTCTCATCCTTCTCCTTACTCTGTGAAACTTTTTTCTCCGTTGGGCTCCTCCCACCACAATTTTATATCTGTTTCCTCTCCTATCACTCCAATTCGGCCTTCGGATCTTCCCAAGAGGAGGCGCCTTTGCACTTCGGCGCAGCTGATTGTATAGTGTTTCCAAATTAAAGGTCCGACAAAGGACCTTTTCAACACTGAAGGAACATAGCTTGGTTGTCAAGGGGCCAAAACATTTTAACCAGCCTCCAAAGGACCTCAAAAACGTTACAGGGGTCAAAGTTGAAGTCTTCAAGAGAAGACTAGATGCCTGGCTCAGGATGGTACCAGATGAGCCGGGTGTACCTGGCTATGTACGGTGGAGAGCGCAAGAAAGCAACTGGCTTCTCCACAAAGCCAGGCCTAGAGACTGGGCCACCAGCTTGACTTTCGTGTGGAGAGAGACCAATCCACGCAACCTAAATGAGTACGAATATATAATATATATATATATATATATATATGATGAATAAAACCACGAAGGAAAGGAAACACAAAACTGGTGCTCAAGCGCTTTCGTCTAATGACATCCTCAGGAACACTGAAGTACATAAAAGGGTTACATCCTATATATAGGTTACAAAAAATAAATAAATAAATAAATAACATACATACATACTACATATATATATATACATACATACCTACATATATATATATATACACAAACTCAGAATGGTTCCCTGAGAACATTATATGTTAAACACAGACCGTGCATGGCACAAGGAACTCTTCTGGGAAAATTAAATCCACTATAGTCCGAATAAGTAATGGTAAATGACAAATACCATAGTTTTTTTCTTTTTCATGATTTTAGCCCGACGTGGGCAACGGGTCTCTCGCAAAGAGATCCCATAAATATAGCTTCCCTCACCAGCTATCTGCAAAGCAGACAGGATCCAGCTTTGGGACGTGGATCTAGGGTTTAAAGCAAACCTAGATCCCTACACTCAGAACCTCTATATAAGTAAAAGACTCGTTGCATTCACGTCGTGTTGAATAAATCAAAGAAAAAGGGGGTAACTATTGTATTTTTAGCCAAAAAAAACCAAAACTTAAACCTCAACCGGGACATTGAGCGTCCACTTTTCAAGGCACGAAACACGTCCGTTTAGTATACACAAACTCAGAATGGTTCCCTGAGAACATTATATGTTAAACACATACCGTGCATGGCACAAGGAACTCTTCTGGGAAAATTAAATCCACTATAGTCCGAATAAGTAATGGTAAATGACAAATACCATAGTTTTTTTCTTTTTCATGATTTTAGCCCGACGTGGGCAACGGGTCTCTCGCAAAGAGATCCCATAAATATAGCTTCCCTCACCAGCTATCTGCAAAGCAGACAGGATCCAGCTTTGGGACGTGGATCTAGGGTTTAAAGCAAACCTAGATCCCTACACTCAGAACCTCTATATAAGTAAAAGACTCGTTGCATTCACGTCGTGTTGAATAAATCAAAGAAAAAGGGGTAACTATTGTATTTTTAGCCAAAAAAAACAAAACTTAAACCTCAACCGGGACATTGAGCGTCCACTTTTCAAGGCACGAAACACGTCCTTTAGTATACACAAACTCAGAATGGTTCCCTGAGAACATTATATGTTAAACACAGACCGTGCATGGCACAAGGAACTCTTCTGGGAAAATTAAATCCACTATAGTCCGAATAAGTAATGGTAAATGACAAATACCATAGTTTTTTTCTTTTTCATGATTTTAGCCCGACGTGGGCAACGGGTCTCTCGCAAAGAGATCCCATAAATATAGCTTCCCTCACCAGCTATCTGCAAAGCAGACAGGATCCAGCTTTGGGACGTGGATCTAGAGTTTAAAGCAAACCTAGATCCCTACACTCAGAACCTCTATATAAGTAAAAGACTCGTTGCATTCACGTCGTGTTGAATAAATCAAAGAAAAAGGGGGTAACTATTGTATTTTTAGCCAAAAAAACCAAAACTTAAACCTCAACCGGGACATTGAGCGTCCACTTTTCAAGGCACGAAACACGTCCGTTTAGTATACACAAACTCAGAATGGTTCCCTGAGAACATTATATGTTAAACACAGACCGTGCATGGCACAAGGAACTCTTCTGGGAAAATTAAATCCACTATAGTCCGAATAAGTAATGGTAAATGACAAATACCATAGTTTTTTTCTTTTTCATGATTTTAGCCCGACGTGGGCAACGGTTCTCTCGCAAAGAGATCCCATAAATATAGCTTCCCTCACCAGCTATCTGCAAAGCAGACAGGATCCAGCTTTGGGACGTGGATCTAGGGTTTAAAGCAAACCTAGATCCCTACACTCAGAACCTCTATATAAGTAAAAGACTCGTTGCATTCACGTCGTGTTGAATAAATCAAAGAAAAAGGGGGTAACTATTGTATTTTTAGCCAAAAAAACAAAACTTAAACCTCAACCGGGACATTGAGCGTCCACTTTTCAAGGCACGAAACACGTCCGTTTAGTATACACAAACTCAGAATGGTTCCCTGAGAACATTATATGTTAAACACAGACCGTGCATGGCAGAAGGAACTCTTCTGGGAAAATTAAATCCACTATAGTCCGAATAAGTAATGGTAAATGACAAATACCATAGTTTTTTTCTTTTTCATGATTTTAGCCCGACGTGGGCAACGGGTCTCTCGCAAAGAGATCCCATAAATATAGCTTCCCTCACCAGCTATCTGCAAAGCAGACAGGATCCAGCTTTGGGACGTGGATCTAGGGTTTAAAGCAAACCTAGATCCCTACACTCAGAACCTCTATATAAGTAAAAGACTCGTTGCATTCACGTCGTGTTGAATAAATCAAAGAAAAAGGGGGTAACTATTGTATTTTTAGCCAAAAAAACCAAAACTTAAACTCAACCGGGACATTGAGCGTCCACTTTTCAAGGCACGAAACACGTCCGTTTAGTATACACAAACTCAGAATGGTTCCCTGAGAACATTATATGTTAAACACAGACCGTGCATGGCACAAGGAACTCTTCTGGGAAAATTAAATCCACTATAGTCCGAATAAGTAATGGTAAATGACAAATACCATAGTTTTTTCCTTTTTCATGATTTTAGCCCGACGTGGGCAACGGGTCTCTCGCAAAGAGATCCCATAAATATAGCTTCCCTCACCAGCTATCTGCAAAGCAGACAGGATCCAGCTTTGGGACGTGGATCTAGGGTTTAAAGCAAACCTAGATCCCTACACTCAGAACCTCTATATAAGTAAAAGACTCGTTGCATTCACGTCGTGTTGAATAAATCAAAGAAAAAGGGGGTAACTATTGTATTTTTAGCCAAAAAAACCAAAACTTAAACCTCAACCGGGACATTGAGCGTCCACTTTTCAAGGCACGAAACACGTCCGTTTAGTATACACAAACTCAGAATGGTTCCCTGAGAACATTATATGTTAAACACAGACCGTGCATGGCACAAGGAACTCTTCTGGGAAAATTAAATCCACTATAGTCCGAATAAGTAATGGTAAATGACAAATACCATAGTTTTTTTCTTTTTCATGATTTTAGCCCGACGTGGGCAACGGGTCTCTCGCAAAGAGATCCAATAAATATAGCTTCCCTCACCAGCTATCTGCAAAGCAGACAGGATCCAGCTTTGGGACGTGGATCTAGGGTTTAAAGCAAACCTAGATCCCTACACTCAGAACCTCTATATAAGTAAAAGACTCGTTGCATTCACGTCGTGTTGAATAAATCAAAGAAAAAGGGGGTAACTATTGTATTTTTAGCCAAAAAAACCAAACTTAAACCTCAACCGGGACATTGAGCGTCCACTTTTCAAGGCACGAAACACGTCCGTTTAGTATACACAAACTCAGAATGGTTCCCTGAGAACATTATATGTTAAACACAGACCGTGCATGGCACAAGGAACTCTTCTGGGAAAATTAAATCCACTATAGTCCGAATAAGTAATGGTAAATGACAAATACCATAGTTTTTTTCTTTTTCATGATTTTAGCCCGACGTGGGCAACGGGTCTCTCGCAAAGAGATCCCATAAATATAGCTTCCTCACCAGCTATCTGCAAAGCAGACAGGATCCAGCTTTGGGACGTGGATCTAGGTTTAAAGCAAACCTAGATCCCTACATTCAGAACCTCTATATAAGTAAAAGACTCGTTGCATTCACGTCGTGTTGAATAAATCAAAGAAAAAGGGGGTAACTATTGTATTTTTAGCCAAAAAAAACAAAACTTAAACCTCAACCGGGACATTGAGCGTCCACTTTTCAAGGCACGAAACACGTCCGTTTAGTATACACAAACTCAGAATGGTTCCCTGAGAACATTATATGTTAAACACAGACCGTGCATGGCACAAGGAACTCTTCTGGGAAAATTAAATCCACTATAGTCCGAATAAGTAATGGTAAATGACAAATACCATAGTTTTTTCTTTTTCATGATTTTAGCCCGACGTGGGCAACGGGTCTCTCGCAAAGAGATCCCATAAATATAGCTTCCCTCACCAGCTATCTGCAAAGCAGACAGGATCCAGCTTTGGGACGTGGATCTAGGGTTTAAAGCAAACCTAGATCCCTACACTCAGAACCTCTATATAAGTAAAAGACTCGTTGCATTCACGTCGTGTTGAATAAATCAAAGAAAAAGGGGGTAACTATTGTATTTTTAGCCAAAAAAAACCAAAACTTAAACCTCAACCGGGACATTGAGCGTCCACTTTTCAAGGCACGAAACACGTCCGTTTAGTATACACAAACTCAGAATGGTTCCCTGAGAACATTATATGTTAAACACAGACCGTGCATGGCACAAGGAACTCTTCTGGGAAAATTAAATCCACTATAGTCCGAATAAGTAATGGTAAATGACAAATACCATAGTTTTTTTCTTTTTCATGATTTTAGCCCGACGTGGGCAACGGGTCTCTCGCAAAGAGATCCCATAAATATAGCTTCCCTCACCAGCTATCTGCAAAGCAGACAGGATCCAGCTTTGGGACGTGGATCTAGGGTTTAAAGCAAACCTAGATCCCTACACTCAGAACCTCTATATAAGTAAAAGACTCGTTGCATTCACGTCGTGTTGAATAATCAAAGAAAAGGGGGTAACTATTGTATTTTTAGCCAAAAAAACCAAAACTTAAACCTCAACCGGGACATTGAGCGTCCACTTTTCAAGGCACGAAACACGTCCGTTTAGTATACACAAACTCAGAATGGTTCCCTGAGAACATTATATGTTAAACACAGACCGTGCATGGCACAAGGAACTCTTCTGGGAAAATTAAATCCACTATAGTCCGAATAAGTAATGGTAAATGACAAATACCATAGTTTTTTTCTTTTTCATGATTTTAGCCCGACGTGGGCAACGGGTCTCTCGCAAAGAGATCCCATAAATATAGCTTCCCTCACCAGCTATCTGCAAAGCAGACAGGATCCAGCTTTGGGACGTGGATCTAGGGTTTAAAGCAAACCTAGATCCCTACACTCAGAACCTCTATATAAGTAAAAGACTCGTTGCATTCACGTCGTGTTGAATTAAATCAAAGAAAAAGGGGGTAACTATTGTATTTTTAGCCAAAAAAACCAAAACTTAAACCTCAACCGGGACATTGAGCGTCCACTTTTCAAGGCACGAAACACGTCCGTTTAGTATACACAAACTCAGAATGGTTCCCTGAGACATTATATGTTAAACACAGACCGTGCATGGCACAAGGAACTCTTCTGGGAAAATTAAATCCACTATAGTCCGAATAAGTAATGGTAAATGACAAATACCATAGTTTTTTTTTTTTCATGATTTTAGCCCGACGTGGGCAACGGGTCTCTCGCAAAGAGATCCCATAAATATAGCTTCCCTCACCAGCTATCTGCAAAGCAGACAGGATCCAGCTTTGGGACGTGGATCTAGGGTTTAAAGCAAACCTAGATCCCTACACTCAGAACCTCTATATAAGTAAAAGACTCGTTGCATTCACGTCGTGTTGAATAAATCAAAGAAAAAGGGGGTAACTATTGTATTTTTAGCCAAAAAAACAAAACTTAAACCTCAACCGGGACATTGAGCGTCCACTTTTCAAGGCACGAAACACGTCCGTTTAGTATACACAAACTCAGAATGGTTCCCTGAGAACATTATATGTTAAACACAGACCGTGCATGGCACAAGGAACTCTTCTGGGAAAATTAAATCCACTATAGTCCGAATAAGTAATGGTAAATGACAAATACCATAGTTTTTTTCTTTTTCATGATTTTAGCCCGACGTGGGCAACGGGTCTCTCGCAAAGAGATCCCATAAATATAGCTTCCCTCACCAGCTATCTGCAAAGCAGACAGGATCCAGCTTTGGGACGTGGATCTAGGGTTTAAAGCAAACCTAGATCCCTACACTCAGAACCTCTATATAAGTAAAAGACTCGTTGCATTCACGTCGTGTTGAATAAATCAAAGAAAAAGGGGGTAACTATTGTATTTTTAGCCAAAAAAACCAAAACTTAAACCTCAACCGGGACATTGAGCGTCCACTTTTCAAGGCACGAAACACGTCCGTTTAGTATACACAAACTCAGAATGGTTCCCTGAGAACATTATATGTTAAACACAGACCGTGCATGGCACAAGAACTCTTCTGGGAAAATTAAATCCACTATAGTCCGAATAAGTAATGGTAAATGACAAATACCATAGTTTTTTTCTTTTTCATGATTTTAGCCCGACGTGGGCAACGGGTCTCTCGCAAAGAGATCCCATAAATATAGCTTCCCTCACCAGCTATCTGCAAAGCAGACAGGATCCAGCTTTGGGACGTGGATCTAGGGTTTAAAGCAAACCTAGATCCCTACACTCAGAACCTCTATATAAGTAAAAGACTCGTTGCATTCACGTCGTGTTGAATAAATCAAAGAAAAAGGGGGTAACTATTGTATTTTTAGCCAAAAAAAACAAAACTTAAACCTCAACCGGACATTGAGCGTCCACTTTTCAAGGCACGAAACACGTCCGTTTAGTATACACAAACTCAGAATGGTTCCCTGAGAACATTATATGTTAAACACAGACCGTGCATGCACAAGGAACTCTTCTGGGAAAATTAAATCCACTATAGTCCGAATAAGTAATGGTAAATGACAAATACCATAGTTTTTTTCTTTTTCATGATTTTAGCCCGACGTGGGCAACGGGTCTCTCGCAAAGAGATCCCATAAATATAGCTTCCCTCACCAGCTATCTGCAAAGCAGACAGGATCCAGCTTTGGGACGTGGATCTAGGGTTTAAAGCAAACCTAGATCCCTACACTCAGAACCTCTATATAAGTAAAAGACTCGTTGCATTCACGTCGTGTTGAATAAATCAAAGAAAAAGGGGGTAACTATTGTATTTTTAGCCAAAAAAAAACCAAAACTTAAACCTCAACCGGGACATTGAGCGTCCACTTTTCAAGGCACGAAACACGTCCGTTTAGTATACACAAACTCAGAATGGTTCCCTGAGAACATTATATGTTAAACACAGACCGTGCATGGCACAAGGAACTCTTCTGGGAAAATTAAATCCACTATAGTCCGAATAAGTAATGGTAAATGACAAATACCATAGTTTTTTTCTTTTTCATGATTTTAGCCCGACGTGGGCAACGGGTCTCTCGCAAAGAGATCCCATAAATATAGCTTCCCTCACCAGCTATCTGCAAAGCAGACAGGATCCAGCTTTGGGACGTGGATCTAGGGTTTAAAGCAAACCTAGATCCCTACACTCAGAACCTCTATATAAGTAAAAGACTCGTTGCATTCACGTCGTGTTGAATAAATCAAAGAAAAAGGGGGTAACTATTGTATTTTTAGCCAAAAAAACCAAAACTTAACCTCAACCGGGACATTGAGCGTCCACTTTTCAAGGCACGAAACACGTCCGTTTAGTATACACAAACTCAGAATGGTTCCCTGAGAACATTATATGTTAAACACAGACCGTGCATGGCACAAGGAACTCTTCTGGAAAATTAAATCCACTATAGTCCGAATAAGTAATGGTAAATGACAAATACCATAGTTTTTTTCTTTTTCATGATTTTAGCCCGACGTGGGCAACGGGTCTCTCGCAAAGAGATCCCATAAATATAGCTTCCCTCACCAGCTATCTGCAAAGCAGACAGGATCCAGCTTTGGGACGTGGATCTAGGGTTTAAAGCAAACCTAGATCCCTACACTCAGAACCTCTATATAAGTAAAAGACTCGTTGCATTCACGTCGTGTTGAATTAATCAAAGAAAAAGGGGTAACTATTGTATTTTAGCCAAAAAAACCAAAACTTAAACCTCAACCGGGACATTGAGCGTCCACTTTTCAAGGCACGAAACACGTCCGTTTAGTATACACAAACTCAGAATGGTTCCCTGAGAACATTATATGTTAAACACAGACCGTGCATGGCACAAGGAACTCTTCTGGGAAAATTAAATCCACTATAGTCGGAATAAGTAATGGTAAATGACAAATACCATAGTTTTTTTCTTTTTCATGATTTTAGCCCGACGTGGGCAACGGGTCTCTCGCAAAGAGATCCAAAAAATATAGCTTCCCTCACCAGCTATCTGCAAAGCAGACAGGATCCAGCTTTCGGACGTGGATCTAGGGTTTAAAGCAAACCTAGATCCCTACACTCAGAACCTCTATATAAGTAAAAGACTCGTTGCATTCACGTCGTGTTGAATAAATCAAAGAAAAAGGGGGTAACTATTGTATTTTTAGCCAAAAAAAAACCAAAACTTAAACCTCAACCGGGACATTGAGCGTCCACTTTTCAAGGCACGAAACACGTCCGTTTAGTATACACAAACTCAGAATGGTTCCCTGAGAACATTATATGTTAAACACAGACCGTGCATGGCACAAGGAACTCTTCTGGGAAAATTAAATCCACTATAGTCCGAATAAGTAATGGTAAATGACAAATACCATAGTTTTTTTCTTTTTCATGATTTTAGCCCGACGTGGGCAACGGGTCTCTCGCAAAGAGATCCCATAAATATAGCTTCCCTCACCAGCTATCTGCAAAGCAGACAGGATCCAGCTTTGGGACGTGGATCTAGGGTTTAAAGCAAACCTAGATCCCTACACTCAGAACCTCTATATAAGTAAAAGACTCGTTGCATTCACGTCGTGTTGAATAAATCAAAGAAAAAGGGGGTAACTATTGTATTTTTAGCCAAAAAAAACCAAAACTTAAACCTCAACCGGGACATTGAGCGTCCACTTTTCAAGGCACGAAACACGTCCGTTTAGTATACACAAACTCAGAATGGTTCCCTGAGAACATTATATGTTAACACAGACCGTGCATGGCACAAGGAACTCTTCTGGGAAAATTAAATCCACTATAGTCCGAATAAGTAATGGTAAATGACAAATACCATAGTTTTTTTCTTTTTCATGATTTTAGCCCGACGTGGGCAACGGGTCTCTCGCAAAGAGATCCCATAAATATAGCTTCCCTCACCAGCTATCTGCAAAGCAGACAGGATCCAGCTTTGGGACGTGGATCTAGGGTTTAAAGCAAACCTAGATCCCTACACTCAGAACCTCTATATAAGTAAAAGACTCGTTGCATTCACGTCGTGTTGAATAAATCAAAGAAAAAGGGGGTAACTATTGTATTTTTAGCCAAAAAAAACCAAAACTTAAACCTCAACCGGGACATTGAGCGTCCACTTTTCAAGGCACGAAAACACGTCCGTTTAGTATACACAAACTCAGAATGGTTCCTGAGAACATTATATGTTAAACACAGACCGTGCATGGCACAAGGAACTCTTCTGGAAAATTAAATCCACTATAGTCCTATAAGTAATGGTAAATGACAAATACCATAGTTTTTTTTCTTTTTCATGATTTTAGCCCGACGTGGGCAACGGGTCTCTCGCAAAGAGATCCCATAAAATATAGCTTCCCTCACCAGCTATCTGCAAAGCAGACAGGATCCAGCTTTGGGACGTGGATCTAGGGTTTAAAGCAAACCTAGATCCTACACTCAGAACCTCTATATAAGTAAAAGACTCGTTGCATTCACGTCGTGTTGAATAAATCAAAGAAAAAGGGGGTAACTATTGTATTTTTAGCCAAAAAAAACCAAAACTTAAAACTCAACCGGGACATTGAGCGTCCACTTTTCAAGGCACGAAACACGTCCGTTTAGTATACACAAACTCAGAATGGTTCCCTGAGAACATTATATGTTAAACACAGACCGTGCATGGCACAAGGAACTCTTCTGGGAAAATTAAATCCACTATAGTCCGAATAAGTAATGATAAATGACAAATACCATAGTTTTTTTCTTTTTCATGATTTTAGCCCGACGTGGGCAACGGGTCTCTCGCAAAGAGATCCCATAAATATAGCTTCCCTCACCAGCTATCTGCAAAGCAGACAGGATCCAGCTTTGGGACGTGGATCTAGGGTTTAAAGCAAACCTAGATCCCTACACTCAGAACCTCTATATAAGTAAAAGACTCGTTGCATTCACGTCGTGTTGAATAAATCAAAGAAAAAGGGGGTAACTATTGTATTTTTAGCCAAAAAAAACCAAAACTTAAACCTCAACCGGGACATTGAGCGTCCACTTTTCAAGGCACGAAACACGTCCGTTTAGTATACACAAACTCAGAATGGTTCCCTGAGAACATTATGTTAAACACAGACCGTGCATGGCACAAGGAACTCTTCTGGGAAAATTAAATCCACTATAGTCCGAATAAGTAATGGTAAATGACAAATACCATAGTTTTTTTCCTTTTTCATGATTTTAGCCCGACGTGGGCAACGGGTCTCTCGCAAAGAGATCCCATAAATATAGCTTCCCTCACCAGCTATCTGCAAAGCAGACAGGATCCAGCTTTGGGACGTGGATCTAGGGTTTAAAGCAAACCTAGATCCCTACACTCAGAACCTCTATATAAGTAAAAGACTCGTTGCATTCACGTCGTGTTGAATAAATCAAAGAAAAAGGGGGTAACTATTGTATTTTTAGCCAAAAAAAAAACCAAACTTAAACCTCAACCGGACATTGAGCGTCCACTTTTCAAGGCACGAAACACGTCCGTTTAGTATACACAAACTCAGAATGGTTCCCTGAGAACATTTATGTTAAACACAGACCGTGCATGGCACAAGGAACTCTTCTGGGAAAATTAAATCCACTATAGTCCGAATAAGTAATGGTAAATGACAAATACCATAGTTTTTTTCCTTTTTCATGATTTTAGCCCGACGTGGGCAACGGGTCTCTCGCAAAGAGATCCCATAAATATAGCTTCCCTCACCAGCTATCTGCAAAGCAGACAGGATCCAGCTTTGGGACGTGGATCTAGGGTTTAAAGCAAACCTAGATCCCTACACTCAGAACCTCTATATAAGTAAAAGACTCGTTGCATTCACGTCGTGTTGAATAAATCAAAGAAAAAGGGGGTAACTATTGTATTTTTAGCCAAAAAAAACCAAAACTTAAACCTCAACCGGGACATTGAGCGTCCACTTTTCAAGGCACGAAACACGTCCGTTTAGTATACACAAACTCAGAATGGTTCCCTGAGAACATTATATGTTAAACACAGACCGTGCATGGCACAAGGAACTCTTCTGGGAAAATTAAATCCACTATAGTCCGAATAAGTAATGGTAAATGACAAATACCATAGTTTTTTTTCCTTTTTCATGATTTTAGCCCGACGTGGGCAACGGGTCTCTCGCAAAGAGATCCCATAAATATAGCTTCCCTCACCAGCTATCTGCAAAGCAGACAGGATCCAGCTTTGGGACGTGGATCTAGGGTTTAAAGCAAGCCTAGATCCCTACACTCAGAACCTCTATATAAGTAAAAGACTCGTTGCATTCACGTCGTGTTGAATAAATCAAAGAAAAAGGGGGTAACTATTGTATTTTTAGCCAAAAAAAACCAAAACTTAAACCTCAACCGGGACATTGAGCGTCCACTTTTCAAGGCACGAAACACGTCCGTTTAGTATACACAAACTCAGAATGGTTCCCTGAGAACATTATATGTTAAACACAGACCGTGCATGGCACAAGGAACTCTTCTGGGAAAATTAAATCCACTATAGTCCGAATAAGTAATGGTAAATGACAAATACCATAGTTTTTTTCCTTTTTCATGATTTTAGCCCGACGTGGGCAACGGGTCTCTCGCAAAGAGATCCCATAAATATAGCTTCCCTCACCAGCTATCTGCAAAGCAGACAGGATCCAGCTTTGGGACGTGGATCTAGGGTTTAAAGCAAACCTAGATCCCTACACTCAGAACCTCTATATAAGTAAAAGACTCGTTGCATTCACGTCGTGTTGAATAAATCAAAGAAAAAGGGGGTAACTATTGTATTTTTAGCCAAAAAAAACCAAAACTTAAACCTCAACCGGGACATTGAGCGTCCACTTTTCAAGGCACGAAACACGTCCGTTTAGTATACACAAACTCAGAATGGTTCCCTGAGAACATTATATGTTAAACACAGACCGTGCATGGCACAAGGAACTCTTCTGGGAAAATTAAATCCACTATAGTCCGAATAAGTAATGGTAAATGACAAATACCATAGTTTTTTTCCTTTTTCATGATTTTAGCCCGACGTGGGCAACGGGTCTCTCGCAAAGAGATCCCATAAATATAGCTTCCCTCACCAGCTATCTGCAAAGCAGACAGGATCCAGCTTTGGGACGTGGATCTAGGGTTTAAAGCAAACCTAGATCCCTACACTCAGAACCTCTATATAAGTAAAAGACTCGTTGCATTCACGTCGTGTTGAATAAATCAAAGAAAAAGGGGGTAACTATTGTATTTTTAGCCAAAAAAAACAAAACTTAAACCTCAACCGGGACATTGAGCGTCCACTTTTCAAGGCACGAAACACGTCCGTTTAGTATACACAAACTCAGAATGGTTCCCTGAGAACATTATGTTAAACACAGACCGTGCATGGACAAGGAACTCTTCTGGGAAAATTAAATCCACTATAGTCCGAATAAGTAATGGTAAATGACAAATACCATAGTTTTTTTCCTTTTTCATGATTTTAGCCCGACGTGGGCAACGGGTCTCTCGCAAAGAGATCCCATAAATATAGCTTCCCTCACCAGCTATCTGCAAAGCAGACAGGATCCAGCTTTGGGACGTGGATCTAGGGTTTAAAGCAAACCTAGATCCCTACACTCAGAACCTCTATATAAGTAAAAGACTCGTTGCATTCACGTCGTGTTGAATAAATCAAAGAAAAAGGGGGTAACTATTGTATTTTTAGCCAAAAAAAACCAAAACTTAAACCTCAACCGGACATTGAGCGTCCACTTTTCAAGGCACGAAACACGTCCGTTTAGTATACACAAACTCAGAATGGTTCCCTGAGAACATTATATGTTAAACACAGACCGTGCATGGCACAAGGAACTCTTCTGGGAAAATTAAATCCACTATAGTCCGAATAAGTAATGGTAAATGACAAATACCATAGTTTTTTTCCTCCCATGGATTTCTGCTTTGCAGATAGCTGGTGAGGGAAGCTATATTTATGGGATCTCTTGCGAGAGACCCGTTGCCCACGTCGGGCTAAAATCATGAAAAAGGAAAAAAACTATGGTATTTGTCATTTACCATTACTTATTCGGACTATAGTGGATTTAATTTTCCCAGAAGAGTTCCTTGTGCCATGCACGGTCTGTGTTTAACATATAATGTTCTCAGGGAACCATTCTGAGTTTGTGTATACTAAACGGACGTGTTTCGTGCCTTGAAAAGTGGACGCTCAATGTCCCGGTTGAGGTTTAAGTTTTGGTTTTTTTGGCTAAAAATACAATAGTTACCCCCTTTTTCTTTGATTTATTCAACACGACGTGAATGCAACGAGTCTTTTACTTATATAGAGGTTCTGAGTGTAGGGATCTAGGTTGCTTTAAACCCTAGATCCACGTCCCAAAGCTGGATCCTGTCTGCTTTGCAGATAGCTGGTGAGGGAAGCTATATTTATGGGATCTCTTTGCGAGAGACCCGTTGCCCACGTCGGGCTAAAATCATGAAAAAGAAAAAAACTATGGTATTTGTCATTTACCATTATTATTCGACTATATTGGATTTAATTTTCCCAGAAGAGTTCCTTGTGCCATGCACGGTCTGTGTTTAACATATAATGTTCTCAGGGAACCATTCTGAGTTTGTGTATACTAAACGGACGTGTTTCGTGCCTTGAAAAGTGGACGCTCAATGTCCCGGTTGAGGTTTAAGTTTTGGTTTTTTTGGCTAAAATAAATAGTTACCCCCTTTTTCTTTGATTTATTCAACACGACGTGAATGCAACGAGTCTTTTACTTATATAGAGGTTCTGCGTGTAGGGATCTAGGTTTGCTTTAAACCCTAGATCCACGTCCAAAGCTGGATCCTGTCTGCTTTGCAGATAGCTGGTGAGGGAAGCTATATTATGGGATCTCTTTGCGAGAGACCCGTTGCCCACGTCGGGCTAAAATCATGAAAAAGAAAAAAAAACTATGGTATTTGTCATTTACCATTACTTATTCGGACTATAGTGGATTTAATTTTCCCAGAAGAGTTCCTTGTGCCATGCACGGTCTGTGTTTAACATATAATGTTCTCAGGGAACCATTCTGAGTTTGTGTATACTAAACGGACGTGTTTCGTGCCTTGAAAAGTGGACGCTCAATGTCCCGGTTGAGGTTTAAGTTTTGGTTTTTTTGGCTAAAAATACAATAGTTACCCTTTTTCTTTGATTTATTCACACGACGTGAATGCAACGAGTCTTTTACTTATATAGAGGTTCTGAGTGTAGGATCTAGGTTTGCTTTAAACCCTAGATCCACGTCCCAAAGCTGGATCCTGTCTGCTTTGCAGATAGCTGGTGAGGAAGCTATATTTATGGGATCTCTTTGCGAGGACCCGTTGCCCACGTCGGGCTAAATCATGAAAAAGAAAAAACTAGGTATTTGTCATTTACCATTACTTATTCGGACTATAGTGGATTTAATTTTCCCAGAAGAGTTCCTTGTGCCATGCACGGTCTGTGTTTAACATATAATGTTCTCAGGGAACCATTCTGAGTTTGTGTATACTAAACGGACGTGTTTCGTGCCTTGAAAAGTGGACGCTCAATGTCCGGTTGAGGTTTAAGTTTTGGTTTTTTGGCTAAAAATACAATAGTTACCCCTTTTTCTTTGATTTATTCAACACGACGTGAATGCAACGAGTCTTTACTTATATAGAGGTTCTGAGTGTAGGGATCTAGGTTTGCTTTAAACCCTAGATCCACGTCCCAAAGCTGGATCCTGTCTGCTTTGCAGATAGCTGGTGAGGGAAGCTATATTTATGGGATCTCTTTGCGAAAGACCCGTTGCCCACGTCGGGCTAAAATCATGAAAAAGAAAAAAAACTATGGTATTTGTCATTTACCATTACTTATTCGGACTATAGTGGATTTAATTTTCCCAGAAGAGTTCCTTGTGCCATGCACGGTCTGTGTTTAACATATATAATATATATATATATATGCAATAAATGGAGAAGTAAAAATAAAAATTAAAAATTATTAAGGGATTATCAGAGAGGCATACAGATTTGTAAGGAAAAATATCGATTTTTAGCACAAGATCAAATGAATTATAAAAATACGAATTTATACTGGAAATCTGCCCGGAAGTAACACTCTGCCTTTTATGGTCAAGTTTCGATGTATATAAAAATAAAATGAAAATTAAAAGTTAATAAAGTAGCATACAAGTTTACCAAAGATTTAGTGTTCTACCCTTCTTATCTAAATCTGTTTTGAAGGAATTCAAAACAACAGGATCGAGTTGAAAAAGACCTTTGCTTATGTTGAAGTTATTTGAAAGTTGGATAATGGCAGACTCAAGAATATTTCTATTAACAATGTTGCTAGAGTGGAATAAAACTGAAGCATTATTCCAATCAATACAGTGGGATAACTCTGACAAATGGACAAAAAGAGCACTGGACAACTGTCCTGTTCTAACGGAATATTGATGCTGTTTTATACGTGTGTGCAAATCCTTTCCCGTCTGACCTATGTAAAAGGAATCACATTGTTTACAACCAATTTTATAGATAATGCCTGAATTATTGGTAGGGCTATTTTTTACTATGATATTTTTAAGTTTAGTATCTATCGGAAAACAACAAACAATTTGTCGTACGTACACTTTTACTCGGGACATGACACCCCCACTAAGGCCATTTTTTCATCAATGTTTCTCCGCGCCCTTAGGATCGCCAGTCCGGAATACATCGATGCCGAATTGGAAAAAATCAACGGTATTGGAAGTGATCTGTGTTACTCACCTGCGTTTATGGAATCTTGTCTCAACAAGGCAAAACGAACTTTCTATCGCGTCAATAATAACACTCGTACTTTGTCAAAAAATATTTTAGTACTTCCATTTTTCCCGGGCTTTTTAGGCATTCCTAATGTACTTAAACTTTTGGATATTAATGTAGTATAAAATTGGTTGTAAAGAATGTGATTCCTTTTACATAGGTCAGACGGAAAGGATTTTCACACACGTATAAAACAGCATCAATATTCGTTAGAACAGGACAGTTGTCCAGTGCTCTTTTTGTCCATTGTCAGAGTTATCCCACTGTATTGATTGGAATAATGCTTCAGTTTTATTCCATTCTAGCAACATTGTTAATAGAAATATTCTTGAGTCTGCCATTATCCAACTTTCAAATAACTTCAACATAAGCAAAGGTCTTTTTCAACTCGATCCTGTTGTTTTGAATTCCTTCAAAACAGATTTAGATAAGAAGGGTAGAACACTAAATCTTTGGTAAACTTGTATGCTACTTTATTAACTTTTAATTTTCATTTTATATACATCGAAACTTGACCATAAAAGGCAGAGTGTTAAAACCCGTGCAGATTTCCAGTATAAATTCGTATTTTTATAATTCATTTGATCTTTTGCTAAAAATCGATATTTTTCCTTACAAATCTGTATGCCTCTCTGATAATCCCTTAATAATTTTTAATTTTTATTTTTACTTCTCCGTTTATTGCATATACAGGGCGTCCCAAAAAAATGTATACACACTTTAAATACTTATAAAGGCAGTGTTTATTAAAATACATTTCATTTTCAAAATGTAATAGAATCTACAGACATTATTTAATTGTTTTGTCAACGCCTGTTTTCAAACTGACGTCCGTTCTGGTCCAGGCACTGCTGATAACGCGAAGCAATGGAATCGCAAACATCACGAAACATTTCGTTTGGTATTTGTGTGCATTCTCGTTCAATGGCTGCTCTCAATTCAGCGAATGTTGCAGGTTTTATAGCGTAGACTTTGTCTTTTAAGTATCCCCATAAAAAAAAGTCTAGTGGTATGAGGTCTGGTGAACGCGGAGGGTATTCTACGAAACCCCTTCGTCCAATCCACATCCACATCGTGCCAAGTACCACTCGCAATACTCCACTCTTCGGTCCGGATCATCTTCATTAATAGCATGGACTAATCTTGGAATGTAACTTTTCCATTGACAGCGCTTCAAAATGCGTTGGACAGACGATTCTGAAATTCCTACCTCACGACTCGCTTGCCGCACAGATTTTCTTGGACTTTGGTGATACGTTCCAGTACTCTTTCTTGCTTTGTGGGGCTTGTCGATGTCCGTGGTCTTCGGAACGCTTCTTGTGGACATTCTGAACAGTTCCATCGGCTTCAAACTTATCTCTAATTCGGGTGATGGTAAGTCGCGTTGGTGATCTGTTTGAAACTCCCTCCTAAACTGTCTTTGCACTTCAACTGCGTTTCACACTTCCAGTAGCATTTTAGAATGAATTTCCTTTGTTCAAAGCTTAGTCTGACTGCCATTATTAATTCTAATGGGTTTAACTTGGAAAGAAAGAAACATCAATTGAGCTATCAGCTGTTAAAGTGTGTATACATTTTTTTGGGACGCCCTGTATAATATATATATATATATATATGTAGGTAGGTATATATATATATATATATATATATATATATATATATATATATATGTATGTATGTATGTATATATGTATGTATGTTATTTATTTATTTTTTCTTTTTCTTTTTTTTTCTTTCTGTAACCTATATATAGGATGTAACCCTTTTATGTACTTCAGTGTTCCTGAGGATGTCATTAGACGAAAGCGCTTGAGCACCAGTTTTGTGTTTCCTTTCCTTCGTGGTTTTATTCATCATAAATATTTTTTACGTGTTACTTTCGTGAAATAATTTTCATATATATATATATATATATATATATATTGATTGAGAGGACCTGAGGCAGTACTTTTGTGATTTCTCATGAAATGATTATTGCTTCTGTGGCCGGGGCCCTTCCGAGTATGCTGAGCGCATCACGGAGGCGATTCTCTTGTACATCCTTCTTCTTACTCTGTGAAACATTTTTCTCCATTGGGCTCCTCGAATCACAATCTTACATCTCTTTCCTCTCCTATCATTCCAATTCGGCCTTTGGATCTTCCCAAAAGGAAGCGCCTTTGGCACTTCGGCGCAGCTGATTGGGAGGCCTTTAGGCAGTTCTTCTCTGATTTCCCATGGAATGATTACTGCTTCCGTGGCTGGGAAGTACGTGAATGGACTGAGCGCATCACAGAGGTAACTGTCTCGGGTATGGAGGCGTACATTCCGTATTCTATTCCGACTACTTATACAAAAAAAACCCTTGGTTTAACTTTACTTGTTCTAATGCTATCCGCAACAGAGAGGAGGCTTTCAAAAGGTACCGTTGCCATCCAACTCCTGACTTTCACCCAGCTTATATTTCTGCCCGGAGTCGTACAAAATCTGTTCTTCGACTCGCCAAAAATTCCTTCATCCCGACAAAAATGTGAAAACGTATCCAATTCTAATTCTTCTCGCTCTTGCTGGCATCTAGCTAAGAACATCTTCAACAACTTTACTTCCTCTTCTTTTCCATTCCGACGGCTCAGTTGCCGTCTCTTCTTCTAACAAGGCTGAACACTTCGCTCAAACTTTCGCTTACAATTCAACCCTGGACGATTCCAGTACTGTTCCTCCATCTCCTCCCTCCCCCTCTGACTTTATTATTCAGAAATTAGAATCTCTTCTAAAGATATTTTTTCTGCCCAGCTGGGCTCAACTAGGAAGGTGTACGGTCCTGATGGTGTTCCTCCTGTTGTTCTTAAGACCTGTGCTTCTGTGCTGACACCCTGCTAGGCAAACTCTTTCGTCTTTGTCTCTCATCTGGTACTTTTCCTTCTTCCTGGAAGTTCCCTTTCATTCGACCTGCCCCAAAGAAGGGTGACTGCTCTCAACCCTCCAACTATCGTTCAATTGCTTTGATTTCTTGTATTTCTAAAGTTTTTGAATCTATCCTTAATGCGAAGATTCTTAAATGCCTCTCTTCTAACAATCTTCTTTCAGATCGTCAGTATGGATTCCGCAAGGGACGCTTTACTGACGATCTTCTTGCATATCTCTGACTCTTGGTCATCCTCCTTTCGGGATTTCAGTGAAACTTTTGCTGTTGCACAAGACATACCAAAAGCTTTTGATAGAGTCTGGTAGAAATATTTAATTTCGAAACTGCCGACCTTCGGTTTTTATCCCTCTATCTGTGCCTTCATCTCTAATTTCCTTTCTGGCCGATCTATAGCTGCGGTTGTAGGTGGCCACTGTTCCTTTCATAAAGCTATTAACAGTGGTGTTCCTCAGGGTTCTGTCCTGTCACCCACTCTTTTCCTTTTATTTATTAATGATCTTTTAATTCACATTTCCTGTCCTATTCACTCCTACGCCGATGATTCCACTCTTCAAATCTCCACCCGCTTTCCAAAGCGTCCCTCACAGTAGTCACTCCCTGATTCACCTGGAGCGGCTATGGGACACTTGACCTCTGATCTTTCTGCTATATCTGATTGGGGTAAAGAAAACCTTGTGGCTTTCAATGCCTCAGAAAATCAATTCCTCCATCTGTCTACTCGTCACAATCTTCCACACGACTATCCCCTTACTTTGAACAGCACACAACTCAATCGCTTCCTCTTTCTTTATATTCTTGGCGTTTCCTTTTCTCGTAATCTTTCCTGGAAAGATCTGCGCTGTTTACCTTTCTCCTAATTCTATGACTATCCAAAATTCTTTGACTACCTCACTTCCAAAGTGGAATTCATTCTTTCCCGCTCTCCCTTTGCTGAAATCTCCATTTTACGAGATTTCAATGTTCACCACCACCTTTGGCTTTCCTCTCATTTCACTGACATCCCTGGTGAACTAGCTAACAACTTTTGTATCCTAAATAACCTACAGCAGATTGTACAGCACCCTACTCGTATCCCCAATCGCCTTGAAGATAGGCCCAACATTCTGAATTTATGTCTTACCTCTCATCCTTCTTCTTACTCTGTGAAACTTTTTTCTCCGTTGGGCTCCTCCGATCACAATCTTTTATGTTTCCTGTCCTATCACTCCAATTCGGCTTTTGGATCCTCCCAAGAGGAGGCGCCTTCGGCACTTCGGCGCCGCTGATTGGGAGGCCCTTAGGCAGTACTTCTGTGATTTCGCAGGGAATGATTACTGCTTCCGTGCCGGTGGCCCTTCTGGGTGTGCAGAGCGCACCACAGAGGCGATTCTCTTGGGCATGGAGGCGTACATTCCATATTCTATTCCTACTACTAATGCAAAAAAACCTTGGTTTAATTTTACTTGTTCTAATGCTCTCTCTAATATGTTGAATTTAAATTTTATATTTTGAGTGAATTTAACTTAAAATAAGTTAAAAAAATCAAGTTAAATATTAATTTTAGCAAACCACTTTAAATTCTTCTAATCTTTTATTTATTGAATATCATTATATTTTTCATAATTAAGTCTGTCATTTATTTATATTTAGAGTAATTTTTTTATGCAGGAAGGAGGGGCCAAGGGAAAATGCCCGCAAAAGGAGGGCAGAAGGTACCGTCGCCATCACATCTTCTACGGGAGGGGTGCTTATGCCCGCAAAAGGAGGGCAGAAAGTACCGTCGCCATCGCATCTTCTATGAGAAGGGTGCTTTTGCAGCCATTTGCCCTTGGCCCCTCCTTCCTGCATAAAAAAATTACTCTTAATATAAATAAATGACAGACTTAATTATGAAAAATATAATTATATTAAATAAATAAAAGAGAAGAATTTAAAGTGGTTTGCTAAAATTAATATTTAACTTGAGAACTTTAACTTATTTTAAATTAAATTCACTCAAAATATGATAAAATTAAATTCAACATATTTGATAAAATTAAATTCAGTATATTTGATGAAATGAGATTGTTGAGAATTTGAATATTAAACGATACCTTCACAAATGAATTATCAACGAATATTGAATATATTTCGAATTAATTTGAACCAAAATATATGTAATTCTTGAAATAAATTTAGTTTTAAATAGTGAAAATAAATTATTCAAATTTTACTTACGACTTTAAATTGGACAGTAACTATAGTATAGTAACTAAGTAGTAAGTTAAGTAGTAAATAATATAATTAATAGGATTAATTAATCGGATTGTTAATGATGAATAAAGGTAAATTTTTATAGGATTGATAATGCAGCAATATTCGAAATTAAAGAACAAATAATGAATTTGGATCATCTGAAGATCATGGCCCCCAGCCTTCTTTAGTTAGCTTTATAAGGCTAACTAACGAAAATATCACGGCCTAACCTAACCAGTCGTCAGGGGCGCACAATTGACCTAATGATTGGTTAGGTTAGGTCGTGATATTTTAGTTAGTTAGCCTTATAAGGCTAACTAAACAAGGCTGGGTGCCCTGACCTTCAGGTGATCCATGAATTTTAGTAAGGTCAAAACAAATTTAAATATTATTATAGTGCTTCATGAAATAACTATGAATTAACTTGAATTATAAAGCAACAGTAATAACAAACACAATACGGGCTTGAACAAATTCAGACTGTACATGGTAAACAAATTCAGATTAACTTTACAGATAGTTGAAAGGTAAAAGCGGGTTGGTTGGTTGGTTATTTATTATTAATATTATTGGGAGGGAAAAATTCCGACATTTCCCAAATAGAAATGGAATAGAAACACACTGGAATAAGAGAAGAGGCAGCTTCTGTACTCTCCCAACAGTGGTGGCACTGGAGAGCCATGAAAATGAAGATGGAAAATACCCTCAGAATACGAGGTCCAAAACTCTTTAACGCGCTACCCAAAGAACTGAGGAACCTCCACCACAACAACCTGAATAATTTCAAGAAGCAGCTGAATAGGTTCGTCTGCAAAGTCTCTGACTGGCCATGCGTAGCTGGCTACGAAGCAGGTAGAGAGTGAACACCAACTCTCTCCTCCACCAGATCCCGCAAATATGGCTGGATGTTGCGGAGGGGTCGACCGCAGATCGATTATGAACCGTCGTTCGAAGCCATCGTAAGATATATATATATATTACAGAACGCAGTGAAAATAAATTATATAACGTTATTATAACGTTTAGAAATCCAATTAACGAAGATTTGCAACAAAATCGTTCAAAAATAATTAATGACCCAAGAAGCCCATCTTGGCAAACTTGTCGCTGGTGGCCTGAGCTGTAACTGCATGATCTACTTCATCGAGCTGAAAGAAGAGTTCCTTTCTGAATTCTGTAAACTTTAGCAGAACTCGGATTAAGTGGACAGCCTCGGAAGAGACAAGTAATAAACGACAAGTGTAAATCATTGTCTTGCGACCTTACTTAGGAACTGGTGTTTACTTAACAACCTCTTTCGAAGCTCCTCATGTGAAGTAGCTTCTATAAAGAGCTTCCCGCGTATTCTCATCAAATACAAAGGAATACAAAGGGAATACAAAGGACACCAAACAGATCTTTCCAAAATAATTAACATTCCTGATGAGTAACGAACCGCGTCCTTAGCTGCAGTAAAATTGAAATTTTAGGACAAATATTTTCTGACTTTCACTACGAGTACAAAATCACAGGTTGACAGATAACGTAAGAGCCACTCCAAGTTAGCCAAATAAAGAAAAGTTAAGAAAGTGAAAAAAAAAAATGAGAGGAGACAGAATAAATGAAAAGGAAGAGCAGAAACTTTCACATAATGTTTGCACATATATGAATGTATAAACAGGTCTCAGAGATACCGCCCTCGAACGTTTCCAGTGCGGCCCGCACAAAATCATGTTCCTCACATTTTTAATGTTTTTAGAAAACTCTTTAACTATTCTGTACCTGCCGTTCTTTAACATGTACACGCATTAACGTTAATGAATGTAAATGCGAATAAATTTCATATTAAATACTTGATTTACAAAATTTATTGATATTGTGAAAATGGCAGTAGTGAACTTATACAACAGCAGGAACTAATGAAGTACTTTTTTAGTGATTTGCGAAATACATTTAGTGATTAAGCTTGCCGGATATGCATGGGAATTGCATTCCATACATTTGCTTCTTAGAAAAAGAGTGCATTTCCTAGTTTCCATTGTATAGTGTTTTGGTTTGAGTATAAAATCCGTGAGCAGTTGATTTGGAGTATTTGATGGGGGTGATTGCTCTTTGAATGGGTGATGTATATCGACTTTTGTTAATCATTTTCAACATATTGACATCAACATTGAATGTCGCGGAAATCTATTGTATGCTCTATAAATTTCACAGAAGGGAGCTCATCTATTTTATGCAAGGCTTCCAACATTTTGTCTCAATTAAGTCTAACATTCTTAGTGGACGTATTCGTTACTTCAATATTTTTTCATGCAAGAAGGATGGGCCAAGGGCGAAGCCCTCAGAAACGCTCCCCAACCCCCTCCGACGCACAGAAGGAGAAAGATAGGGCTGAAATCAAGACTATGAGGCTGTTAGAAGCGAAGCCATTTTTTTTTTAATTTTGAAAAGATTGTGTAGTGTGTAAGATATATGTATGAGTGAGGAATAGAGGGAGTTTGAAAACATGCTGCACTGCTCACAGGGTAGATGAGAAACAGAAAAACATCAGCTCCGGAGGACAATGACAAGAGAAATGGGAGTTCCAGCACTCCCTGTATCCTGCCTAACGTACCCTCCCCCACGCGGAGTACTTCCCTGGTCGAGTGGTGTTTACAATCTCCTCATTATAAATATAAATGCGATTTTTATCTTGGGTATCGTGTCATGTTTCTAGAGTTCTTTATTTATTACCAATCACTGAAATTTAGACACATATTTTTCTTTCAGGATCATTTCCCAGAAAGAACTTTCCAGATTCTTCCCTGAACGATGAGTTCTGAAACTTTATATGATGAAGAAGGGGCAAACCTTCAGTACACCATGTTTTAGTCCTTTTTTTTAAGTAGTCTCTCAATTTGGAGATATATGAAAGCGAAGTTAGGGAATGCGTTTCAAGAGACCTTACCTCCCCCAAATGTAGGTCACCCCTTCCATTGCTTCTCTAGCCGTGCCATTCAACAACTGTTATACCTTAACTGTTCTCATTTTTACAAATAATGATGTTTCCTTTTTTATTTCAGTGTGAGAGCTTCTTTCACGAGCTCTAATTGAAATAGATTCTATACAATAGTCAAGCTTGTCACTTCACCTCAGACGTACAGTTTAACGCCCTGTCAGCAGCCCAACGTCTTAACCACTAGGCTACCGGGCTACCCATTTATCTACCAACCAATTTTTTTTATTGTGTGGAAGGATGAACAGCTGGGTGTGTGTATATATATACTGTATATCAAAGACGGGTACTGTCGGTGATACTACGTCTTTGATCAAATTTGTCCGTATATTTTATCTTAAAATGGTATATTTGGATATTTGGTATTAAAGCAATGTCTGTTATAATAGCGATAGTAAAAGAGAGTGAAGCAACATTGCGTCGAAGGGAGAAGGGTTGAAGACAGTCAGTAAGAGGAGCGGGATTGATGAGACGAAAAGCCTTTGATTTCACCTCGTCAAGTAGGGATGTGTGGGTTGAGCCAGCCCACATATGAGAAGTGTACTCCAAACAGGGGCGGACAAGACCCCTGTACAGAGACAGCAACTGAGTGGGGGTGAAGAAACTGCGGAGGCGGTACAACACACCTAACTTCTTGGAAGCTGTTTTGGAAAGAGAGTACGAGTATATGTGATCTTTCCAGGAAAGATCACGAAAAAAGGAACTGCCAAGAAGCAAGAATGTTAAGAGAAGAGGAAGAATTGAGTTGTGTATTGTTAAAGGTAAGAGGATAGTCGTGTGGAAAATTGTGACGAGTAGACAAATGGAGGAACTGAGTTTTTGAGGCATTGAAAGCCACAAGGTTTTCTCTGCCTCAATCTGAGATAGCAGAAAGATCAGAGGTCAGGTGTATCATAGCTGCCCTACGCGAATCATGGAGTGACTGTTGAGAGGGACGCTTCGCGAAGCGGGTGGAGAAATAAAGAGTGGAATCATCGGCGTAGGAGTGAATAGGACAGGAAGTGCGACTTAACACTCTGGACTACTTTTTACGCGTTTCGCGTCAAAACTCTATCCTGCCCTTGGGTCACTTCTTACGCGAAACGCGTCAAGTTAATCTGGACAAGAATAAATGAAAATTTTCTGCGAGTATTGGCGTCTTGACGCATGTAGTGTGACAGCTCGGACGAGGCACAGATCAACTTGACGCGTTTCGCGGAAGAAGTGGCCCGAGGGTAGGATAGAGTTTTGAAGCGAAATGCGTAAGAAGTAGTCCAGAGTGTTAATAGTCATTGACAAATAAAAGAAAAAGAGTGGGTGACAGGACAGAACCCTCAGGAACACCACTGTTAATAGCTTTAGGAGAAGAACAGTGGCCATCTACAATTGCAGCTATAGATCGGCCAGAAAGAAAATCAGAGATGAAGGCACAGATAGAAGGATAGAAACCGAAACCAAAACAGTTTCACCGAAATCCGGAAAGGAGGATGACCAAGAGTCAGAGAGATATGCAAGAAGATCGCCAGTACAGCATCCCTTGCGGAACCCATACTGACTATTTGAAAGAAGATTGTGAGAAGAGCTGTTTAAGAATTGTCCTATTAAGGATAGATTCAAAAACTTTAGAAAGGCAAGAAATCAAAGGAATTGGACGATAATTGGAAGGTTGAGAGCGGTCACCATTCTTTGGCACAGGCTGAATGAAAACGAACTTCCAGCAGGAAGGAAAAGTATCAGATGAAAGACAAAGGCGAATTAATTAATAATTAATTAATTTAGTGGTGTAGCCAAGGGGGACGTGGAAGGGTAATTGCCACCCAAAATTCTAGTTTGCAACTAGCTAAAAATGAAACAATTGTAAAATTAAGATACTTTTAAAACTAGATGTAATAATAAATTATACAGACCTATAAGGTCGTTACATTTATTACAATTACATTATTCATGTTGCAAAGTTAGTACTACTTCCTCCCAACGTAATTTTCTAGCCTCTCCAAATTTAGAGGTTTAGCTAAGCGCCTGAAATTAAAAATAACGAGTAAGCTTCTGAAAGTGGCGCAGAGTGCAACTTCAAATAAATTTTTCCCCATTATAAGTTCTGGGCCATATTTATTTCTTTGAATATGTCATTAGATAAATTTAGAGCAGTCAAAAGAAATTCAAGAAATGAAGAAACTTTTTCTATCATAAACAGTCTGGTGCCTTAATAAATGGAACATATTTTACCGATATCTTAATTGCCAAACCTGCGAAAGTGTTCACTGATTCCAAAATTAAATCAGTGAGGATTAAATTATTTGTCAGAACCTTTGTTTACATGCCAAAACTAATTTTAGGTATGTCATTTAAAATATGATTTGAACGGGTGGCCTGAATAAGATATCACTTGCACAAAAATACATGATATTGAATGCAAGTGACCCTGAATGTAAGCCAAATGATATCTTATGCCATTGGTCAGATTTGAAGGTGTACGTGTTTGCAAGTCCGTGGAGTGACAATACAAGTGCTACACGCAAAATTATGTATGGCATGCAAACACTGTTGACAGTGTTTGAAAGTGATACGTAATTCATGCTTGCAAGTATGCAAAATTGGCGAGGGTGAGGAATGCAAGTCCTGCTGTCATAGTTTGGGGTGATGTGTTATTCAGGGTGTAGTGTTTGCAAATTTTGAAATTTGGAAACTTACAAACCTTGTCGATAGTGTTTGCAAGTGATATATAATTCAGCGTACCCGCTACGATATCATCAACTTTACATTACAAGATGGTGGATTCTAGTTTTCTTTCGATCAACACAATTTTTCAAATTTTCCCATATCCAGTATCTTCGAATTTTTTGAATAGTCTCTTCATTGCAGATCTGCTATAAGGGCTTCCCTTACACCGAATGTGCTTTAAAATCGCGTTCCACTGACACAATGCGTTTTTTTATGGAAATAACGTTTCACAGTAAACACACGCTGAGCTGTAAAATACGCCATCTTGTACTGTAAATTCGATGATAGCCTAAACTACATGGAAAAATCTCCAAAACTTCGTGAAATTAATGATATATATAGTAAAATTTTGTCGAGAATTGTATATATATATATATATATATATATATATATATATATATATATATTATATATATTTATATACATAGTTATAGTTAAGCAACTACACTGGTATGCATATGAAATTTTTTTGTCTGCTGTGAGGGTTTTTTCAACTCATATTATATAATTCGACCATGCTGAATTCGAAAATGACATTGGTTTTCCTCAATCAGGTCAGGTGTTTCTCTATTGGCCATTTATTATAAGTCCAATTTTATCCCCAAATTTATTGATTTTTTTAGCTTAAACACTGTAGATACGAGTAATATTATAAGAACACTCGTGAAAAATGAAAACATTGTGTGAATAAATACTTTTATTCATACAATGAATATGGAAAAAGTTTATTGAGGAAGGAATGAAGTTTTTCTGGCTTTCCGTCTGTGTTTTTCTTCGGGCACGTCTCGCTTCAAACACCAGCAATAGTCCGCCAGCATATTGATATCCCAGTTTCCCTGGTACCTCTCTTCCATTATTTTGATATCTTGGTGAAATCGTTCACCCTGTTCCTCACTATAATCCCCGCAATTTTCAGGAAAATAGTCCAAGTGGGACCACAAAAAGTGCATTTTTATGGACATGCGCGACCCATGAGCTTTGAGAGCTTCCATCAAGTTTTCGACAACGGACTCGTATTCTGGACTTCTACGCTTGCCAAGAAAATCAGTGAAAACTGATTTGAATGCCTGCCAGGCATTCTTCTCAGTTGGAGTCATTGCGTTTTCGAACTGAGTATCCTTGATCAATGTTCGAATTGAGGACCATCAAAAACCCCAGCATTTAGTTTAGCATCAGATATATGAGGAAATTTACTCTCGAGATATCGGAATGCTGAACCCTCCTTATTCATTGATTTGATGAAATTTTTCATCAAGCCCAGCTTAATATGAAGTGGTGGGAGCAAAATTTTTGTTGGTGGTACAAGGGCACTGAAACGACATTATGCGACCCAGGTTCAAAATTCTCTCTGGATGCCCATTCACGCTGTGCATAGTGCTTCTCATCCGCTCGGCTATCCCATTTGCAGAGGAAACATGGGTATTTCGTGTATCCCCTTGCATTCCCAATACAAATGCCACAATCTGAAAAAAATGAAAATATTTAAAGAATTTAGAGAATTTGTTCTATCAGATAAAAAATCTATGCATTGGACTGTATCACTTCTGTGGGGAAGTTAAGTGTTCTTATACGCTCTCAAATAACCTTTGGAAAAACAACATAGTCAATAGCAATAGTTTACTTATGATATTAGTATTACCTTCAAATCTCCACAGATCCTCCAGTTATGTTGGTCGTATACGAGAGCATCCAGTAAAATTTTCATGTTATCGTAGCTCTCAGTAAGTTGTACGGAATGTGCTACAGGGACTGATGCAACCCTATTCCCAATGTTGAGAAGTACTGCTTTCAAACTTCGTTTAGACGAGTCTATAAATAGCCTCCATTCTGATGCGTTATATGGCAGGCCCAAGGATTCCATTAGCCCCTCAACATTGCAGCAGTACACTAAGGAAGAGGTATTTTCGTGCACTGCAAAAAACTTGCGGAATTCTTCCTCTCGTTTCCTATACCAGGAGAATGTTGTTCCCGGAGCCAGCAAGTTGTCCTCTCGAAGTCGTGAGCCCAAGATCTCGGCAGCTAATTTGGAAAGTCCTAAATCCCTGGTAAGATCATTAAGTTTGGCCTGGTTGAGAGGCCTCGGCTCATTTGAAGCGGTATTTTGAGGTATATACGACTGGGACTGGTCATTAGGATTGGTCATTGATTCATCATCAGAATCATCGAAGTCCAGGGTTTGAGGTGGGTCGGGTATTGGAATTCCAGGACCATGGGGTACAGGTCTCATAGCAGAAGGAATGTCAGGGTATACAACAATGTGTTTATTCTTCTTGTTAACTCCTGAAAATAGAAACACAGAAACATGGATATAAAACTTGCATATGAAATAGAAGGAGCATTCAGACAGTGGCAGCTCGTGAGGGAAGGCTGCGGTCTGTAAGATATGAAATAGGTCGATGGAGTCTGTATATTTTCTTTCTTTTTCATTCATATTGTCCCTTCGTGGACAATATGAATGAAAAAGAAAGAAAATATACAATCATTGTATATGTAAATGTAACTTGTATAACAATATGTATGTGTAAATGTATTTTCTATAACAATATGTATATGTAAATGTATGATTACTATTATGGTGAATATTATGCTATATATGGTGAATATTACATTATGGTGAATATTATGTCAAGTTTCATACGAGGATTTCAAAATATTTTATTTAAGAAAAATAAATTTATAAGCCCACCTTGGAGGTTTGTCATGCAGAAATAGCAATCTGTCACGTGATCCTTTCCTTCTCTCCAAATCATGGGAATTCCAAAAGGCAAAGATTTCGCTCTGCCTTTGCTCCATCTTCTCAAATTTTCAATGCACGTCTTGCAGCACATATGAGGGGCGAAATTTTTGTCCTGGTCCCTAGCTTAATTCCAAAGTATGCTCTATACATTGTCTTCACAAATTTAGTGATTTGGGACTGGTTATTTGGCATGGTAACCGTCCCACATATGTAGCAGAATCTATTGGGATCATTTTTACACGCTCTATTCATTATGAAATATTTTATCTATATGCCTGAAAAGTAAAAAAAGATATTATACAAGTGAAACAAGTGATGATAGATGTTACTGTTCCAATTCCGCTTTGACAAAATCACGAAAAATTCTATTTTACTTATGAGGCCATAGCCGGATAACCTGAGCTGATTGAGAAAAACGGATTGCAGATTCGAAATCAGCAGGAAACACTCTATAAGAATCACTTACAAAACCCTTGACAGCAAAATTGATGCATACCAGTGCTATAGATGACGCAGCTACATATGATGCAGCTAACCGTGGTTCTTAGCGATTTAGAAGTTTTCATAGCGTGCTGGCTTAATTTAACTTAAACTAGTGACGGTTATAAACATTAACTACTTTAATCGTCTTATGGCGATTACCGAGAGATCAGTTAGTTTCTTTTGTGATAGTTGATATAAAATGTAGTGTACGCGAAGTGACGGAAAGACTTGCAACGCTTGATGAGGGCAGGGGTAGGGTTACATTTGACTATACTAACGCTGAAGACGTTAGTAACTTGAAGGGTGAGGTGAGGAACATAGTTTCTAGTACAGGTAGCTTATCGGGAAGGTTAGACAGAGTTGAGGAAGGGGTTAAGGTTGGTCAGAGATTAGTAGACGGGGAGGGATTTAGTGAAGTTAAGGGTGGAGCTTGGCCACGTACGTTAGGTGATAGGAATCCCCCCTATCGAGGTTTCGAACCCTTTCGCCCAGTTGGATAGGGATGTGAACGAGGGGGAACTATTTTAATTGGGGACTCTTTCGTGCGTCATATGGATAACGAGTTCGTTGAACGGAATCCAATCAAGAGGAGGAGGGTCTGTCTACCAGGGTCAGGGTTGACAGAAGTAGAGACGAAGTAGATAGGATTGATGTTGCTTCCCGTCACTCGATGTTGGTGACAATGGTAGGGGGCAACGACTCGTATAGGCCCGATACGAGAGTGCCTGACCTTTTGGAGGGATACAGAGATAAGGCAAGGTCAGAGAGGTCTTTAGTTCTAGGTTTTACCCCTAGGCACGGTTTGGGTCTTAGGATTACGTCAAAAACAATATGTTTGAATACTAAACTAGAAGAGATTTGTGCTGAGGAAAATGTACCCTTCGTAAATCTGTGGTCAGAATTTAGTGATCCTAGCCTTTTTATAAAAGATGGGGGTGCATTTCAATGAAATAGGGAATGCTACGCTAGGTAGGTTAATTGATGAGAACGTTCGAAAGCTGTATAGTTCGAAGCCTTCTTTAAACGTTGTGGTTCCGGGTAACGCCGGCGCGACGTGAAAAATAGTTTAAAACGCCGATCCGTGATAAAAAATAATTTAAATCTCTTTTATTGTAACGCGCGTAGTATTAGAAATAAATTGAACGAATTTAAAGCGATAATTTATTCCGGGAACTACGATATAGTTGCTATAACCGAAACGTGGTTACGTACCGTGACTCGGGACTTGGGGGAACTTGATATAGCGGGTTTTAAACTTTTTACTAATGATAGGTTATATAGGATTAGTGGCGGCGTTTTGCTGTATATTCGTAATTCTCTTAGGGCCATCGAGGTTAAGATATATTTTCCGGCAGCAATTAATGCGATATGCGTTGAAGTTAGGGCACGTAGTATTAGCTTTAATACCGATACCGATACTAGATTTTACTCACTTCTTGGTAACTTTATTAATAATCGAGATAGTATAATTGTCGGAGGCTTTAACTGCCCTAATGTTAATTACGAGACTTTTACTGTTAATTTTGAGGGTTTGAGACTGATTTGAGTTCATGGAAGATAATTTTGGTCTTTTCCGCTTGGGGGCTAGCAGCGAATTTTAATGAAAATTGGTATACTAATGTAGTTTTGGTCACTGATTTCAAAAATAACTTTATTTTTTTGGAGAAATGAAAAACAAACATGTTAGAGCACTTTAAATAATTAATGTGCTTTAACTAGCATGAACTAGTTACAGGGGATTGTGTTAAATTTAGCCAGAGTAACAAACTGCTACTGTTTATGAAAAAGTGCTCTAAGTGTGGGAATGTGTGTTCCATTCATAAAAATATCCAGTTGTTTCGTTGCCAAAAGCGTCGGTCAAACTGTAAAAAGTGCAACTTTACGAAGAATACGTTTTTTGAAGGATCCCGGCAGATCTGTAAAAGTAGCAGAAAAAAATCAAGAATTAATGCCCGGTTAGGTCAATTGAATGCCAGGTTAGGTCAACTGAATGCCCGGTTAGGTCAACTGTACGCCCTTGACGATTCGTTAGGTTAAGTCATGATATTTTCGTTAAAAACACATTAATTATTTAAAGTGCTCTAACATGTTTGTTTTTCATTTCTCCAAAAAAAGAGTTATTTTTTAAATCAGTGACCAAACGTACATTAGTATACTGATTTTCATTAAAATTCGCTGCTAGCCCCCAAACGGAAAAGATCTGATAATTTTTGCCGACAGATGGTTACTGAACCAACGCGCGGTGACAATATCTTAGACGTGGTGATGACGAACGACGATAATATAGTCGAAGGTTTAGAAGTAGGTGAGAGTTCGGGATGTAGTGATCACAAATTATTAGGTTTAAGATAGTGATAGAAAACACTAAGGATAGTTACGTAATAGAAGTCCCTGATTTTCGTAGGGCTAATTTTGATAGTTTTGCGGACAGGATGAGAGTAGTGGACTGGGATAACTTATTTATGGGTAATGACGCAAATTTTCATTGGCAGGCGTTTAAAGAAAGTTTTTGAATATCGAAAGGGAGTTTATTCCTCCTTGGCCTAAGCGAGCTAGAAATCATGGTAGGCCCAAGTGGTGGACTAGGGAAATAGCCGAGTTCATAAACGAGCGAAACAGAGCGTATAGACTTAATAAGCGCAATGGCACGGTAGCTAACTTTAATAGATATATCGAGCTTAGACGTCAGGTTAAAAGATCTGTTAGGAATGCTATGCGTAATTTAGAGATACTTATAGCTGCGGATCGTAAACATAATCCAAAAAAGTTTTTGGACTACGTGAATAATCGTATGCAGACAAAAGACAATATAGGCTCTCTAGTGGACGCTAACGGCGCTTTGGCTTCCGACGCCCTGGCGATGGGGGGTATTTTTAACAACTTTTTTGCGACAGTTTTTACCGTAGAAGACGTAAATAATGTCCCCAATGTGGACGGTATCGTTCCATTTAATAGCGAGACTGTTTTGAATGAAATAACTGTTTACGAGGGTGAGATTGCGCATTATATCGATAAGCTAAAAGTTAGCAAGGCTCCAGGCCCTGACGCGCTTTATCCTAGACATTTGAAAGATTTGAAAGACGTTATCGTAGGCCCCTTAACGAAGATTTTTAATCAGTTACTGGAAGCGGGGATTATTCCTGAAGACTTCACATTAGCTAACGTTACGCCCATTTTTTAAAAAGGCGACCCCACAGTGGCTAGCAATTATAGGCCTATTAGCTTAACGTCAATTGTCAGTAAACTTTTGGAATCTGTAGTTATGGATCGTATCATCGATCACTTAGAAAGTCGCGATTTGATTAATAGTAGTTAGCAAGGGTTTCGACGCCGTAGGTCTTGTTTAACTAATTTGTTAGTTTTATAACGAAATAGTGCGCGAATACGATAGGCATAGAGCGGCTGACGTTATTTATTTAGACTTTAAAAAAGCGTTCGATACAGTTCCGCATAGAAGATTAATTGCGAAGGTTAAAGCGCACGGTATACGCGGTGAGATTGCTAACTGGTTAGAGGAATGGCTTCGTGCTGGGAAACAGTGGGTCATTGTTAATGGTAGTGAATCAGGGTGGTTGGATATAGGTAGCGATGTTCCTCAGGGTTCAGTGTTAGGCCCATTGCTATTCGTAATCTACATTAACGACATAGATGTCCGGTTGACCAGTAACGTGTCAAAATTCTCGGACGATACTAAAATAGGCGGTAAAGTTCTTCACGTGGACGATAGAAATAGGCTCCAAGACGATGTAGAGAGGATTATGGAGTGGACAGGTAAGTGGCAGATGCAATTTAACGTAGACAAATGTAAAGTATTGCATATAGATTCTCGTAACAGCAATTACACGTACACGATGGATGATAGACAGTTAGCGAGCGTTGACGAGGAAGTTGATTTAGGCGTACGCGTATCTAAGGATTTAAAAGTTAGGAACCAGTGCCTGGAGTCTTGCGCAAAACCTAATAGGATGTTAGGCTTCATAGCGCGTAATTTCGAATTTAAATCGAAGAATATTATATTGCCCCTTTAAAAGTCCCTAGTCAGGCCTCATTTAGAATATGCCGTTCAGTTTTGGTGTTGTATTTGCGTGAGGATATTGATAGGTTGGAAAGGGTTCAGCTTGGTGCCACGAAACTAATTCCGTCATTACGCAACAAGTCTTACGAAGATAGGATTAAAGAGTTAGACTTGCATTCACTCAAAACTAGGAGATTAAGTGGGTGGAGCTTATTGAAATTTTCAAAATCGTTAATAAAATCGATAACGTAAATTTTGACAAACTGTTCACTTTCGATAATAGCAATACTCGTAGTAACGGATTTAAGTTGCGTGGCAGACGTTTCATTACTAACATCGCTAAAACCTTTTTTACGTTTGAAGTAATTGATGAATGGAATAATCTTCCCGCGTCTGTCGTGAACTCTGCCATTGTTAATATATTTAAAAACCATTTAGAGAGGCATTTTAAAAATATTAACGTTGTTTAAAATAATAAAATAATTAGCAAGGAGCTCTGGGGGTGATGGTCGAGGATGAATCTGTTGATGATTAATGCCAGCTGTGACATGCCAGCTTGTGACATGCCAGCGTGTGATATGCCAGCAATAAAATAAAAAAAAATTAGACTAACACGAACTTAGATGTAGCTCGTAGCGTAAACTAACTCACTTTTTGTTATACTCTTCCTTCTTTTTTTTTTTTTTTTTTTCTCTCTTTACTTGCATGTCTGTAGTTTGCATAGTATGACAGTGTTTGAGTTAAGACTGTGTTTGCATGGTTTGTAAGCGTTCTTATTTTACTTCTTTTCATCGTTCACACCTTTCCTATTCTCTTCGACTATTTTTCCCACTTGTCGGCAGTGGCCGGTGGATGATGATGGTGAGTCTTTCTTTCTCTTTTTTCTGAATGAATGTTAACCGACGAATGATAGGTTTTGCTACTTCACCCCTTATTCTCTTCTTTTAACTCCCTATTCTCATCTTTTAACCCCCTACTCTCTTCTTTCTCTTGGGTTAACCTTAGAGTGGATCTTCGGGTCTTTGTTAGCTTTAGCTTCTGTAGATCTGTAGATGGTCCCTGAGTGGACCGAAACGTTTGGCCAATAAATGTTGAGAGTCGTGTCTCTTTTCTTTATATTGCTGTTCAGGATAAGATTCCCGAAGAAACTTATATATATATATATATATATATATATATATATATATATATATATATAACGTAAAGAACGACGCTGTATAGGAGATATTCCGCGCAAGACGAGAGAGAGAGAACGAAACAAATGAAAAAATGAGGTAACCACCCGGGAATCGAACCCGGGATCTCTCTCTCGTCTTGCGCGGAATATGTCCTATACAAGCGTCGTTCTTTACGTTATTTATACTGCGTGTTCTTTGCAGTTGAATGTATATAATGTTACGGCATGCGGCAGGTGCCCCCTTGGGGCATTGGTTTCTGCGAGTATGTAGAAGAATTACGGCATTTGGAAGAGTGAGGCCCATGGTGTAATGGTATCGCATCTGACCGGCAATCGGAAGATCCCGGGTTCGATTCCCGGGTGGTTACCTCCTTTTTTCATTTGTTTCGTTCTCTCTCTCTCGTCTTGCGCGGAATATCTCCTATACAAGCGTCGTTCTTTACGTTATTTATACTGCGTGTTCTTTGCAGTTGAATGTGTATATATGTATATATATATACTCTATGATAACTAACTTTTTATTACTGAAAGCTTTGTATATGATAATTAATAGAAGGGAAATACAGATTACCTATTAAGTGCAAGTTACGCACTGAAGCGTCAAGCTGCCTTCTATTTAATATTCTCTTTCGCCACTCCAACCTGATATTTTCTCACTGTTCAATACGAGAAATGTAATCGCCTGCCGATTCTTTCGAGTATTCATCCGCAAAGGAATGATAGCCTGAGGCATTGAGCTCATTCCTTTGAAAATTCATTTGCATACGGTGTAAATAAACATGGGAGCGAAACATCATACTTTATCATTGAAGCTGTGCTAAATGGAGAGTTCAATTCGGGCAAATTAATTCTCTCCTATTATTCTCATCATTCCGAAATTCTCTTTTGCTTAATGTAAAGGGGAAATCTCAACTTTTTATACACCTGCGAATTTAGTGGTCTCAGAAAGAAAGAGCTAAGCTGAAATAGTCAGTATCGAGTTCATTTATAAATTCATTAATCGATTGCAATTGCAGCCCAACAAGTTGATCGACTTGACGTGGCGCCTTTGCAGGTAAAATATTGTTTTTCATGACGTACGGATATAAAGCTCTGGTTATGGTTTATAGGCTAATACTGTTTAGACTTAATTAATGTAATCTCATTAACCTTTTATGGATGATTAGTACAAAGTGGAAACGTTTCAAATACACGCATTCCTAACTTAATCCAACAAAAATTTCCAGCCTTAAAAGGATAAAAGTACGAGTAGATCATCACTTATGAAATTGTTGATATTTAAGCATACAGTAAGTTCAGATAAATTTACAAAGTGTAACATAACTCACAAACTTGAAAAAAAAACCAGAAAGATTTAGGGAATTCATAGCAACACTAAACCATTCCACAGATACATCCAGGCTGTACAAGACTATAAACAGCATTACCCATTCTACCAGCGGCATTCACACCTCACACGCGGCTATCTGTCGCAGCCAAAATAATATCCCAACATATATACAACAAGCCAACATTTTAGTTAATCACTATGAAAAGATAAGTCACTTAAACAGAGAAAACAACCAGAAACACGCAGACAGACAAACAGCCAGACACAAGAAAACCTATAGACTCGACACGACCATTACACCCTTCAATACAGACCAGACCACCAAGATCATCAAAAACATTAAGAATTCGAAGGCTACTGGACCAGACAACATATCTAACATACACCTTAAACACTTGGGCCCACAGGGAATACTAGCTCTCACAAACATCAGCACATATTGATGACAACACTGTATTATTCCTGACATATATTATACTACTCAAACCAAACAAAAATCCAACCGAACCAGCTTCCTATAGACCCATTACTTTACTATGCACACCTTCCAAAGTAACAGAAAGACTAATCTTCCAAATCACCAACCCACACATACCACTATTGCCTACTCGACATGGATTCAGACCTCACCACTCAACCACGACATTACTCACTAATCTCACGCAGCATTTCATGGATGGCATCAACTCCGGACGACCAGCTCAACGTGTACTATTAGCAACAATAGACATTAGTAAAGCATTTGATGCTATCCCACGCTTCCCTCTCATAAACAAAATATACAGTCAGTTGCAAAAGTCCGGAAGCGATTCTAGGTATACGAGTAATAATACCATATTATACATAGCATATAGTATTAATACTAATATTATACACTCGAATATAGTATTAGTTAGTTACAGGTCACCCTAACCTAACCTACGGCAATTTACTATGTGGCATGTTGAACCTATGTCATTGTTACCTATAATATTCTTATCTCTGGTATTTTTACCGCACACCCAGGAAGCACTGGGCTATATCTGTCTTACAACACAGTGTATCTCTACTTTTGTAACCGATGGTATACATAGGAGTCAGTAGCGGATTATAATGGGGGCAAAGGGGACATTTTCACCCGGCCCCAGGTGCTGACCGGCCCCAAGATGCTGACCGACCCCAAGAAACTATGTAAACGCTATAATCTACCGTTGAAATAATTGGTCGATCGTGAGGAAGAAAAAAAATTCTAGATTCCGCTTCTACAAAACCTAGTTTAGTATCCCATTTATGTGAACAAAGTATACATTTTCTGTAATCACATCTTTGTTTGTGTTTCGTTTTCTGTTGATCGATCCCAGTCAGCTGATCACATCACTTATGTATGATGTATGAGGTAAAGAATTGTTTTTCTAGTGTTTTTCTAGCGACACCGGCCCGAAAATATTCATTGCCCCCGGCCCTAACAATGCTTAATCCGGCCCTGATAGGAGTAAATATCCCTTCCGAATTGACCCCTTCATAAATTATAGAATGACATACTATGTAGTTACTTATGTTCTCTAAATTATAAATATCCTTGTTTAACCAAGTTCGGTAAGAATAATGGTACTGAAACTGATCTTGGAAGTTCATAAACAAGCAATTGACCCTAGACTACATTGGTGAATCAAATCATCGTGCATAGCGGGGTCCAATTGGACCCCGCTATGCATTCCAGGGTTCAGTTATCATAATGTTTATGTAAGCTAGGAATAGTGAGATTTAAAACGAAAGCATTATTGGAGTAATTATTTTATAAGACTAAGTTGGTGTCACCGATAGGTGACATAGAATACATCATAGTGATTATTGTCTGGACAGACATCCTTAAGGTTACTTACTTATATTTATAATTATATACTGCATATAAAATTTTATGCCAGATTTTACTTATTACATTTACATCGTAAGTTATAAGGGGTGACTATCTTTTCAATCTCATGACTTTCATTATCTGAAGCTGAAATTAACCCTGGAATGCATAGCGGGGACCAATTAGACCCCGCTATGCACGATGATTTGATTCGCCTTTGCAGTCTAGGGGTTAAGTTTAGTCGAGGTTGCAATAAAAAAATTCGGATCACCTGAAGATCAGGGCCCCCAGCCTTCGTTAGTTAGCCTTATAAGGCTAACTAATGAAAATATCATGACTTAACCTAACCAATCGTAAGGTCAACTGTACGTCCTTGACGATTGGTTGGGTTAAGTCGTGATATTTTCGTTAGTAAGCCTTATAAAGCTAACTAAAGAAGGCTGGGGGCCCTGATCTTCAGGTAATCCAAAAATTATTTTGTAGACTGTATATCCGGAGGGGAAGGATTACAGCAAACGTCGATAGGCTCACACAAATTGTTTCACATTGTTGAATCAAAGAGTTATTGTTACATCATAACTCCTCTTTGAAATGAGTTTTATTAATATTTTGGCTTGGTTTGAGTACCTATAAGTTTCGAAAAGCCGAAATAAGCAATATCCCAGCCCGTTTTACAGCCCTGAGCTTAGTTAAGTTATTTCGCTGTTACAGAAGATAGGTACAGAAGATAACTTGTACAGAGAGGAAACCGTTTTAATCCTCCCTCGTTTTAGAGTATGGCATTGCTATCATCTTTACTCTCAAGATTTCCTACAGAGGTGATTAATTCTCGATGTATCTTGAGTAACTGACCTAATACTGCGCGCGGACCTTACTTTGCTAGTGCTAATAACTAATCATGAATAAGTTCTCTTTTCAAGCTCAGTAAAATTAAAGGCTTTCAGTTAAATTTCGTTAAAAACACTCATAGTTAAGCTATTTACGCTACATAGCTTTAGCCATTGGTTACATTTGATTTCATTGGATTACCTGAAGATCAGGGCCTCCAGCTTTCTTTAGTTAGCCTTATAAGGCTAACTAACGAAAATATCACGACATAACATAACCAATCGTTAGGTCAACTGTACGCCCTTGAGGTGATGCTGTTCATTTTTCTAATTTTTCTAAAACATTATATTGGTCACCGTTCTCATTTTAGAGAACTTTTCTCACAAGGACACTGTGATGTTCGTTTAGATCAGTGGGTCCCAACGTGGGCACACCGCCCCCCTCCATTGGGCGTTTGAGGATCTTCGAGGGGGGCGCTTGGAAATTGTAAAACTGTTATCTTCTATTAATAAATCACTTATCACTTATCCTGTTATATTATTATCTTTATGAGGGGGTACCAACAAATATTGATGGACATAAGGGGGCGTCAGCCTAAAAAAGGTTGGGAACCACTAGTTTAGATCGTTCACTGACTGATTGACGAATTCTATTAATCTTAAAATTCACTCCCTCACCAACCATTTTTATTTAGTAATTCAACAAATGGAGATTAATAAAAATAATGGGTGGAAAATGGAAAAGCAAAGCTATTCAAGAAATCGCGTGGATCACTTTAACATATTGCTTCCCAGGAACCTCTCTTTAACATATTGCTTCCCAGTGTATATCACTTTGACATATTGCTTCCCAGTGTTAATCACTTTAACATATGGCTTCCCAATATTTAGGATAAGGAGTACGATAAAAAAGGGGGCTATAATAGCGGGAATCATGACAAATAATTAGTTCAATTACATTAAAACAAAAAATTTAAAGGACAAATAAAACGAACAATTCATTTTATGGGATATTAGGGTGTGTCAATTTTGGGGGTGAAATGACTAAATTGAAAATCATGTGATTTGGTAGCAATTTAATGTAATCATTTGGCATACAAAATAATATCCTTGCTTCAAAAACAATAAAAAATAACTCCTACCTACATCAATTTTAATTAAAAAACTCCATTTTTCCGTAAATTCGTAACAAAATAACAAATGTGCGCAAACATCCTATTAACATTTAAGGTGGCAATAAGAGATCATTCAGAGTCTTTATTTGAACGTAACCAATGCAGTCATGTCCTTTTTGCTGCGGTTCCTTGACATCAGCATTCGGCTTGCTACTTGCACTTTGATGTAGCCTTCTCGCCCCTCGTGACTGTAAACTGGACTAGCTGCTTTTGTGACCGTTTTCACACATCTCTCCACACTCTGAGTGTGAGAAGGCCACTTTGGCACTTGCATTGGGGCCTCTTTAAGTTGTGTTAAATCTTTGTTTGTTATACATGTTGTCAGTGGTGGCTCCAAAACTTCCGAACTCAAGTTAACTAATTCTGACAATTTCGTGGCATTGACGTTTATCGGAGGTACCTTCCTTGTCTGAACAGAGCAGTCTCCCAGCTGGTCATCATCTAGTGATGTTCCTCTAAGCTTTAGAATGATTTCCACAGCCTCAGTTCGCTCTTTGGTACATTGGCTTTAGAGTATTGCTTGCAAAACTGCCTCTGGCCTAGCATACCAAGCGGACCTTCTCACCACAGGTAACACGATGTCCACCACTACTTTCCTCTGGGTTCTCAGTAGCTGTAATTGAAACAAGATGTGGTTGGGCCCCTCCATCCACATTGGATTAAGTTTTACATTGAACCAGTGAGGAAGGTAAAACCCAATAATAAATTTAACAATCAACATCAAATTCTGTAGCATTTTGCCCTTCAGTGCATGTTTGGAAACCCAAATCCCGCAGAAACGAATCGCTGTAGTTAATCAACGACTGTAACTTACGGGTACAATCTCCAAGAGAGCCAGATTTTGAGGCAACTCTCCTGATCTGATTGCTTGAACAATACGATAAGCGTAAGATTGATCCGTGCTGAGGTCTTTGATAAATTCTTCAGACAACACTGGAAGGGGAGGGCCTACTTCGACCTTTGGAAATTTTGTATTTATTTCTAATTCCGTTGCTTCATCTAGCATGTTGCCAAGGGGGCCTGACCACTTGTTGCTCTTTATAGGACCATCAAGTTCCCTTGCAAATCACATACAATCCAACCAAGCCTTCTTCCAAGTTTTTTCTCTAAATGCGTCATAACCGCTCTGCCATCCAGTGTTCACCGCAGTTGAGTCTCCACCAACGGCCTTCAGTGAACTGTCAAGTCTTCTTTCTTGAAGCCAACATATTATTTGATCAGCAATTGCCTCTGCATGTTTCTTGCCTTCTACTTCTGCTTCAGGAACAAAGTGAAACAAATAGCGGCCACCAGGTTCGGAACACACAGAGCAGTGTTCTTTGATGAGACCGGGAAACTTTCTGTCCATTCCCTCTACCTCTAGGAGAACTTTTGTGTCATCTCTTCTTCCATCAAACAAAAGGCAAGAGAGACCTTCCTCCTTCAAATCTTTTTCATCCTGATCAGATATTTCCTTCATTATTTTTTCTTGTGCTCTTCTTATCTTATTATGATCTATCACTAAGGATGTATCCTCTCGGCTGATGAGGCCTGCATCTATCCAAGCGGCAGTGGCAATCTCCGCAGTCTCTCGTAGCTCCGTATGGTGGCGAATACTGGCAAGGGCAATGTTTGAGATGTCTTTAGTGTTGTATTTCATTCTCTTCGGCGAAGGTTCAGATGGCATTTTGGAGCTATCATCTGATGTTGCTTCTTTCTGTTCATCTGAAGAGCTTTCAAAGAAGTGAGAAACCTCTTGATAGAGCTCTTCATCTCTTTGGGTGGCTTCTTCACTCTTCTTTTCTTCCTTTCTTCCCTCTCTCGGATTTTCTCTTTTTTCTTAGCATAACAATCTGTTTTTTGTTTTCTGAATAATCTGCCGACAAATCTGCATACTTCCTTGGCCTCCTGCCTTTGTTCTCTGCGCCTTTATGAAAGCCAGCTCCAAAACAGGGATCTTCTTCTCACGAGGACAGCGACAATCAATGTGAGGGTGAGGTTCTCTTCTGCATGAGGGAGAACAATTGGCTTCAGAACACAACTCTATGGGACACTTGCAGTTAAAAATGTCAAGAAGAGTATCAAGTGTGTGCAGAAATTTATTTTTCTTTGCTAGTTTTCCTTTACCAAGTGATGTCTCAACTTTGTGCCACAGCTTTGTTAATTTTAACTCAATAGTTCTATACTGATTGAGTACAGGTGGTTTGAATAACACATTAGCTTTTTTCCACTGATGCAGAAGAGGGGGAATCATGTCCCTTATGAGCTCTTTCTCCGTGTAGTTTCTTCTATCCTTTGTATTTTGTTCACAAAGGAGTAACCCTAGTCTCAGCATGTCTCGCACTGTTGGTAGTTCTGATACGGGAAGCTCCTTGCCTGTACCGACTAACAGGCTCAAGTGGCATGACGACTGACCTCTTGTCTTCAATTTTGGCATCTTGGGAATATCTGAAAAGAAAGAAAAACATTTAAGTATTTTATATCAATTACGATGTTTCAAAGTTTAGTCATTCGATGTTCTAAAATTCAATAAAAAAATATTTCATGGCATTACAACATAATTAGACAGAAGAATATGATAATAATAAATAATTGTAATAATCAATAATCCATATTTACAGTTAAACTGTAGTATTCGTCTAGTAGAATAACTATGAAGTAGGTACAAGAGCAATAACAGCAAACCACCGTCTATGACATCTAAGAGGCAACTGAGGACTGAGAGTGAGGGACAGTTCTATTCATGTTGTGACTTGTACATTGTAGAACAACTATATGACCTTGAAAACACTCCATATGCGATCAATGGGATAATTCTGTGACAGATGAATAGTTAATCAATTTATGTCCTATTATTTAGTAAAAGAGTCAATTTCTGAAACTTTAAGGTAAAATTGATGTAGTTAAGGGTTATTTTATTTCATTTTGGTTGGCCAATTTCAAGTTTTGACATGAAAAGACACTATATTTTCACTACCAAAATTGATTTGAAAAAAGTTGACAAAATTGACACCCCCTAATGGGATATAATGCTCGGTGTATACAGTGTATACTTCGTTTTGGCACGTAAACACCCGTCTACACACTCATAAAATATCACACACACACGATTATATGCGTCAGCTCGAGACCGGTGGCGGCGAGTCCTTCCACGGTTGGTAGCCAGGGTAACGTAATAATCCATGTTAAACTGTAGGTCTAAGGTGGAGTGTAAACAGCCTTTCACGAATGGTAGATGAAATGTGTAACCATTCTCCCTCCTCACTCTCTCTTTCTCTCTCGCTCTCTCTCTCTCTCTCTCTCTCTCTCTTTTTATATATATATATACATATTTCCCCGTTAAACCGTAGGTCTAAGGTGGAGTGTAAACATCCTTCCACGGTTGGTAGATAAATGGGCAACCAGGGGATCCTGTTAAACTGTATTGCAACACTCGCTCATGTTGTTTATCTGTTTGGTATTTCCCTCTCTCTCTCTCTCTCTTTCTCGTATATATATATATATATATATATATATATATTCCCCGTTTAAAAGTAGGTCTAAGGTGGAGTGTAAAGCTTGACCTTTGCCAGAATGAACAATTCGGGCGGAAACCATCGGAAGCAAAGGCGAGCCTCTATATGTACAATTTCGGATAAAAGTTCGTCTAATAAATTCTGAAAATTGGTATAAGGAGCGAACACAAAATTTATATTCACATCAAATTGCATTAATTAACTCACTCTCCGGCTAACTTGAACCGAATATTACGGTCTTTTTCATCGGTAACTTCTGCAAATTTAAACAGGACAAATGGTACACTTAGCATTAAAATGTGCAGCACAAATGAATAAATAGAAAGGAAATATGATAAAGGAGGGAAATGAAGAGAAGAAGAAAGGTGAAAGCGATATAAGCAAACACTTTCCTAAACATTTCCTAATTAAACGATGTAAATAGCTGAACAATAGAAGGACATAAATATTTATGGAAAAAAATAATATATATATATAATTATTTTAAACATCGTTCTGAAAATTGTGGAGTTTGACGGAAGCAATAGATAATATCGATTTAAAATTCCAATAAATAAACTTTCCGCAGGAGTTTATTTCGAGATCATAGACATGATAAAGATTAAACTTCATGAGCAATTGACTCGCAGTTTAGCGTTTCTCTCAAACATACGTGAATTGTACTGAATATATCCCTGATATTCAGTTTTTCTTGTCTTTCTACAACAACAACAAAAAATTTAATACGAGAAATGTATGAACTTATTCTGAACTTCTCTCATATATATATATATAATATATATATATATATATATATATATATGATACACACAGACAGTGCATGGAACAAGGAACTCTTCTGGGATAATTAAATCCACTATAGTCCGAATAAGTAATTGTAAATGACAAATACCATAGTTTTTCTTTTTCATGATGCTAGCCCGACGTGGGCAACGGGTCACTCGCAAAGAGGTCCCATAAATATAGCTTCCCTCACCAGCTATCTGCAAAGCAGACAGGATCTAGCTTTGGGACATGGATCTAGGGTTTAAAGCACCTAGCCATGCTACATTTAGAACCTCAATATAAGCAAAAGACTCGCTGCCTTCACGTCAGATTGAATGCATCAAAGAAAAAGAAAAAGGGGTGACTATTATATTTTTAGCCGAAAACCAAAACTTAAACCTCAACTGGCAGAATTGAGCGTCCACTTTTCAAGGCACATAACATGTCCGTTTCTGGGATTTAATTATCCCAGAAGAGTTCCTTGTTCCATGCACTGTCTGTGTGTATCATAAAAAACTCAGGGGACCATTCTGAGTTCATTCCCATATATATATATATATACTAGCAGAGTTACCCGGCGTTGCCCGGGATGTAAGAGTGTCAAAATAAGGTAAAGTACGCGTGTGTGCGTGCGTGCGTCCGTGTGTGCGTGCGTGCGTGCGTGTGTGTGTGTGTGTGTGTGTGTCTGATCCAGCCATAGCTCCAAAATGAAAGCAGTTACAAACATAAAACTTCACGCACATATTGATTAGGTCCCGAGGTTGTGCACCTGGGTGTTGAATGCCCGGTTAGGTCAACTGTACGCCCTTGACGATTGGTTAGGTTAAGTTAGGTTAGGTTAAGTTAGGTTAGGTTAAGCTTTAACGAAAATATCACGGGTTAGGTCAACTGTACGCCCTTGACGATTGGTTAGGTTAAGTTAGGTTAGGTTAAGTTAGGTTAGGTTAAGCTTTAACGAAAATATCACGACTCAACCTAACCTAACCAACCTAACCTAACCAACCTAACCTAACTAACCTAACCAACCTAACCAACCTAACCTAACCATTCAATTTAGGTTAGGTTGGTTAGGTTAGGTTGGTTAGGTTAGGTTAGGTTGGTTAGGTTGGTTAGGTTAGGTTGGTTAGGTTAGGTTGGTTAGGTTAGGTTAGGTTGATTAGGTTAGGTTGGTTAGGGTAGGTTGGTTAGGTTAGGTTAGGTTAGGTTAGGTTGAGTCGTGATATTTTCGTTAAAGCTTAACCTAACTTAACCTAACCTAACTTAACCTAACCAATCGTCAAGGGCGTACAGTTGACCTAACCGGGCATTCAACACCCAGTTGCACAACCTCGGGACCTAATCAATATGTGTGTGAAGTTTTATGTTTGTAACTGCTTTCATTTTGGAGCTATGGCTGGATCAGACACGCACGCACGCACACACGCGTACCTACCTATTTACCTACCTACCTACCTACCTACCTACTGTACCTACCTACTGTGCACACCATTAGATTCCCCGTGAAAAGTTATATCTGATTCACTACCTTAAACACTATTTGGTGCAGCCATATTCATTTCAATAGAGAACAAACAAACAGACAACCAAACAAACTTCGTCTTTTATATATATAGAATATATATATATATAAATAAATAAATATATACATGCCTATTAAAGATTATCCTTTAAAAATAAAATTTGAAACTGGCTCTACAGGGACTTTAGCCGCGCCAGGATAATATTGGATTTAAATCTCGATAATAAGCCGCCTCGATCGAATCTTATTTCCATTCTCTCGACAACATAAACTTTGTTGTTTAATGAAACGCTACATCACACATCTTTGTTAATTTTTTAAAATTTATTTATTGTACCGAAAGCAAAGGTACATATGTACAAATCTCTCGCTTTCTCTCTCTCGCTATATATATATATATATATATATATATATATATATATATACACATTTATATTAATCATCGATCTGCTCGAGATCGTAAACTTTGGGCTAATGACCCGCATCCAGCAGGCATCTGTTATTTTTAAATGTATTTATTGTAACGTGGAATTCTTATGCGATGCAATAAATTTTTACAGCGATTTTCTTCATGAGTAATTAATTACTTTCTACTTTTATATTTCAAGGACCATAAACCGTTTCACAAGCCATCCTCAACTCGCTCTCTCTCTCTCTCACCCTCTCTCTCTCTCTCTCTCTCTCTCTCTCGGTCGAATACAAGATAAAAAAACAAAGCGTTTCTCGTCTCTCCACGAATGGGGATATCTGACACCCCCCAGATTCACGGGGCATCCAGTCACAGCCATGTGGGCGGAGCCCAGGACCTCTGTTTGGCCGCTATGTAGGCCTGCGCGTCAAGTCCGCCCAAAATTAACCGATAGCCAATAGGAAGCTAGTGTTTGTGTGTTGTGGGTTGTTCACAAGCCCACTTTATAAAAGGGAGCCTTTTCATCACAGAGCTTCAGTTCATTGATTTTTCTTGCTTAGTGCTTTTCAAATATCCACTATGAGTCAGTTACCGCTGTAGGACTCCCACGAACTGTTTGAAGATCAAGATTTTTATGCTGAGGCAACGCTTCTAATTTTCAGCGCTGCAGATCGGAATGAACTTTTATCTACGCAGATTGTTACAGAAAATTGCGGCAGCGAGCACGACTTTCCCGCTAACGCCTTAGAGATGTACTTAATTAATTTGTGATTATATTCTGCGGTTCATTCAGTGTTAATTATAAGTGCCTAACCTAGCTTTAATCTGAGTTTTCCTACAACGAAAAAATTAATGCCAGGACTCTTTCTCGTTTATAATAATATAACCTAACCGGGACATAATATATATATATATATATATATATATATATATATATATGCCAGGACTCTTTCTCGATTATAACAATATAACCTAACCGGGACATAATATATCCTACTATCGTTTATAATAATATATCCTAACCGGGATATAACATATATATCTCGGCCAGGGCTCTTTCTCGTTTATAATAATATAACCTAACCGGGATATAATATATCCTACTGTCGCATCACTCAGTGTTAATTAACTTATAAGTGCCATAATAATTGTTTTAAAAAATAGTTTGTGTTTATTCTCGGTCTATATATAATGTTTCAACCGGTGTTAACTTATAAAAGGCCGCAATAAACGCGTATTGAAAATTTATAGAAAGTTCTACAGATATGATTTTAGAAACATTAAAACTATTAAGAATTGCATGCGGGCTCGAGTCCCGTTGCAGGCAGACGATGTCTTAGCACTCGAAAACTGCCAGGATATCTGCTTATGGTTACAATTTGCTGTTAGTCTAACCTAGCTTTATTCTGAATTTTTCAACAACGTAAAAAATTAATCCCATTATTTTTTTAATTATTGTCTGTTTCCTTCGTGATTATTTCGGCATATATATATATATATATATATATATATATATATACCCACACACACATATATATATATATATATATATATATATATATATACATATATATATATACACACATATATATGGTGGAGCTTTAATAATATTTTTCTCGATAATTTAAAGAAGCACCGCAGTAGGATTTTTGAATTACCAAAACTTTTAAGAATTATCTGCTTTTTTATTATAATTGTTTTAAATTCGTGGCATTTTCTCTTATTGTAGCTCTTTATTTTTCACTTAAGCTTTACCCAACAACCAAACCAGCGATCTGAACAGAGAAGTCGAGGTGTTGACTAACATCCGGTCCAGCAAGTGCCAGGTCATCGAAGAACTAATGTAAGTAGTTTTGTGGGGTTAAGAACAAAACACATTGTATTTTCATTTAATTTATTAAATGGTAGAAAACATGTACAAAGCCGAACCAGGGTCCATTAAATAAGCCTTAATGGCTACAAATAGGCCTTTACACAATATAGATATATACCTTTACACAATACAGCGGGTGCTAACATATGGGAACCTTTTTTTTATCAGTCTGCATACATTTTTGTCATTCATTTCCGTGTCGCACAAATCGAATAATTTTAAAAATTTTATAAATCTCTTCCCACGTGAGATGTGCATGAGAAATGAGAGGGCGTACTTCCCGCACGTGTCGCTATAATATTCTTGAAAGCGATACGGGTTCCACACAATCTCAGGTACATGTAATTGCGCGATAAACTGCACAACCACAGAATCAATCCAGGGCAGAGCGCCGAGTGAGTCAAAATAGTACATTCTTTCCCTATTTTAAAAATAGATTGCAAACCCATGAATCCCCTCACCCCCCACAATGTCGGTATTAACGATAATCCCGTAGCAGTTTCTCGTAGCTGGTAACTTCACTATTTCATTCTTCGCAAACACACCGATAAATTCTGAGCGTGTGAAACGGCCACTTTTGATTATTCTCTGGAGTGTATTCGCGCCCATTTTAAAAGTCTGTGACCACGTTCCTGAAACGATCAACTACCATTAGTGCCTGTGATTCGAGGTAAACTAGCACACTTATAGGCGCGTCTATAGGGTTGGCAAATTCCAACCTGACTGAGATATTCCCACTCTCTTGTGGACTTAAATGCGTATTTACGCCAGCAGACAAGTCCGGCGTAATATCAAATGAATAAATGTTAAATTCTTCGACAAATTCTTTCTGCGTTACACCAAACCCGAGCTCGTCACAGGCACCTGTATTATGAGCCAGATTACTATAAGCTCTCCCACAGAGCGGGAACACCGCGTCTGATGGGTAATCAACAGTCATAGCCCCCTCACAAAGCAATGCCATTTACGTATAGAGTAATATTTTTAAGGCCGAAATTCTCGAATTTAAAGGCACTCTTTTTATATTTTCCATTCGTCGAGGCGTGGTCCTGCATTCAAATTAATATCCTTTTAGGTAGGATTCCAAGGGCCACGTTTTCTAGTTGCTTCGAGGTCAACCCGGAGGGCACTGTGTATAGTTTGATCTGTACCCTGTTAATTGGGTATTTTACTGTGGCATGTATTAAGTTTTTCTCAATTTCTATTTGTTTTGGCGAACTTAATTTCACTCTGCGTATACGCAAATACGTCTCCATGATGTGAATCACAACGGGCTTCGCGCCTTCTTCTTGATAAGACCCCAGATTTATGCAGATCTCAGGAATCGTGCAGGTAAGCTTCAACTTCATATCCACCCCGTTCATAAGCAGTTTCTCCTGGAATGTGAAATCTGTATGAAGACGTCCAAAACATTCGTATATCTTTTTTTTAGAATTTTCAAATTTATCCTTTATACCATTTTCATATTTACTATAGTAATATCCCTCGGCAGTTAAAAAAGTGCCCATCGCTTCTTTAGAAAAGTTGAGGACATTTTCCAGATAGGCACGTAGGTGGTAATACCCCATTCCTGCAGAGCTGTTAACTTGGTTTAAATACACCTCACACTGGCTGAATGTGGAGTGTAAAAAGTTGGTTTCAGGGTACGCTGAGTAACTAGCATCGCAGTCCGTTCCATTAGAATGGGCAGTTTAGCGTACATATGCATGCAGCTCGGGTGAAAAAGTAAGGGCCTGAGCTGGTTATACGAATTCTATATGGGCACTCGGTGAACTAATTGTGTTTAATGGGTTAATTATAATAAAGTCGCTATGCTCAATAGAGGCCTGAGTGGAGGACATATAAAAGAGGGACAGTTCCGATTTACAGCATTGTGAACTACACGGATGGATGAAACGCGCCATGACGAGTCAGAAATAGTACCACCTCTCTCAGCAACTAGTAATCAACCTATGATTCGTGAGAGTAGTGTCCTCACCTTATATCAGTTAAAAAAATGATCAGCCATAGGTTTCATACGCTTAGAGCACTTCTTTTCTGATTTCCTTTTAAGTTTAGCGCCACGTGATGGTAACCCCTTCTTCCTGGCAGATCTCTTCTTTCCGCCACCACGCATTTTTCTCTTTGCTTCTTTGATGATTTCGTTCCGTGTACGTTTTAAATGTTTTTTTAGAGCTTCTTTAGGCTTAGTTCCGCCCATTATGTCTTCTGCCGCGTTAAAACCTGTTTGTAACGCCTTCCGCCCTAGGGACCTGGCATCCCTCTTAAACAGTGGGACAGCGGTGCGTAGTATGGATGAAAAAATGGATCCAAGTCCACTCCCACGCTGGTATCTCACTCCTCGATACACTGTGAATGGCCTTCGGGTCATTCTAAACGGCGAAAGTGTAGTTTCACTGTTAAGCTCCCATCACCGAATGGGACATTTTTTCCCTCAATCTTTCTTATATATATCGAGATGTTGGTTAATAAATTAGTCGCAACATTAGAATGGGCACAGGCGGGCCTGGGTGTCCCCAACAAACTGGTGCTCTACGATATTGCTGTAAATATAGCACATGTCTGGGGGCGGAGAGCTTTCACCCAATTTCTCCATCTTCAATTGATACATTAAGCTGGACAAGTCCTGCTGTGCCTCGTGAAAGGTATCTCTTTGGAGAACTGCGCTATATCGGCCCTCAGCAAAAATTGTGAACAGCTCTTCATCATTAATATTTCTACTAAGCGTTGACTTTAACTTCAATGTGCATGCAGGCGTGTCTATGTTTACGACTTTAGAAAGTAAATCGTTTGTCAGGTACGACTTTTCAAGACTCTTGTTTAACCCCGTCACAATGTCCATGGCTGTACCATAATGCTCGATTCTTAGCGATATATTTGTGCTATAGAACTTTTCCTCACCGAACAGAACTGAACGCATAGTATTGTCTAAGGTTATGCCTAATTTTTCGCACTCATCGATTGTTCTAAGGATCAGAAATATGATTTGCTCATTTTCAAGAGTTAAAAATTTGGAGACTAACTGGAGTTCACATAAACCCACCTCATACGAATCACGCTCCAATTCAATGGGTCCGTGGAGTTCTGTCACAAAGTTGGCAGGTGTTGTTAGGATGTACAGACAGAGAAGAAGAGGACGGAGTGTGACATAGAAGTGGCTAGCGCCATGTTGCATACTAATTAAGCTTCATTATTGCAGCAGCTTTTATATAGGTGTTGAAGCTTTCTGGGTAACCCAGCCATTTCACCAGGCATTTTTCTCTTTCCTGAACCTTTGCTGCCTAAAATTTTTCAATTTTAAACACACTTTTTCCTAAATTAAATGTCACTTTCTGCAACTCCTCGCGGTAAAAGCCTCCAGCGATCTCTTCCCCATTCAAATCTTCAACGTAATACATCATTATCTCGTGTTTAGGTCTCATAGCACGAACTTTAAAAATCTCACGTGTCCATCCTTGCTCAAATCCCTTCGCGAATTTATTTCCCGAGCGTGATAGTCTTACACAATCATTGATTTCGAAATGTGTAGAGTATGGAGGCGGTGCTCCATCTCTTCTCACCGCTGGCAGCGTACATCTTTCTAAAACTTTGTTAGGTGTTGTGCCAATCGTACGGTGGTGTGAACGGTTGTATGATGATGCCAGTGACCCGAGAACGTTTATATATCTGTATGTGTTTTTATGTTTAAAATAGCGATGCATGCCTTCCTTTATGGTACGTTGAACTCTTTCAGCTAAAGAGGCCTTATGTATAGAACTGCTGGTGTAGTAACGATATTAAACTCTGTCAGCATGTTCTGAAAAACGCGCCCTATAAATTCTTTCCCCATATCCGTACAAAAATAGCCCGGAACCCTTTCTTCTTTTAACATCAACGTTTTGGTCGCTTTAGCAACTTTTCAGGCGATTTATTTTCAGGGAATTAGCCACAGATATCTAGAGAATACATCTATTATGAATAGGATGTAGCGGTATCCGTCATTATAGAATATCTTTGCATGTCTGTTAAATCCGCTTGCCAAATAGAGTCAATCGAATCCGCGGTTGTCTTGGCCGTTTTAAACCTTTTTCTCACCGGTTTATGAAGTGTAAGCATCCTGTTCCCGCAAAAACCGCTCAACATCTTTTTTCCCTACACCGTAAACACCTCTGTACAGTCTATTAACGCCATAGGAGGCGGGGTTAGAAATGTCATAATAGCGTTTACTTAATATGTTAGCCATTTGCGTATTTTAGAGACACGTGGATAAGGTTGGCCGTTTGTTCTCTTCTTTCTCTTCTTCAGAGACGTGCTGCTGGGGGCGATGGCGTACTCAGTTGTGACACATGCGAGACTTGATCCAGGTCTTTTAACCTATTCAGATTACCTATCAATGTTTTGGGGACATTTATTTGTTGTAGTCTTGCTTTAATATGCTTCCATCCTGTTGGTGAGGGTCTGTCCCACTTTCTCACCAGATCATGAACAATATCAACGATATTGGATCCTTGTACCCTTGTTCCTTCAACAATGACCTCGCCTGTATCGGCCCACTGTATGATGGGGTCCTCACTCAATAGATTATAAAGACTTAAGCCTTTATTCCTCAATGTATGTGGGAGACTGTTTTTACACATGTTCGATGTGTTGTGTTCCGTTGTTCTTTGGTTGGTCATCTCTAACGTCGGGCCAGGTCCTGTGTCGCCATGCTCAGCGCTACTCGCGCTGTGCCTAATAACCACGGGGAGCTCTGTGGATTCTTATAATCTTCGTACTCATGAAGAAATTTCTGCAAAGCCTCTTGGTACAAGAGCCTTTTCTCATCAGGTGACTTTTCACTGTTTAATAGGGCTAGCAACTCGCTTTCCATTCTTTTAAGCCTACTTTTACGGGGTTCTAGAGCCGTGTCTGGAATCTTTGAACTTTGCAATGAAGCATACACCTCGTGCGGAATCACAACCACCTTCTTCATTATATTAATCTAGTCAGTAAAGGACCCAAAACTGAAAATAAGATGGGTAGGAATGATCCTCCTCTTTGTACAATAATTCGCTTTTTCTTACCCACAGTTTGACTTTTATGAGCGAGCGCTCGTATTATGTTCTTGTAACGACGTAAGCGAGCCTTCTGAGGGGTTTCATTGGCACATTACATTTTACAACATTAAGACAGATTTCACAGATGCATTTTAAAAAGTCGGAGTCCATATTTTTAACAAACATCTGTTGCAGTGCCCGGGGCAATCGTTGATAGATTTTTATTAATTCACGATATTTCTTCAGCTTATTTGTCATTCTGGAATATACACCGTTTCAGGTTCGTTTGGGAATATATTCGTTCTTAGAAGCACCCTAAACGTGTTTCGCGGGTGAAGGTCACAAAGCAAATATCCATAACGCTGGCTTGTGGCTTCTTTATAAACCTAAAAAAATCCTTAAGCTGATTCGGGAACATTTGATTGGCTAATACCCCAATTTGTGACACATCTCTACGTTGCGCGAATAAGACTAGATATTGTGTATTTAGCGACACATCGCGCATGTATCTATGTTTGAAAAATAGATTCTGGTTGATGAAGAATACGCTTATGTTAAGATGGTGGGAGAACACTGTAAGTGTCTCGGCAAACGTTTTATCCATTTCCAACATGAGATCGTCAGTTACAATAACTGTATGTTCATTACCTTTCAACTAACGAATTAACGTCATGTACACCTTTGTAGAACAAAATTTCATCTTGGTACTCGTTGAACACTGATTGATACGTCGAATAGCACCATCTTACTTTATGCACAAATTTTGAGAACATCTCCCCCGTATCTTTAACGATTTTAAGCATAAATACAATTTTTCCACATCCTGTAGGGCCAGATATAATACATGTGGAGGGGCTTGTGAACCTGAATTTTTCTACAGATTCCATCTCTAACACGTCACATCCCTAAGTGGGTCATTTACAAAATATTACAAATGTTGAGTGCTGTTCCTTATATTTTTTCTTCTTCCTCAGAACCGTGAATGAAGACGATGTACAGCACCCCATCATCGATATCACACACGAACCCGATGACCGTGCAGCGACAGAACCCTTCCCCGCTGAAGAACCCTCACCAGCAACACCTGTAGCATGCGACAGTTCAAAGCGGAAGCATGATGAAGAACCTTCCACGTCAGGTATAAAGCGTGCCAGGATTGCTCCGGTTGTTAGACCCCCAGTAATAGATCCCCAACCCTGAACGTCTTACGGCACAACCCCCACAATAGTACCTTCCTCAAATATGCCCCATTGTTCAGTTCCAGGTATTTCTTATACTGTGGAGGATGGTATAACATTCGTGTTGGTGCTCACCGCTACCCCAACCCCTACCCTGACTAGAAATCGGTACGAGGTCAGGGTTGATCCTGGAACCCTGTATACCAACGGACTGCGGCGCTTAGTTGAACGTATTTTGGAGTTTGCCCTTCAAAACCGCGACGAACGTGAAGTCCGGACGAGGTTATCCTTCAGGTTCGGGTCTGATGAGGGGGACGATTTTTGGGTGGTAATACCGTTCAGACGTTTGGCGGCTGTAGATATAGAATATATCTTGAGGCGTATAATGCAAGCCTCTCAAAGTGGTACATCCTTCAATATGGACAACTTCATGATAGATATTGACAGAGTATTCCGCGTTGCGGATCATAGTACTACACCTTATTTTCTTAATTTCAATTCTCCGGTTATTTACAGAAAGCATTTAAACGTCGATCGTGGTTGTTGTTTTATAGCACTAATTTTAGCTCATATGTTGACTGTGCTAAATACTTGGACGCAAAAAATTTGGCTACCCACGGTTGTGCAGCGTGCCCGTAAACTGGCTTCAGATTGTAAGCTTGAGTTTGAGTGTAACTTGGGTCCTGAACAACTGAGAAGGGCCGAGCAGGAAATGAATGCACGTATATTCGTATTTGGAATGGATGGTGGTTCGTCGTAGGACTGTGTATGTTTTTAGAAGCAGTGTGAGGGATCGTACAAGACCACTACTTATTTTAGGATTGTCAGGAACATCGTATTTCCCCATCCGTAACATAAGGGCTCTCTACGCTAGTTGTTATAAAAGTTGAAAATATGGAAGGCATCATGATTTATGTAAGGGTTGTCTCCAGTTTGCTGATGATATGTGAAACATTGTAAGGATTGCTCCATGGTATGTGAGCAGTGTAAAATCCCCAAATGTGAAAGTCATGTAGTTGAAATCGAGAAAAGGGAATGTAATGCGTGTAGACGTACATTTTTCAACAATAAATGCTTTGAGCTCCATAAATCAAATGGCACTTGCAGGAAAATGAGGATTTGTAAGTGCGGTATGTTGCACATGATGGATAATTGGGGGAATTTCATATATAAATGCGATGAAATTCACTGTTCTACATGTCATGAAAAATATAAGGCGGATGGAGTGAAGCATGTATGTTATATGAAAGATGCTAAATTTAAAAATAGCCCTTGTATAACCGTGCACTACGATATAGAAACTTACACGGACGCTGAAACCAAAGAGGTCATTGCACATTTACTCGTAAGTCAGACTATCTGTGATGAGTGCATGGAGTTCGAGTGTGATGAGTGCCACAAATGTGGAAAACGGACAAACGTTTTTAAAACGAATGCACACGACAGCCTTGTGAAACTCTTTGTATCCTATATTGTCAAATTAGCGGACAAGTTAAAAAAAATGACTGTGTATATTCTTGCCCATAACGGGGCGAAATTTGACACACAGTTCCTTTATAAGGAGCTGCTTGAACACGAGTCGTGTGGATTATTTACAGTTGATCCCTTGAAAAGAGGTAACAAACTAATACAGATGCAGAAAAGAAGTAATGTACAGTTTAAAGACACCCTGTTGTTCACACCTTGTAAATTAGCAAAGTTGCCCAAGGTCATGGGCGTAGCCGCTGAAGTTTCAAAAAGGTATTTCCCTTACACATTCCTCACTAACGAAATTTAAATTACGTAGGACTACCTCCACCCAAACATTACTTTAACTACACCAACATGAGTGACAGTGAGCGTGAAGAGTTTGACCGCAACTACAACAGTTTTACTGAAGCTAATCCATGCAATATAGCCGATGAATATGAACGTTATTGCGTGAATGACATACGTGTACTTAGAGTATGCTTTCAAGCCTTTAGAAGGATGTACATAATCCGTTTTAAATGCGATCCGTTGCAAGTCGCGACCACGATCGCCTCATATTTTTTTACAGTGTTCAAGAATAACTTCATGCCTAAGGACACCTTAGCACTCATTCACAGAAACAACCCCAGCAGTTATGGGCACAAGGCTATTTACTGGCTCATACACCTATAGCAACAGACCGGGCTATACATAAAACATGCCCACAATACGGGTGAAGGACTCGTTAAGGTCAATGGTCGTGTTTTTTGGGTTGACGGCCTAAGTGAGGATCCAGCCACTGGCGAGAAGACTGTGTATTCCTTCAACGGTTGCTGTGGCATGGATGCCCGCGCACTGAATGTGCCGTCACAGGGGACCTTTATGGAAGATCCCCCACCGACAGCCTCACATGGACGCGTAACCGTGATCAACTTACTCCCATTTCACTCAAAAAATCGTGTGGGAGCATGAGTATGATGCACGGATGGAAACAGATGCCCAGTACCGTGAAGAAATAAGGGCCATCAAACGTTTAATGGTGTTGGACCTCCTCAAATGCGGTGACAGCTTGTTTGGAGGGCACACAAACCCATTCAAGCTATACTTTCCGCCTACGGAGGGAGGGAAACTCCACTACTACGACTTCTGCTCTTTATACTCCTACGTGATAAAGAACAATCTGTACCCCGTAGGTGCATCTGAAAAAATGGTGGGTCCCACCATACCAACCATCAAGGAGTTTTCAGCTAACTTGAATGAGCGCTACTTTGGACTCTCTTTCGTAGACGTGTTCCCCCATCGCGATTTATGGATGCCGATCTTACCAGTCGTTATAGATCACAAGCTCATGTTTCTCCTGTGCGTGAATTGCGCAGAAGAGAACAACGGTGATTGTAAACATACAACCCACCAACGTAAGATCAGAGGTGTATATACAAGTCCTGAGCTGGCCTTAGCCGTTCGCCACATGGGTATAGAATATTTAAGATACATGAGGTGTGGAGGTTTCAGAATCTACCCAACCTTTTCCCACCATATATAAACGCTTTTTTGAAGGATAAAGTAGAAGCATCAGGATATCTGCGAAGGCAAAGTTGTGCCTAAACAGTCTTTGGGGGAAATTTGCACAGAATACCGGCAAAGGGACCGTCCATTTGGCACAAAGTTATAATGAAGTCTGGGATTTTGCCAACGCTCCCGATAAACAGGTTATGGAGATTGTGAATGTAGGTAATACTTACATAATAAAGTAAAATATCACAGAACTGGCCACAGATACCTCACGGGTTACAAACATACCTGTAGCCAGTTTCACAACGGCCTACGCCCGCATCAAACTTGTGGGCCTATTGCACTCTCTTGGACGGAAGGTGCTGTATGCTGACACAGATAGCGTGATATTCACAGCGAGGGAAGGTGAATACATGCCCACTCTTGTGGAATTCCTCGGAGAGCTAACTGACGAGATCAAGGATGAGTATGGTGATGGTGCATACGCAGACTCATTTGTGTCAACAGGGCCAAAAACCTATGGGGTACGGGTGAGGGTAGGGGATGATATGAAGTATATCGTGAAGGCTAAGGGTATCACGCTTAACCATGCGAACCGTCGAGTCGTTAACTTTGACTCGTTGAAGGATCTAGTGTGCTTGGAAGATGTGGGTGACCAGCTACCCCAACTGACTGTAGGGACGCACAATTTTTGGGCGCAGAAAATTGGGTGTGGAAGGAACTTAGGGGCACGAAGGTATGCCGTAACAACTATAGGAAGCGTTACCAGGTGCCTGGTACCTATGATACCGTACCCTTTGGCTACCTTAATCCTTGATTGTATTTATATATATGTGTATTCATATGTTTATTTATCACGTATATTTTTTCAATTAAGGTTTCTTTTTCTCCTTTGCCTGCGTGCATGTGTGTGTGTACAGTAAAAAGCTAAGCTCCACCCACTGTAAGATCGGCAACGTGACTCCTGCCACTACCTGAACATATCTCTATCCCTGCGTGCTTAGTTGACCACTGCATACCCTTGAGCTCAGACGTGTATTCTCCCGCGTAGAAAAAAAATAGCAATGACTACCCTTAATATTGCGTGTTCAACGTTTATGAAGTGGTATTCAGCAAAGTGCCAAGATGTGGTGGATACTGAAAAACTTCCTATTCTCCCCTCCTTTAATACTTTTAAGGCTACATTGAGCCGTGCGAAGGACCAAGATGTTCAAATACTCTACGGATATTCTGGTGAGGCCATTGTAGGATTTCGTAGTACAAACGATGTATTGAAGTATGTTTTAGACCTAACCTTTGTAAAAGCTCACATATACAGCGAAGTAGAAGAAACAACACGTTCAGAAGATAAGCAATGGTTATGGATAGTGAGTCTTGTTCATGAGTGGTGTCACAAGCGATATTATGTCATGTTACATTCTACCGACTACTCGTACCCTACGGTTGAGAATGTAAATCTTGCCATCATGGAGAATCTTAAGTATTTTTACCACTATATTAATATATATCATGACGAGGTTTGTAGTGAAGTTGTGGCTAATGGGCTGTGTGAGTTTTTAACAGACTTTAGAGACGAGTTTCGCTTGTTAAACAAAAAGGATAAATATGGGCATATATTTCTGTCAAATAGTGCACCGGATTGTGAAGATGTTTAGTTTGTGGAAATGAACGTCTGGTGAGTGATAAACCATTAAAGCCGGTATTGCTTCATGTAGCAGAAAATTCTGTTTGTCCAGGGCACAAGTGTTCGAACAAGCCTGTACACGCTTCAGCAGTTTATGGTGTGACTCGCTCCCCCCCCCCACAGCAAGCCGGCCAACCGTGTACCTCAGGTAACACACGAGTTCGAACAAACCCGTACACGTTTCATCAGCGTGACTCACTCCGCCCATCGAGCCGATCTGTCCACCTGTGGCTCATAGTCATCTCAGAGCTTGAACCGAGTAGACGTGCGAATACGATGGAAATTCCTTTGAGAAGCATTCTCAACGCCTCGTACGATGTCTCCGTGACGAAGTCATTCCGCGTGTTCAGGCGTGAAACCGGCACCATTAACTATGTACTTGAAACGATTTTCAGTCAAGCAAGCAAACGTAATGTCATTTATTTAAGTGTTCAGGAGATGAATAGAGTCTTCGTGATAGTTGAGAAGTGGAGAGAGGACTTATAAAATACCTGCAGGTGTAGGTACAAGAAGAGAGCAGATTAGTGACGCCCCCTCATATGCCGTTGTTTGCACGTTGTGTATAAATAACGAACAGCCATGCATTGATATACGACTGATGTGGAAGAATGCATCTGATAATAACGTTTTTGTCCCTACGCGAAACCGTTTCATCCTCGAGAGAATGTTTGAAATCGTCGGATTCTGCAAGCTGAAGCCTATGTTAGACGCTCGTGTTACGGATATGATTTATTTTGACACGGTTCTTGAATACGCATACACCGCTCTGCTCGACGGATTTATCGAATGTAGGAATGAACAAGGCGAGATTGGTCTAGAGCTGGATGCATATTTACAAGGTTTAGATTCTTCGAAATATCCTGAACTTTGGTCCAAAGCACTTGAGCGGTACAGGGCAGAGCTTGCCTACACTGTTCACCCTGAAGTGCTGTACCTCTATATAATGAATAGCTGTCGTTACGACTTGGAAGATTATTTCAATTGCCGCTCTGCGTTGTGAAGAAGAGTTCACGATTGAAAAGCTCGGGAGAGTAAGAAAAAACCCTCTATTGGAATGGAGTGTTTATAAACTTGTATTTAATAATGATGTAGTTAACGATGACCTCTTTGTGCGTGCTTTTGATTGTATTCTAGCCGTGTTTAAAGCTAACTTGCCAACCGAATGTAAAGTGGGCACAAAAATAGCATGGAACGATATGAAAGCCATTTATGTTGAGTATAGGCATCCGTATGACTTGAACGGTGAAGTGTTGCTTGGACGGTTTTACTGTGAAGTGCAAAGTAATAACGATGTGAATGTAGACTCGATTACGTGTGAGTTTACCGTTGTGCACCGTAGGACATAGAGTATTTTGATGTATATTTATTTATTTAATTGTGTATATATATATTTCCTGTACTAATATGCAGTTGATTATACGTTTCGTACATTCTTATTTTCAATATATTTAATTATTTAATATAACCCGTAGAACAAAGTATTTTGATGTATATTTATTTATTTAATTGTATATATATATATATATATATATATATTTCCTGTACTAATATGCAATTGATTATACGTTTCGTATATTATTATTTTCAATATATTTAATTATTTATTATAACTGTATATATATATTTTTTTTTTCCTGAACTAATATATTGATGGTTATACGTTTTGTATATTATTGATTATATATTTCTCGTTCGTATTTCTTATGCTATTATTATTTTTTGATCATATATATTCCATTGTATATTTATTATATATTCATCGTCCGTATTTCTTATGCTATTATTATTTTTGATCATATATATTCCATTGTATATTTATTTTGATTTATTCATCGTTCGTATTTCTTATGCTATTATTATTTTTTTTCATAATTAAGGGGTTGCGCGTCTTAATATACCTAAGCTCCACAACAGGCGAAATCGTGTTTTTGATGGATATTACTATTTTCACCCTTCCTCTATCGTGTGGTTTGGGTTATAATGACCTTACGACACTAGAAGTATGGTTGAAAACCTTATGAAGCGAACTACTTTTTTTCACCTCTATCGCCAGCCAAAAGTTCACCCAAAGTTCGGCATAATAAGAAAATAAAAAAAATTAAAAAAATATATATAAAATATAAAATATGAAAATCTATTCCAGAAACTCATCAACATCTTCATTAGAATACTTAGAACTCTAATTTAGCCAAAAATGAACGCTCTAGCTCAATTAATAAAAGAGATACTATTGCGAGAATATTGCTGAATTTTGGAGGCGATGCGATTTCTGGCGAATTTTAATTTTGGCGCCTAGGTACCTTAAGACGCGGGACCCCTCATATATATTCTATTGTATATTTATTTTCTATATATTTCTGACTCCATTAATTCGTCTAAATAAACAGAATGATGTAATGGTGTTTTATTTAATTCTTTTGGTTGTATATATAAACGTTATTATTATCTAATTATATCAATTGGCTGGCTTCTAAAACGGATTTCTAAACCAACTGTAAAGAATATATGCATTAATTAAATAAATAGCCATTTACTCTTTCTAAGCCAACTGGCTCTTTAAGTCAGAATATGTGCTTTAGTTAAATAAATAGCGCTATCTGGCAACTCAACTTGTACACCTGAACAAGCCATTTACGCCTTCTAAGTCAACTGGCGGATTAAGCCAGAATATAGGCTTTAATTAAATAAATAGCGCAATCTGGCAGCTCAACTCCGCATCCAAGTTACATAACCCCTTGTTGCTCTTGCAACATTCCCCTCTACCCCTTTGTTGTTTCGTTCTCTCTCTCTCGTCTTGCGCGGAATATCTCCTATACAAGCGTCGTTCTTTACGTTATTTATACTGCGTGTTCTTTGCAGTTGAATGTATATAATGTTACGGCATGCGGGAGGTGCCCCCTTGTGGCATTGGTTTCTGCGAGTATGTAGAAGAATTACGGCGTTTGGAAGAGTGAGGCCCATGGTGTAATGGTATCGCATCTGACCGGCAATCGGAAGATCCCGGGTTCGATTCCCGGTTGGTTACCTCATTTTTTCATTTGTTTCGTTCTCTCTCTCTCGTCTTGCGCGGAATATCTCCTATAGAAGCGTCGTTCTTTACGATATATATATATATATATATATTGTAAAAGTTAATAATAGTCGATAATTTTTTATTTAAAATAAAACAAAATTATCAATAAATTCCAAATAGCCTTTATGCCATGAATGAAATGATTGTGGTGAATAGAAATTGTAAATAAATCTATACAAAATAGTGAAACATGGAACTAGTTTGTATAGCGTACAGTCCAGTCATTAGATATTTGAGTGATTAATTATACAGGGTGTTTCATAAGTCCCTCATTATTTTTAAAATTTTATTAAAATAGCAATTACAAGAGGAACCAAATGACAATTTGGTTGCTGAGTCTACGATTCATGAGAATTTTGGTGGCATCAAACTTGGCTTCATAAGTCTACTGGAAAGTCACTGGTACACCTCAACGTGGGCACAGTCTTTTTCGAAACAAGCGAGCCACCGTTTTACGCATTCTTGGCCGACATTGGACAACATTTCTGGAGTAACAGAAGCACACGCATTCCTGATCCGTTCTTCTAGTGTGGGGAGGACTCGCGGCTTGGTGGCGTACACTTTGCTCTTAATGTAGCCCCACAAAAAGAAGTCGCATGGGGTAAGATCAGGCGAGCGAGCAGCCCATTCGATGGGACCACGGCGACCAATCCACCGATCCGGGAACTGCTTATTCAGAAATGAGCGAACCTCACGCGAGTAATGAGCAGGGGCACCGTCTTGCTGGAAAATGGCTTCTTGCATGTCAGCTACAGCTGACAGTTGGGGGATGCAGAACTCCTGAAGCATACGAAGGTAATTGTCTCCGTTGACGTTCACGGAATTTCCATCTTGATCCCGGAAGAAGAACGGACCAATCAGCCCAGCTGAGGAGATGGCACACCAGACGACCAATTTCGGCGTGTCCCTTTCATGTTCACGGATCTCCGCAGGATTGTGAGTTCCCCAGATGCGGGTGTTGTGCCGATTGACGTAACCAGAAAGGTGGAAGAGAGCTTCGTCGCTGAACCACATGTGCTCCAGGATCGATGGGTCTCTTTCGTAGTGATGCAGCAGTGTCTCACACATCTCCACCCGGCAATCGTAGTCTTGAGGTTCCAGCTTCTGAACCACCTGGATCTTGTACGGATACAGCTTGAGACCACCCCGCAAAATCTGTTGGATAGATGTCGCGCTGATGTTCAGTTCCGCAGCAGCTCGCCGAATGGACTTTCCTTGACTCTGAGTAAACGCCTCACGGACAGTTTCGACATTCTCCTCACTCCGCCCACTTCGAGGTCTTCCTGATCGTGGTTTGTCCTTTACGGATCCGGTCTCCATAAACTTCTGGTGGGTGGCGACGATGGTGTTCCTATCCGGTGCATAATGCTGTCCGTAGACTGCCCGGAATCGTCGCTGCACTTCGACCACAGATTGAAAAAACCTCCTGCCATGCAGCGATTTTACACCTCTGCTCTAGCTCTAGAGTCAGCATGGTAGCAGAAGAAAACGGAGCAAAACTTCAAATGTAGACTCAAAAAAATTCTCAACTACTGAGTAAGAGTTTACCACAAGATGAACGTCGTTGGTCGATTAGCTGCAAAGAAAATTGAAAATCAAATTAGTGAGGGACTTTTGAAACACCCGGTATTAGCTGAAATCCATATTGGGTTTTTGTAAGTTAGGTTAGGTTAGATTTATTTGGACCCCAATATAATTAATTGGACAAATATCTAAAGAGCTAATAACTATACGCTACAAGAACTAGTCCCTTGTCTACCATGGGAAAATAAAATTTGTAAGGTAATTACTCTAACCTAACCTACAAAAAACATTTACATGCGGTTGTATCTGTATTAAAAGTTTAATAAGCAATTAATTTTTTTGGAGCTTTTCCGAAATTTGGACTGTTTCTGATTTTTTGAAAATAAGATATTTAATGTAGATTTTTACGCTGATTTAAAAAATGTAAGTCTTTTTTTGGAGAAATGAGCGGTTCAAAGTTATGTTTGTTATTGTAATTTTGCATTATGTCAAAAACTGTAACAATACAACTGAAAACTAATACGAGAGTTAATGTATTCTTTAGTCATATTGGCTTATGTCACTAAGTATTTGTGTGAATAGATTTCGACCGTTATTTTTCTGTCGCCACGTGAATTCGCAAAAGTAGGTATCAATCATTTGCCGGTGAGTCCCTGACTGTCTCTTATTCCTTCGTTTGGCCTTATTCCACATAGATTCAACGCCTTGTGTTAGGTTCGGTTAGGTTAAGTTATGCTAGGTTAGGTTACTTACTTCTCTTAAGTAGTTGTCGAAATCTACAACTGTGTTGTGCCCAATGTGCAAAAGATTTTTCTACAGCAACTATAGGTAAACTAATACACCATGTAACTTTTAAAATAGTAACTCCAAGCGGTAGGGTCGCTATCGCCCTCCGGGCAGGTAGCAGTATATATCACAGCTAGCTGTATATATACAGGGTGTTTGAAAACTTTCTGTACAAATTGTAATGGGGGATAGGCAACACCAAGACAAACCCTTTTCGTCTATAAGTGTATGTCCGCTGACGTCACCATTCGGCGCGAGAGGGCGCCGCTGCAATTGGCTAAAAGGTGAAGTGGGCAAGACTCGCGCTTGCCGCGGGCAGTCTTAAATCGGACGTAGTACGCGTAACATGTTTATTTAAAGAAGGCATGTTTATTTAAAGAAGGTGCTGAAAGTTGCGACCGGTAGCATCAATGCATGCCCGACAGCGTCGAAGCATTGACCGACGTACACGTCGAAAGATTCCCGGCATTTCGGGAACAGTTCCAGCGGCGACAGCGATTCTTGCTACGAGGTCTTCTTCTGAGTAAATGGGAGTCTCGTACACGAGGTTCTTCATGTGTCCCCACAGGAAGAAATCTAGGCATGTTAAATCGGGCGATCTCGGTGGCCAGGCTACGGGCCCACCCCGGCCTATCCATCGGTCCCCAAAAGTGGCGTTCAGATAATCCCGCACATCGTTGCTGGAGTGTGCTGGGGCCCCGTCGTGTTGAAACCACATTCGTCTACGAATAGCCACGGGAACATCTTCCAGCAGTTCCGGCAACGTTTCTTCAAGAAATATCCGATAAACCCGCCCGTCGAGTCGGGCAGGCAGCAGGTACGGCCCAATCAACTTGCCATGGACGATACCCGCCCAAACATTGACGGCGAACCGTTCTTGATGAGCATGCACCCGTGTAGCATGTGGATTTGCGTGCGCCCACACGTGAGAATTGTGCATGTTAAACACACCCTCACGTGTGAAACAGGCCTCATCTGAGAACAGCACATAAGCCGGAAAATTAAGCTGCACCGCTGTCTGCTGCAGAAACCAGCGTGCGAATTCCACACGAAGAGGGTAATCCCGAGGTTGTAATGCCTGGACTCTCTGACTGACAATGAAACGGATGTAACTGCTGCTCGTGCAACACTCTCCAGACCAGGTCGTGGTTCACACCGAGGATACGTGCAACACCTCGCGTGCTTGCGCTTGGATTGTTTGTCCTCAAATCGCCGTAGGATTTCTTCTTCCATGTCAGGAGTGCGCACGTTTCTCTCCCTACAGGTGTCATGCATGTTTGCATGGAATGTTCCAGTTTCTCGCAGTCGCCGATGCAAATGCGCAAACGTTTGGTGGTTTGGCACAGGTCTGTTTGGGAAGCGCTGTCGGTACAACATCACAGCAGCTCTTCCGTTTCCATTGGCAGCCCCATACACCATATGCATGTCAGCCATCTCAGCAGTCGTGAAGCGCTCCATGTTACGCGTACTACGTCCGATTTAAGAATGCTCGCGGCAAGCGCGAGTCTAGCCCACTTCACCTTTTAGCCAATTGCAGCGGCGCCCTCTCGCGCCGAATGGTGACGTCAGCGGACATACACTTATAGACGAAAAGGGTTTGTCTTGGTGTTGCCTATCCCCCATTACAATTTGTACAGAAAGTTTTCAAACACCCTGTATATGTATATTGTATATATGTATATGTATATTGGTACTTACGTATTATCGGGACTACCAAACTGTTTATTATGTATTTTTGCTCTCGTCATTTTCGTTTTCGAAGTACCTACATTCACTTGTAATAGACATTAAATAGCTCGTGCTCAGCCGCGGAGTGACCTAGGACCGGGAAACTTGACAGAGCACATCCGCAGCTCACGGGCTATCAGTTGGTGGTGGTTGCAGAATTTTCCGATGTGCCGTTTAGTCTGTGCACGGTTCCGAAGAAAGCGGACAGACACATAGACACATTTTCGCTCAATAGTATATAGGATACGTAAACTAGAACACCGTGTAACTTTTAAAGTAATAATTTCTCCAAAAAAAGACTTACATTTTTTAAATTAGAGTAAAAATCTACATCAAATATCTTATTTAAAAAAAAATAGGAAACAGTCCAAATTTCGTAAAAGTCTCTTTTTTTTTTAAAATAAAACCAAAAATATTTTCCATTATTATTAACCTTAGCCTATATAAATGTATGCAGAAGTTATAATAATAAAAATTACAATTTCACAATGGAAATGTCTCTAACACAAAGTGTACTTGAACAGAAAAGAACGGAAGAATATTCAGCCATTATATGTAATGTGTTCACCATGGTTCTAGGAAATTTCGCCGCAAACATTTTCGCCGTAGGAAAATTCGCCGTAAACATTTTCGCCGTAAACATTTTCGCCGTAAGACAAATTCGCCGTAAGGACATTTCGCCGTAAAATTTTTTAAAAATAATCAATGGATGATTATTTAAGAAATTTATTTAACCAAACTATCACGACTTAACCTAACCAATCGTCAATGTCGTACAGTGAGTTTCAAAGTAAGATAAGGAATTTATTTAAGAAATTTATTTAACCAAACTATCACGACTTAACCTAACCAATCGTCAATGCCGTACAGTGAGTTTCAAAGTAAGATAAGGAATTTATTTAAGAAATTTATTTAACCAAACTATCACGACTTAACCTAACCAATCGTCAATGCCGTACAGTGAGTTTCAAAGTAAGATAAGGAATTTATTTAAGAAATTTATTTAACCAAACTATCACGACTTAACCTAACCAATCGTCAATGCCGTACAGTATAAAGAATTTTAATTGTGGTAGACTGCTCGAAGCTAGGTAGACCGCACACTTAACCAGCACCGGCTATTATAAGGGTTCAGTTAAACTTTTTTTTTAATTTTAATTTTATTTTATTTACGGCGAAATGTCCTTACGGCGAATTTGTCTTACGGCGAAAATGTTTACGGCGAAAATGTTTACGGCGAATTTTCCTACGGCGAAAATGTTTACGGCGAATTTTCCGGTCACGGTTCACCATCAAATAATTGCTATAACAAAGCATTCAAGATATGAGAGAACCAAAAGATAACTTTATAATGTTTTCATCCCGCTTTTTCAATTCACTTAAAAATGTTGAAATTTGTATTTACATGCTTTGAAGCTCGGAGTGGAACGGATTTATTTGTTGACTGAGCAAACAATTTTCAAATGCAAAATGATGAGTGTATATATGCTTCTAACACGATTAGAACACTAATAATGTATATATCAATATTTACTGTAATGTTTTTGTTTGTAATTATAAACGTTTGTAATTATTATAAATTCTAAATAAAAATATCTGTTGCAATTTTAAGGAGAAAATTTTCGTTATTAAATAAATAATGAAAATATTGTGAACAACTTTAAATAATAATAATAATGATAATTATAATAATAATAATATAATTAGACGCGCTCGCTTTGCTCACGCCTCTAGAAACTTTGCGATAAATCCTGAAAAGTCATTTCCATTCTGAAGTCGACGGCCTAAGTTTATTACTTGTTTTCGCAAGCAAATTGGGCTCCAGAATTCCAAGATCGCTCTTTTATGTCTTATATGTACGGTATGTATAATGCAATGAGAAACTCGGCAGAAATAGTTATACTTCTGCCTAGCTTTTACTACATTTCATCTCATTTTCTCATATATGATGTCACTGAAGACCTTTGTCATAACTGTTAAATTTTCATTTAGATACTCACAAACTTGATTTATATGTTAAGTTTTCATTTGGACACTGCAATATTCAAATTAAAAATTAGAGTGAAGAACGAGCAGCCATTTATTATTTTGTGAAGCGGCACTCTAACAGTCTAACTTATGAATACTTTTCACACGTTTCGAATTTCATTTAAAAAATTAATTCGTTAATTTAAATAAATGTTTGTAGAATTTCGGAAAAAGTTCGCTTAGAAACATACACCTCCTGAAAAGCATAAAAAATTAAGAATTGTAATATAATTTGTATATTTCATTCTTTTTGGCGACAGTTATAAAATTTCAAAAACAAAACTCATTCATTACTGTAGTATTTATTTTTAAATTTTATATCTTTAGTCGAACTTTTTTTCGAAGCTGTACATTAATTATTAACATCTTTCACTTTTTTCATTGCATGCGTGCGAAAATTATTAAATTATTTATCCAAATTGATTCATTAATTTGCTTGACTCTATACTATTGACTTCGTTATAAGTAATGTTTAGAGGGGCACTCGATAGAGTTGTCTTCTCTGCATTTCGAAATTTAAAGGTAACACCAAGATACCATATCTTTGTTCTTTCCGAAAAGAGTAAAATTCAACCTTATTATTTAGTTACAACCATTGAAGAATGTAGATTATTTACCCGACTTGGGTAACCTCGATAGGCCCGAGTGGCTTCATGTTTTCCAAATGTAATGTAACCATCCATCAAAAACTTTTCATAGTGTAGTCGTACGTCTCGCTAAGTAATATTGCTTACACATTTTACGAGAGAGAGAGAAAGAGAGAGAGAGAGAGTTACAAGGACAAGGAAGCCTCAAAGACCTTCCGGTCCACTCTGGGAGGTTTCTGTTATGAAACAAGTTTACGTTTCTTTCAACTGTTCTAGCAGTAGTAGAAAACTGGATAGAAAAGTATAAGGCTCTCTCCCCACCCTCTGTTCCCTCCCTGCCAGAGGAGGTACGAAAAAAGGTTGAAGAAAATACCTTGACCCTGGAAAAGTAGCCAAGGAAATTTTACAGGAAAGTGGAGAATATATAAAATAGCTCTATAATTAGCTTGCCCACAGAGACACCGTGCATGCGAACTCATGCAGAGTTACGTTATGTTTCAGTCTTAAATCATGAGAGTATTCAATACTTTCTCTAACCTATTTTTAAACACATTTACACTGGCTTGAAACAACTTCTGAGGGAAGTTGGTTCCAGATATTAACTGTTTTATAGGAAAAGAAATTGCCGCAGACCAATGGTGGGCACCGTTAACCAAAAAGTTAACTTCGATAACGATAATCCGTTAACCCCAATTTTTAACTCCGATAACGATAATCCGATAATTTTACTACAAAGTTAACGGAAGTTAACGATAATCCGTTAACGATAACTATTTCTTTACTAACATTTAAAAAAATCAAGGAAAAAAGCTTTAAAACCCATAGAAAATGTTTATTTATGCAAAATCCAACAATAAATAGGTATTTAACTGTATTTTTATCAAGTTTTGCAACTTTTTTGCTTAATAACTTTTTTTTTTTTTTAATAAAAAATGTACTGATTACATGTTTTGAAACCCTTGTAACCACTAACCATTAACTAAATTTTAATTTACCAGAGAATTATTATGGCGGGAACTGAAAGGTAAAATTAAATTTTAGGCACATTTATTAAAGACCATGACACAATGTGCTGGTTGCCCTTCAGAAAGACCAGCTTCTCAAAGTTAGGCCCAACTGCCAGTCTTGACCTCTTGGGCCTCAGGATGTCCTTGCCGAGAGAGAAGAGCCGTTCCACTGCGGCAGAGGACGGAATTGGCAGACTGAAGTTATGGCGGTTTGAATTCATTCGCGGAGCGATCTTCCGTGAATGACTCCTCGCAGTTAACGTGTTAACGGACTTTAACAGACTAAATATCGAGTTATCAGAAATTAACTGGTCCGATAACGATAAATGGAAATTAACTTCCGTTAATAGTCCGTTAAAAAAAGTTAATTTCGTTAATTAACCGTTATCGGATTAACGCTTTAGTGCCCAACACTGCCGCAGACAGAGGTCCTAAATGTCTTTAGTTCCAGTTTAAACCCATTATTTCTTGTTGGATTGGCATTAAGTGAGGATATGTTTCTGTAACCTACCCTGTCTATTCCACTGAGCATCTTAAAGACAACTAAACTGATCGCGCAACCTCCTCGGCTTTAAGGTAAACAGATTTCGGCGCTCCAATCTCCGTTGGTAGTTTTGCGTTCTCATTGAAGGGATCAATTTTGTAGCCGTTGCTTGTACCCTTTCTAATCTTTCTGTATCCTTCCTGAGGGACGGAGACCAAAAACCAAAGCTGCGCACAGTATTCCAGTTGAGGTCTGACTAGTGAATTATAAAGAGACATTACAGTCTCCTTGTTCCGAAACTGGGACTGTCTTTTAATATAACCTAATATTTTTAAGACCCTTTTTTCGATTTCTGCACAGTGCTTCGATGGTTTCAGATCATTGCTGATATAGACTCCTAAGTCTTTCTCTAGATCGGTCTCAGTCAAGTTCCTTCCCAGGATAGAGTATTCAGTGTTCCGGTTTTTATAACCTATGTGCATTACATTACATTTGTCCAAGTTGAATGGCATCTGCCAAGTAGCAGACCGTTCCCCCAACCTGTCAAGATCATTCTGAAGAGTTCTTACGCCCTCCTCAGTACCTACCCTACTTTCTAATTTCGTATCGTCTGCAAATTTGGAGTTGTACTTAGAAGCCCGGCATCTATATCGTTAATATAGATGATAAAAAGTAAAAGACCCAGAACGGAACCCTGTGGGACACCACTGGTGACGGGCGCCCACTCCGAAGCCACTCCATTTATTACCACTCTCTGCTTTCTATCTTTTAACCAATCCTCAATCCAGTTGGAAACGAGCCCGGTGATTCCTAGTCCTCTGACTTTAGCCATCAATCTCGCGTGAGGGACTTTGTCAAAGGCTTTTTGAAAGTCGACATGCCCTACATGCATCGTATAGTGTATGCATATTATGGAAAAACTCTAACAGGTTTGTCAGACAGGATCTATGTCAGCTAAATCCATGTTGAGAATAAAAAATTAGATTGTTAGATTCAAGGTGATACACAGCACGTTCTGTAATGATGGATTCCAACAGTTTGCCGACAACTGATGTTAAACTGATCGGGCGGAAATTACAAGGATTTTCCCTATCCCTTTTTTAAAGATTGGTGTTAAATTTGCTAACTTCCATTCGGTTGGAACTTTCCCTAACCCGATTGATTGTTTGAATAGGGTTACTAAGTTGTCAACAACATTGTGGCTAACCTCTTTTAATACCTTGGAAGAAATAAGTCGGGACCAGGTGATTTGTATTTATTCATCTTGTTAATTTATTGCTGTACCTCATTTCTCGTAAAACTTATGGTCTCTACGGGATGGTCACCGTCACATGTAATCAGAGAGCGAGAGAGAGAGTTACAAGGAGTTACAACAAAAAGAAGTACCTCAAAAGGCCTTGCGGCCCATACCTAGGAGGTACCAATGGCAACGGGTGCCAGGGAAAAATTCTACACCCTCAAATAGTGTGCAAGATTCGGTCTGACCTTTTCTTGAAGAGATCCACAGAAGAACTGTTCACAACTTCTGAAAATAGCCTGTTCCACGTGTCACAGATCTTATAGGTAAAGTAATTCCCACACACACACTAGTGATAAACCGCTTCAAATCCAACTTCCAACCATTGTTGTGAGTTGGGTTATCATTTAAACTAAACATGCTTCTAAAATCGACATCATTGAACCCGCGTAAGAGCTTGAAAGCCTCGATGAGTTGACCGCGCAGCCTCCGAGTTTCCAGCGAAAACAAATTCAGGGCGCGTAAGCGTCGATTGTAGCCCACATGCCTAACGGAAGGGATTAACTTTGTGGCCCTCGCCTGCACTCGCTCCAGCCTCTCAATATCTTTCCTGAGGGTAGGCGACCAGAACTGTACAGCATACTCCAGGTGCGGCCGAACCAGAGAATTGTACAGAGAGAGCACAATCTCCTTGTTCCGAAATCGAAATTGTCTCTTGATATAACCCAACAGCTTCTGTACTTTCTTTTCCACCTCTACGCACTGTTTGGTAAACTTAAGGTCGCTGCTAATTAGCACACCCAAGTCCTTTTCCAAATCAGTGGCCTCGATATTACTCCCCAACATGGAGTAGTCAGACTTGGGATTGGCGTAGCCAATGTGCATCACCTTGCATTTACCCAAGTTAAACGGCATTTGCCATTTTTCGGACCACTCTCCTATTCTACGTAGGTCCGCACGCAGTTGCTCGATCGCCTCGGGCATCCCAACATTGGCCCCAAGCTTGGTGTCATCAGAAAATTTGGCGTTCCTGCTGACGATGCCAGCGTCGATATCATTTATGTAAATGATAAACAACAGTGGCCCCAAAACGGAACCCTGAGGAACCGCGCTAGTGACCGAGGCCCAACCCGAGCTAACCCCTTTAATTACAATCTTCTGCCGCCTATTCTTCAGCCAGTTTTCAATCCAGATACCTACTTCCCCACCGATACCCAGCGCCTGCACTTTGGCCATTAGCCGGCAGTGAGGTACCTTATCAAAGGCTTTCTTAAAGTCGAGATAAAGTATATCAATCGCCCTACTCTTATCATTCTCACTCCACATGACGTGGAAAAACTCGAGCAGGTTGGTGAGACACGACCTTTGCCGTCCAAACCCGTGTTGGGAGTCCCCAAGCAGCTTGTAGAAATCCAAATGGTCAACGATCCTATCCGCTATTATCCTCTAATAATTTACCTACAACCGAAGTGAGACTAATGGGACGATAGTTCCCTGAACTTTCGTGATCCCCTTTCTTAAAGATAGGGGTCACGTTGGCTTCCCTCCAGTAACCAGGCACCTGGCCCGTCTCCAACGATTTGTTGAAGACTGTAGTCAGGTGGGGAGCCACCTGGTCGCGCACTTCCCGCGAGGAAGGAAGGAACTGGTCTGGCCCAGGAGCCTTAAATGCGCCCAGTTTGACTATTCTATCGGCAACGACTGTCGCGGTACACCGAACACTATTCAGGCCAGCACCTTCGTGCCTGACGCCTGGCTCGGGGATGACGCGGGTATCCTTCCTGGTAAACATTCCTACAAAGTACTCATTCAGCACATTAGCGATGTCCTAAAATCCACTTGGATGAAAAGCAAACTCTACCGTCAGAACGCAGTAATAATAATTAATGAGTCTTCAGTGCTTGATTATACTCTCTTCCCTTACATTTTTATTTTTTCAAGCAAAAATTATATTATTTCCAAAGATCATATTAATTTTACAAACATCACATTAATCCCAAAAGTTCCACGAAACAGACAAGGTTTTTCCCTCCGTCATCAGCCACCGGTGACAGGAAATTGTTATGAAAGAAGGTTCAGAGGAAAGTAATAAAAAATGTAATGAAAAGAATAGCTTCAGAGTTCATTCATACCATGTGTACGCTTATCTCGTGTACCCAATTACGCATTCGAGGAGAGTAGAAAATAAAGGATAGTATGAAACACTAAACTACTTAATTACCATACATTTTTTGAAAAATATTTTTATTTATTGTACACAAAAAGTTAGCATTTTATCGCTGCATCATCTCCCCGATGAATGCAAAGGCCATCGTGTTGAGACACAAATTAATTAATTACATTGACATCTTTTGTGCTTGAATTATTTAGAAAAAGGATCACTGATGCAGAGGCACCTTCAGCTGGTCAACATACCCCAATTTAAGATTTCCCACGAAAGTGTGCATCAAGTATGTGATTTACCCCCTTTTTTCGAGGAAAAGATTTAACATAACGTAATTACATTCCGTCCTTCGCATGGGAATTACTTACATGAGGAAGCACTGATTCAGAAGAAACTTTAGCTGGCCAGCGACCCCAATTTAAGAATTCCACGGCAGTGTACGTAGATGTAATTTTTTTCTTTTTCCACGAAATTTTGTTGCACAGTATTTAAAATTAAAGTTCTCTATAACTTAGTAGATTCCCTGGATATGACTATGCCTATTCAGAAATTTAGAGGGTTTGACTCCCGAGAGAGCCCATCAAACTTCCTTCTCTACCAGTGGGGTATCATCTGAGAACGCCCAGTGCTCCGTAACCAGACTAGACCAGCGCTTCCTACTATATTTATATCTAAAGGAATATCACTACTCCTATGTGTATACATAAACACTAGGTACCTAAAGAGTAGCCATCCTTTAAACTTAATTCGAAGGTTTTGACTCCCTAGAATTCATATCAAGTTTTCCGTCTCCATCAATAGGGGGATCATCTGGGAACTCCTAGTGCTCTACAACTAGATTCATCAGCATCTACTACATTTACTACAAAAGGAAAATCGCGCTACTCCCTGTACTGAATATAGGCACATCCCTCATTTACCCACCTTTTAATGCAAATTTATTAAATTAAAACACCTACCCAACTTATTCTTAAACATATTTACCAAAGTGTTCGCCACGACCCCTGTGGGAAGGCTATTCCACCTCTCGCCTGTCTACTAGGTGAAAAAGACCCTCGCAACGTTTGTTTCAAATCCTTTGTTGTCCCTTCTTTTAAAATCGTTGTTTCTGGTAACATTTTTATTATCTAGGTAAAAAAATATTCATAATTTACGTTGTTTTATCGATTTAAATTTTTGAACACCTGAATTAATTCGCTTCTTAAACGCTGAGTTTCAAGAGTTCACAGATTCAGCTCGTTGAGTTCTGTCCTTGGGTTTACCATGTAATGTTGGAATAAGCTTTGTTGCACGGCGTTGAACTCTTTCTACCATTTCTATATCCTTCTTCATATAGGACGACCAAAACTGTACAGCATATTCCAATGAGGCCTAACAAGCGTTTTATATAAAGGTAAAACAATATCTTTAGATTTATATAAAAAATTATGAGAAATAAAACCCAATACTCTATTAGCTTCACTGATCGTGACTGAACATTGTTTTGAGAACTTTAAATCATTTGTAACAAGAACACCTACCTAAATCCTTTTCTTCAAATACTTCATTTAACAATATTTTCAATAATGTAATTAAATTTACTGTTGTGATAACTTACATGCATAACTTTACATTTACCTAAGTTAAATTTCATTTGCTACTTATGAAACCACCTCACTAAATTATTAAGGTTACCTGCTGCAGCAGCAGGTAACCCTTTTTCCTAATTTTCTAAACATATAATGCATTCTAATATAGAATTAATGAATTAATGATAGGAAATTTATGCATCTACGTGGGTGGGGATCGAAGAATTTCGGGTTTCCCTACACCCTATCTCTCCAGAAAGCATCAATTCTGGACACAATTTATTTGTAACAATTGTACAATGAAAAGGAAGATTCAGCGGTAACAAAACCTTTTTCTTTTATGAGAGGGAAATTCAAGCCTGTATGAACAATGCTGGGATCACCTGAAGATCAAGGCCCCAGCTTTCTTTAGTTAGCTTCATAAGGCTAACTAACGAAAATATCACTACCTAACCTAACCACTCGTCAAGGACGTGCAGTTGACCTAACGATTGGTTAGGTTAGGTCGTGATATTTTCGTTCGTTAGCCTTATAAGGCTAACTAAAGAAGGCTGGGGGCCTTGATCTTCAGGTGATCCCAATGCTGAAATAATTTCAGCCATTTGAAAGGTATCCATCCATCCATCAAATTTATAATAAAATACCTTTCACCAACGGATATTTTCATATTTCAGAGAAACGTCGAATAACAATAGTCAGTAGTATAGAGCGCCGGTTTTTTAAAGTTTCCTTTATCCCATTGTGTGTATACCAACGTCCGAACTTAAATGTAAAATTTTGCTCTTCATGGCTCTCATAGTTTTTTGTAATTTTGAAGTTTTAAAATATATGCTCAAATATACGAAAAATATTCCATAAAGGGTATAGAAAAACCTACAAAATTTTTCAGGATAAAATATATGTACGATGTATACATTATTTGGTCGATACTGGAACATAGAAATTAGATGCCCAGTTCAGTACCCTAATTTTATATGAATATTTCTCCTTTAAAAATCTATATTTGAAAATTAACCACTTCTAAATATTTCAGTTGTTCAATGAATGTATTTCGAAATTAACTTTTTTTACCCGGACTCTAAAAATGGAATGGTAAAAAAAAAATCTATGTATTGATGAAACAGACTGAACATACCAATGGTATCTACAAAAAGTAAAAGAATGTGCAAAAAATTTGTTGTAAATAAATTCTTCCAATTTTTGCTTGAAAAGGCTTCTCTAAGCGAGTAAATAAATATGTGAAGATTCTTTGCTGAACACATGGGAAAAATGTTAAGGTTAAAAATGGGAGTTTATAGAATAAAGATACATATCTTTCTTCCTTGAAAATTTTTATGACAATCGGATGAAAAGCAAACTCTACCGTCAGAACGCAGTAATAATAATTAATGAGTCTTCAGTGCTTGATTATACTCTCTCTTCCCTTACATTTTTATTTTTTCAAGCAAAAATTATATTATTTCCAAAGATCATATTAATTTTACAAACATCACATTAATCCCAAAAGTTCCACGAAAACCTGTCTCTATACCTTTGGACTGATTTTTATCCACACAACTATTCGAATTATATCTTCTACACACTTTCTTTATTTTTCCTAAAAACAAGCCTTTGATATATATATATATATATATATATATATATATTATATATATATATATATATATATAATATATATGTAACGTGTATATGATATATATATGATATATGTAACTAGTGTTACAGATGTGCAGTTTGATGATTATCGGTTATTAAAGAGCAAATTTCTTCAAACAAATTATACAGCTTATTATTTGGCGTCATAAAAACCTAACTTTTACCCTAATTAATACAAAACAGTTTTAATAACGAGGATACTCATCGATACAAAATCGTATTTCTTTCGCTGAGGCTTTCCTCATTCGAAAAAATATCACGTCTCATGCAAATATGGTTAAGTATGATTGTTAGAACCACTGAAATTTCCATATCATTGGAAAATCGCATGTAAAACTCAGACATGAAGTTCAGATATAATGCAGAGCAATACGTCATCTCTCTTTTAAAAAGGCACTCTACCAATTGTTTGGTTGTATCTTTGATTTCAAATTAATATTGCTTTTAACGAAAATGTGGTAATTTACAGGTAGTACGTAAACATATAATCTAAGATAAGATAGCTCGTTACTTAATATTTTGCGACTGTTTGGCCTTATTCAGTGTTAAAATTCATATATATAAATCAGATAATTCATACAGTTGCATTATCTGATTTATATGATTTTTTTTCAACTTTAAGCCATCCCACCCAGTCTCTTGCAAAGACGTTTCATTATTTATTAGTAAAATAAGCGTGTACCTATGGTTGTTCTTCAGCATACAGGCAGTTCTAATATCCTCTTATTTAAATATAATTTGTTTTATAATGCTTAATCTGTGTAATCTGGCTCCCCAGAGGCCGATATCGGGAACACAGGCCAGTGCAGCGGGCTGGTTCTGCTATTGCCCATTTGAGATGTCCTGGGCCTCTGCCTGATTCACTTTTCATAAAATTTTGCAACATTCGTGGCCTTTCCTCAAATTTCCAATCTGTTGAACACCACCTCTCCTCTGAACATCACTGAAACTCAGATGTCTGGAACAATTGACAACAACCCCTTTTCTGTGCCCTTTTACTTTCTCTATACCCAATTTTATTCCAAATGAGGATGTTGCGTGTATGTACGCAACGACATGACTTGCTCTCGTATTCCCAAACTTGAATCCTCCGAATTCTCCAACCTCTGGCTACGGCTTACATATCACTCTCAAACTAAATACATCTGCACTATCTACTCTCCTTTTGTTAAAATCTCCATTTTAGCTGATTTCAGTGTTCACCACCACCTTTGGCTTTCCTCCCATTTCACTGACATCCCTGTTGAACTAGCTTCCTTCTCCATCCTGAATGACCTAGAACAAATTGTACAGCACCCTACTATCCCCGATCGCCTTGAAGATAGGCCCAACATTCTGGATTTATTTCTCACCACTCATTCTTCTTCTTACTCTGTCAAACTTTTCTCTCTGTTGGGCTTCTCGGACCACAGTCTTATATCTGTTTCCTGTCCTATCGCTCCAGTTCGACCTTTAGCACTTTCGCGCCGCTGATTGGGAAGCCCTTAGGCAGTACTCTTTGATTTCCCATGGAATGATTACTGCTTCCGAGTGCGCTGAACGTATCACGGAGATGATTCTTTCTGGCATGGAGGTGTTCATTTCACATTCTATTCCTGCCACGAATGAAAAAACTCACTTGGTTTAACTTTATTTGTTCTAGTGCTATCCGCAACGGAGAGAAGGCTTTCAGAAAGTACCGTCCCTAGACACCTCCTGACTTTCACTCTGTTAATATTTCTGCCCGGATCGTGCAAAATCTGTTCTTTGATTCGCCAAAAATTTCTTCATCAGAAAAAAGTGCGAAACCCTTACAATTCTAATTCTCATTCTTTCTGGCAACTAGCCGAAAACCTCTACAGCAACTTTACTTCTTTCTCTCATTTTTTCCATTCTGACGGCTCATTTGCTGTTGAGCAATTGCTGTCAATTGCTGTTAATTCCTTCTAGTATCTTTCCTACCAATGATGTTAAATTAACAGGCCTACAATTTCCAACCTCCTTTATACTACTCTTTTTGTTTCGCTGAAACTTTCGCCTCCAACTCAACGCAGGACGATTCCGGTGCTGTTCCTCCATCTCCTCCCCCTCTGACTTAATTATGTCTAAAATTAGAATCTGTGTTGACACTCTGCCCAGGCAAGCTCTTTTGTCTTTGTCTTTCATCTGGTACTTTTCCTTCCAGTTGGAAGTTCGTTTTCATTCAGACTGTCCCAAAGAAGGGTGACCGCTCTCAAACCTAGAACTATCGTGAAATTGCCTTGATTTCTTGCCTTTCTAAAGTTTTTGAATCTATCTTTAATCTATCTCATCATCTTCTTTCAGATCGCCGGTAGGGGTTCCGCAAGGGACGCCTTAGTAGTGAGCTTACATATCTTTCTGACTTTCGGTCATCATCTTTTCAGGATTTCAATGAAATCCTTGCTACTGCGTTAGACATATCAAAAACTTTTGAGAAAGTCTAGCACAAATCCACTTATCAATCTGCCCTCCTTCGGTTTCTATCGTTCTATCGGTGTTTTCATCCCTGATTTCCTTTCTAGTCGATCTATAGCTGCGGTTGTAGATGGACACTGTTCTCCTCCTGAAGTTATTTATTCATGGTGGTTCTTCTGATCTTTCGTGGAAAGATCAAATATACGCTCTTTCAAAAACAGCTTCTGAAAGGTTAGGTGTGCTGTACCGCCTTCGCAGTTTCTTCACTCACTCAGTTGCTTTCTCTGTACAGGGGTCTTCTCCGCCCTTATATGGAGTACGCTTCTCATGTGTGGGGTGGCTCAACTCGCACACCTCTACTTGATCGGGTGAAACCAAAAGTTTTTTATCTCATCAGTTCCTCACCTCTTACTGACTGTCTTCAATCCCTCTTTCTTCGCTGCAGTGTTACCTCATTTTCTCTTTACTATCTCTATTTTAACGCCATTTCTCTTCCGAACTCTCTAACTAGAGAAGTTATTTGTAGAAATACACAATTTCCTTATAAACAAAATCTAAAAAAAAAAATGCATGGCATGGATTAGGTGAAGTGAAGTTGCGTTTTTGCCGTCCTTGTTTCTTTTTTTTCACTTCCTTCTTTTTGGTAGCTGGGTGCATGTGAAGGGTGGGAGCATGGTGTGGAAAGTCTGATTTTCTTTCTCAATTCCTGTTTCAACCCCTTTCTTGTAGAAGTATTTCATCACATTGCCAGCGTGGTGGCTTTAGGCGTAGATGGGTGTAGACATGGAGAGCTGCTTAATCATTTTGAAGTTTAACTGGAGTGAACCATGTCCCATGGGGTCTTCGTTTTCCCGACACCTAGGTAAAAAGATCTGTAACTATTTTGTCTAAAATCAAAACATATGTTCTAGGTTTTTATGACGATATCAAGTAGTTAATATACTAGGGGCACTCAATATATTTTGCCCCACCCTTTTTTCTTAGCTAAATAATAGGCCATGGGGCTGAAATGTCTTTTGGGCCGTAAGTTTGAACTTTCTGGGCTTCACATAACCGGATTTTTCCAGCTTGAACTTCCCCTCTTTGTATAAAACCAATGGTTAACGCAGTTTTGAAAATGGCGTCTGACAGTGATGTGCTTCGTAAACAGAGAGCTGTTATCGAGTTCTTAACGGCAGAAAAGGAAACAGTTGGAAATATTCACAAACGTCTACAAAACGTTTACGGAGATGCTGTTTTTCATCGAAGCACAGTTGGACGCTGGTCTAAACGTGTGAGATCATCGGACAGAGAGAGAACCAGCCTCGATGATGAGCCACGCAGCGGTAGCCCGGTATCGGCTGTGACATCATACAATGTGCAACATGCTAACAGCATCATTCGATCAAATCGGCGCGTCACATACAAGGAGCTATCACTGGGGCTAGAAATTAGTGAAGGAAGTGTGAATACGATAATTCAGCAACTGGGATACACAAAAGTGTGTTCACGGTTTGTTCCTCGCCAACTGACTGAAGATCACAAAGTCCAAAGAAAAGAAATTGCTTCTGAGTCGTTGGTTCGATACGAACCAGAAGAGGATGACTTCCTTTCACGAATTGTGACTGGGGATAAGACTTGGGTACACCACTTTGAATCTGAAGCAAAATGCCAATCCATGGAGTGGCATCACGCATACTCTCCACGCAAGAAAAAGTTCAAAATGGATCCCTCTGCACGAAAGGTTATGGCCACCATCTTCTGGGACATGAAAGGGGTGATTCTGGTGGACATTATGAAGAAAGGACAACAATTAACTCAGAGGCATATATTGCTACCCTCCAGAGACTCCAAAGACGTATAAAGCGAGTTCGACCGGAGACAAAACTGGAACACGTCCTTCTTTTGCATGATAACGCAAGACCACACAACAGTTTGCAAACAAAAGAGGCCATCACAAAAATGCGCTTGACTGTGTTACCCCACCCTCCATACAGTCCGGATCTGGCACCTTCAGATTTCCATTTGTTTGGGCCAATGAAGGATGCTATTCGTGGAAGAAAGTTTCAGAGTGACGATGAGGTTATTGAGGAGGATAAGAAGTGGCTCCAGCGGAACCCAGAGGACTTTTACCAGCAAGGCTTTACCATAAAGGCCCTTGTTTCGAGGTGGAGGAAAGCCGTAGAAAAGGATGGAGACTATGTGGAAAAATAAAAACTTGTAAAAAAAGTATGTAACTACTTGTGTACAAAATTTCTGGAACTTACAAGGAAACTTGGAAAGAAAAAATAAAGGTGGGCAAAATATATTGAGTGGCCCTCGTACAATTAGCACAAATATATTGTTAGTTTATACAACCATACTTTCTAATGTACGATTTCTATGTGTGCATAACGTAATTGTGGAGCTAGTTTATATATTCTCCTCTTTCCTGTAAAATTTCCTTGGCTATTTTCCTAGGTCAAGGTATTTTTTTCAACCTTTTTCCGTACCCGCCTCTACGAGGAGAGTGGGGAGTGAGCCTTATGCTTTTCTATCCAGTTTTCTACTACTGCCAGAATAATTAAAAAAAATTAGTTTAATAACAGGAACTTCCCCAAGTGGACCAAACGGTCTTTGAGGCTTCCTCTTCTCCTTATAACTGCATGCCTTCTACTTTAAGGAGAGCTTGCAGTACCACGCTTTCGGCACACTCTCATCCTTTTCTATCTAACTCCCTAACGCAAGGGTTAATCGGTATTTTCAATCTTTCATCTACTCAACCGGTCAACTCTGGAATAACGTTCCTCACTCCATCTTTCCCTTGTCTATGACCTCCAAGTTTTCAAACGCAGTGTCCAGACATCTCGAAAACTCTGGACCTTGTTTTCGGCTCTCTCCTTCTTCTCTGGGAAAGGGGTATTTTTGCGAGTGGTCGCCCTTGGCCTCTCCTCTTTGCATATATATATATATATATATATAATATATATATAATATATTATATATAATATATATATATATATTAGGGTGACAACTTCTTATAGGGATAAAATTTGAAATTCAAAAAATTTGCCGGCCATTTGTCCAATGCTGCCACACTATGAGGAAACACCGTAGACGAAATCTCATGGAATTCGGAAAGCATTTAGGGGTGCCTCGAGTCACATGAATGAAACTGTCGCGCGGAAGAAATTTCAAGAATGAACGAGTTTCGACAACGCTTCAAAACAAAAATGTTCGAGAATGCAAGTGTATTATAATTTAATAGAATTGTTTCCTTTATTTCATACTATAGATTATGCAAATCGATTAATTTATTTCATTAAATTAAAATTTTCATAAATAAATCGTTAAATAATATGATGTGTATCAATCTTTGGATGATCAGCTTTTGGTGCTTCAAGTTCATTTTGCATACGACTGCCTGACTGAAAACAACGCTTAGAAGTTTCCTCCCCGATTCTTTAAGTGCTCGTGCGACATATCCAAGTCATCACTCCCGAATTGGCAAGTACTTTGGATCGCACAGGAATCAGTCATCGTTCAGCACACCGGATTATCTACGCTACGGCTAGAAGCCCGGCCATAACTCACAAAAACTCGCACTCAACTATGAAACCATTATAAAATCACGAGAAAGGCTCCGTTCGGCGACGGCAGAAAAGATTAAACAAAGGTTCAACCCAACGAAGTGCTCACTGTTCACTGGGGACGGAAAATTCTACCAGACGATGAAGGTGGTCGGTGTGACCGACTGCCATTTTCGTAACCGGAGTTGATACCGAGAAGCTCTTGGGTGTACCTAAGCTGACATCAGGAACGGGTGAGGTCATCGCCTCGGTGGTAAATGCTGCGCTCAAAGAATGGAATGTGTCAGAAAAGGTATCAGCTATGAGCTTCGACACTACAGCTTCAAATACTGGTTACTTGTCTGGGGCATGCGTAATTTTGGAGCAGAAACTCGGCCGCCGACTCTTATACCTTGCATGTCGCCATCACATCCTAGTACTTGTCGTTGAGAAGGCGTACATGGAATGCATGGGACCATCATCTGGTCCAGATATCCTCCTATTCTCCCGCTTCAAAGAGACGTGGAATACAATTTGCCAAGATAAGTACAAGACCCTGTCAGACCTTCCATCGAGTCTGAATGAGAATCGAGAAGAACTGATCGCTTGCTGGAATCTATATCTGACAAAACATCAGCCGAGGGATGATTACCGTGAATTCTTGAAGTTGTCGATTACAATCCTTGGAGGTAATTTACCTAACTTTAGGTTTCGGCGACCTGGAGCACTTCACCGAGCACGTTGGATGGCAAAAGTAATTTATTCATTAAAAACCCTGCTGCTTTCCCATCAGTTCAGACTTACAACTCGTGAAATGTCTGGCTTAAAACGATTTGTATTTTTTGCCCTGGAGTTATATGTCAGCGCGTGGTTCACGGCCAGCAGTCCTTCATCTGCTCCCGCGAACGATTTGAAGCTTCTTCAAGACCTAGCAAAGTACCACGATGAAAAGATCTCAGCATCCTGCCTTAGTGTCCTCGGTCGTCACTTATGGTACCTCAGCGAGTACTTGATTGGTCTCGCACTCTTTGATAAAGGTATCAATGCAACGACGAAAAAGAATATCGCTCGATCAATCCTCGAAAAAGAAGCTGCTGAAGATCCTCCAAAGCGAGCCCCAATACCTGCTGTTTCTTCCATTTCAACAAAGCAGCTCTCGGACTTTGCCTCGAAAGGATCAAAGCTTCTCTTTGAACTTCTAAAAATTAATGATGGTTTCTTGTCCAAGGAACCAGAGACCTGGCCGGACGACGAAGATTTCAAGACTGGTTTGACTATAGTTGAAGGACTAAAAGTCGTCAATGACATGCAGAGAGGGGAATTGCCTTGATCCAGGCCTTCAATACAAAGATTACGAAGAATGAAGAACAGCGCCAACATCTCTTGCAGGTTGTTGAGGATCATAGGAAGTCTCAGCCTGGTACATTGAAAAAGGGGTATGGCTTGAGGAAAAGCAAGAATTAATGGGTGGTCTACAATTGAATGAAAGACACCCTGGAATATATTTAGTAAATATATTATTTACTTATTACGATTGGAGTACGCCTGCACTTAAACCTTATGAACTAAAACTAACGTTTATTTACATTAATTAAAAAAAAAATTTATTTATTTTTACTAGGTAATGAATAATTAATTTTTGTTATAAGGAGAATTATTTACCTCACTTGAGACACCCTTAAATATTATCTGAATGACCTAATATTTACAGTACATTGTTTTCTCATGTAGTAGCAGCATTGAACAAATGGCCAATAAAAAACTTCAACTTTCGATTTTTATTGTCACCCTAAATTATATATATATATATATATATATATATATATATATATATATATATATAGAGAGAGAGAGAGAGAGAGAGAGAGAGAGAGAGAGAGAGAGAGAGAGAGAGAGAGAGAGAGAGAATAATTAGACTTTTTCTTATAGGTGAAGTCAGCCGTGAAAGTGAAGAGAAGTTTTCAGAATAAGTTTAAAAGTAATAAAAAAGAAAGATGGAGGAATAGTATAAGATGTGCGTCGAATAAATCACAGCATTAAGTAATGTAATGAAAGATTTAGCAATAAGTACCAGAAAATGCCTGTTTATGGTTAATATAAAGAAACAACTGTTAATATTTTATCTGAGAATTGGTGTTAGCCGTAAACTGAGAATAAATGTTTAGTTGTTTAATTGTAGAAATGGCGAAATTGTGTAAGATGAGCACAGGAGACCTTTGCTCAAGCAGTGAATGTAGTTCTCGCAATAAACATTACATTATATTACATTTCATTTGGAAAACATTAAACCACTTGGGCCTATCGAGGTTGTCCAAGTTATAAACTATATTTTATAATAAAGTTTTGCCAAATGTCAATGTGAAGTCAGTTAATTAACATAAACCTATTTACAGACCTAGCAAAGTAGCGTACATAACTTAAGATAAACACTACAGCATTTACACAATTTATATACTCTCTTTCATTCACGAAAGCGTCTAACTTTTTCTCAAAATTAACTAAGGAGCTACTATTTACCACATCATTTGGCAAGTCCTTCCAAAAATCTACTATATGATTAAAAAGTATTTTCGTAGGTCCAGTCTACAAGTCTGTTTTCTAATTTTCTTTTTACGCCCTAATGTTTTTTCATCAGACTCTAATAAGGAAAAGCTACTTACATATAAACTGTTCAAACCTAAAAACCTAAAAACTATTAACTATAATTCCAAGATCTTTATCCTGTCCAACACATTTTAACCAGTTTCTTTGCATCTCATAACTAACGTTTTCATTATTTCTATCAAAATGGATGACTTTGCACTTTTAAACATTGATTTTCATCTTTCATTTACTAGCCAAGGTCACTAATCTATGAAGATCGTTTTGTAGTTCATAAAAAAATTTTATATTTGTAACTGGAGCAACTACTTTTGTTTTAGCTGCAAATTTAGAAACTTTACTACCTACTCCCTTCTTTAAATCATATAGATATAAAATAAAGAGTGATGGACCTAACACTGATCCCCAGTGTATCCCATATTTCACTTTTAAACATTGAATTCCATCTTCCATTTACTAGCCAAGGTCACTAATCTATCAAATTCAGGACCATTTAGAATTGCTCTCTGTTTTCTGTCTTCTAACTAGTTTTCTACCCAATTTATAACTGAGCTGAATATCCCATGAGCTTTTAATTTATGAAGAAGGCTAGTAGTATGACCGCAAAATGGGAGAGTGCAATGCATTGGTGCAATGTTGCAAACGGTGACGTTGCAAAGGGGGGATGTTGCAAGATGTTATGCAGCAAAGGAGGAGTGGTTATGCAACAAGGCGGAGGGGTTATCCCCCAAACTGCAATGAAAGGGGAAGGGTTTATGCAACAAGTCAATCTGCAAAGGGGGGTTATGCAACAATGGAGGGGTTATCCCTGAAGCTGCACTGAAGGGGGGAGGGAGCTTAGGGGGGAGAAAGGAGGATGACCTGCGCCCAAAGGGGTAACCTTAACCTAAGAGAGGGAGAGAAAGGAGAAGGAGGAGGGTCTTTGGGGGAGAAGGTGGGATGTCCTCAAGAACCGTATCAAAATAAAGCATATCCGTAATACACGCGTCTAATATAGGCTTCAGCTTGCGGAAACCGACGATTTCAAACATTCTTTTGAGGATGAAACGGTTTCGCGTAGGGACAAGAACGTTATTATCAGAAGCATTCTTCCACATCAGTCGTATATCAATGCATAGTTGATCGTTATTTATACACAACGTACAAACAATGGCATATGAGGGGGTATCACTAATCTGCTATCTTCTTGTACTTACACCTGCAGGAATTTTATAACGATCCTCACTCCACTTCTCAACTACCACGAAGACTCTATTCATCTCCTCAACACTTATATGAACAACACTCCGTTTACCAGAGTGTGTTTGTCTACAAGACGTTTCCAGTACATAGTTAATGGCACCGGTTTTATGCCTGAACACGCGCAACGACTTCGTCATGGACACATCGTACACGCATTGAGAATGCTGCTCAAAGGAAGTTCCATCGTATTTGTGGAGTGCACGTCCAGTCGGGTCAAACTCTGAGATGACTATGAGCCACAGGTGGGCGGATCGACTCGACGGGAGGAGTGAGTCACACCGTAAGCTGATGAATCGTGTACGGCGTTGTTCCAACATGAATACTTATATCTCATTATACTGGGTAGGTGTTTTGAGAAATTTTCCGATACATGAAGCAATACCGGTTTCTTCCACTTCACGGTATATGTAAGCTTTTATGAAGTTAGTCCTACAACATAGTTCAATACATCGCTTGTACCATGAAATCCTGCAATGCTCTCGCCAGAATAGCCGTAGAGTATTTGTACCCTTTGTTCCTTCGCACGATTCAATGTAGCCTTAAAAGTATCAAAGGAGGGTGGAATAGGAGCCATTCAGTAATCTTAGCTTCAAACTTTGCCGAATACCACTTCATAAACGTCAAACACGGAATATTAAAGGTAGCCATTACTATTTTTTGTCTACGTGGGGAAATGCACGTTTGAGACCCAGGGCTTGCAGCGGTCAATTGAACACGCATGGAAGAGATATGCCCAGGTTGTAGCAGGAGTCACGTGACTGATCATACAGGGGGCGGAGCTTAGAACTTTATCCTGTACATATGCACACACACACACACACACACACAAAGAAAGAAGAAAGTGAAACGCTAATTGAAACACGATTTATTTAATAAACGAATTATTCAAGGTATATATATATATATATAATATATATATATAATATATATTATATATATATATATAATATTTATAAATACGTGTAATAAATAAACATATTGTTAACAATAGACATATATAACAATCAAAGATTATGGTATCCAAAGGGTACGGTATCATAGGTACCAGGCACTTGGGAACGTTTCCTATAGGTGTTACGGCACACTTTCGTATCCCTAAGTTTCTTGACGCACCACAGCTTCTGCGCCAGAAAATTGTGGGTCCCTACGGTCAGTTGAGATGGCTGGCTGCCCTCATCACCATCCAAGCAAAATAGATCCTTCAACGAATCAAATTTAACGACCCGCCGATTCGCCTGGTTGAGCGTGATACCTATAGCCTTCACGATATATTTCATATCCTCCCCCACCCTCATCCGTACCCCATACGTTTTTGGTCATGTTGAGAAAAAAGAGTCGGCATATGCTTTGTCTCCATACTCATCCTTGATCTCATTAGTCAACCCCCCGAGGAATTCACCAATAGAAGGCATGTATTCACCCTCCCTCGCTGTAAATGTCACACTATCTGTATCGGCGTACAGAACCCTCTGACCAAGAGAATGCAATAGTTCCCAACGTTTGATGCCTGCGTTGGCCGTTGTGAAACTGGTTATAGGTATGTTTGTAACCCATGAGGTATCTGTGGCCAATTCGGTACTGTTGTACTTTATTATGTAAGTATTACCTACACTGACGATCTCCATGACCTCTTTATCGGGACCGTTGGCATAATCTCAGACTTCACTATAACTTTGTGCCAAATGAACGTTCCCTTTGCCAGTGTTCTGTGCAAATTTTCCCCAAAGACTGTTTAGACACAACTTTGCACTAAAGCGCTTGCCTGGGTTCTTCACAATTTGGGAACGGTCAAGCTGTATACCTTCACAGTCACGGTAACGTTGAATATAAGCCGATTTTTCATCTTCGGTATCAACTCCTCGCGAATACCCTGATGCTTCTACCTTATCCTTCAAAAAAGCGTTTATATATGGCGTGCAAAGGTTAGGTAGCTTCTGAAACCTCCACACCTCATGTATCTTCAATATTCTGTAGCCATGGCGAACGACTAAGTCCAGCTCAAGGCTTGTATATACACTTCTGATCTTACGCTGGTTGGTTGTGTGATACATTCCTACATTCCCCATTGTTCTCCTCTGCGCACTTCACGCACAGGGGAAACATGAGCTTGTGAACTCTAACGACGGGTAAGATTGGTATCCATAAATCGCGAGGGGGGAGCACATCTACGAAAGAAAGGCCGAAATAGTACCCGTTCAAATTTGTGGAGAGCACCTCGACGAGGGGCAGATCAGGTCCCACCAGTTTTTCAGATGCACTCACGGGGTACGTATTGTTCTTCATCACGGAGGGATATAAAGAACAAAAGTAGTAATGAAGTTTCACGCCCTCCGTAGGCGGAAAGTATAGCGTGAAGGGATTTGTATGCCCTCCGAACAAGCTATCACCGCATTTGAGAGGATCCAGTACCATTGAACGCTTGATCGTGTTTATTTCAATTATTCAATTTATTGATTCGTGTTTATTTAGCTCAAAACAGTTATTATTGAAAAATGTGCGTCTACACACATCACAATCCTTCTTCTCAGCTTCAACTACAGGGCTTTCACATTTGGAGCTTTTACACTTCTCACATACCATGTGGCAATCTTTACAATGTTTCACTATATCATCCACAAACTCGAGACACCCCTTACACAAATCATGATGTCATCTATATTTTCGACTTTTATCATAACTCGCGTAAAGGTCCCTTATATTACGGATGGGGAGATACGTTGTCCCTGACAGCCCTTAAAATAACTAGGGGTCTTGTACGATCTCTCACACTGCTTTTAAAAACAAATATAGTCCTTCGACGATCATCTATTCAAAATACAACTATACGAACATTCATTTCCTGTTCTACCCTTATCTGCTCTTCAGGACCCATATTGCAGTCAAACTCAAGTTTACACTTTACATCTAGTTTAAGGGCACGCTCCACTACCGTAGGTAACCAAATTTTTTGGCCGTGTACTTAGTAAACATACGAGCTAAGACTACTGCTATAAAACCGCAACCACGATCGACGTTTATATGCCGCCTGCAAATAGCCTGAGAATTGAAGTTAAGAGTATAAGGTGTGGCACTATGCCCTGCAACACGGAATACACGGTCAATATTTACCGTAAAGTTGTCCATATTGAAGGCCATACTACTTTGAGAGGCCTGCATTATACGGCCTAATATATACACTATATCTACAGCTGCCAAGCGTCTGACTGGTATTACTACCCAAAAATCATCTACATTTCCGTCGTCTGACCAGAACCCAAAGGATATCCTCGTTCTGACTTCACGTTCGTCGCGGTTCTGAAGGGCAAACTCCACAATACGTTCAACTATGCGTCTCAGTCCGTGTTCAACACCATTGCTATACATGGATCTAGGATCAACCCTGACTATATACCGATTCCTAGTGAAGGCTGTGGTGGGGGTAGCGGTGCGTACCAAATCGAATGTTATGCAATTTTCTACAGAACGAAAAGCTGCTGCTCCTGTGGAGGATGTAACCGGAATTGAACAAGCATAAGGGAGTATATTTGAGGAAGGTACTATTGTGGGGTTTGTGCCGTAAGACGTAGAGGGTCGGGGCTCTATTACTGAGGGTCTAACAACCGGCGCAATCCTGGCACGCTTTATACCTGACGTGGAGGGCTCTTTATCATGCCTCCACTTTGAATTGTCGCGTGCTACAGGTATCGCTGTTTGGACTCGGCAGTGGTGATGGAGTCTGTGATCACAACTACACTGTCGTTGGGGGTCATCTGTAATATCGATGATGGGGTATTGAACCTCATCGTCATTCACGGTTCTGTGGGAGAAGAGAAAGACAAGACTAGAATATAAGGATTATCAATTAAATATTTACTATATTTTCTAAATGACCCACTTAGGAGTGTGACGTTTTAGAAATGGATTCTGTAGAAAAATTCTGGTTCACGAGCCCATCCACATGTATTATATCCGGCCCTACAAGATGTGGTAAAACTGTGTTTATGCTTAAAATCATTAAAGAAACGGGAGAGATGTTTTCAAAATTTGTGCATAAAGGTATATTATGATGCTATTCGAAGTATCAATCAGTGTCCAACAAGTTACAAGATGATATTTTGTTTCACGAAGGTGTATATGACGTTAATTCGTTAAAGGGAAATGAACATGCAGTCATTGTAATTGACGATCTCATGTTGGAGATGGATAAAACGTTTGCCGAGATATTTACAGTATCCTCCAACCATCTTATTATAAGTGTGTTCTTCATCAATGAGAATCTATTTTTCAAAAATAGATACATGTGCGATGTGTCGTTAAATACACAATATCTAGTCTTATTCGCGGTGTATATTCCAGAATGACAAAGAGGCTAAAAAATACCATGAATTAATAAAAATCTATCATCGACTGCTCCGGGCAATGCAACAGATGTTTGCTAAAAATATCGACTCCGACTTTTTAAAATGCATCTGTGAAATCTGTCTTAAGGTTATAAATTGTCATGTATCAATGAAACCCCCTCAGAAGGCTCGCCTACGCCGTTACAAGAACATAATACGTACACTCGCTCCTAAAAGTCAGACTGTGGGGAAGAAAAAACGAATTATGTACAAAGAGGAGGGTCATTCCTCTCCATCTTATACACAGTTTTGGTTCCTTTACTGACTAGATTAATATAATGAATAAAGTGGTAGTGATTCCACAAGAGGTGTATGTTTCACTGCAAAGTTCAAAGAATCCAGACACTGTTCTAGAACCCCATTAAAGCAGGCTTAAAAGGATGGAAAGCGAATTGTTAGCCCTATTAAACAGTGAAAAAACACCTGATGAGAAAAGAGACTTATACCAAAAGCTCTGCAGAAATTTCTTCACGAGTACGAAAATTATACGAATACGACAGAGATCCCCGTGGTTATTAGGAACAGCAAGGACAACGATGGGCATGGTGACATACGGCCTGTGTCCGACGATTGAGCTGTCCAACCAAAGATTAACGGGTCGGCCACACAACATATAGAGCATGTATTAAAAAGCACCCTCCCACATACATTGAGGAATAAAGGTTTGTCTTAATAATCTATTGAATGAGGATCCCAACATAAAGCGGACCGACACAGGTGAGATCACTGTGGAAAGAGCAAATGTAAAAGGACCGAATATCATTGACATCGTCCATGATCTGCTGAGAAAGTGAGATAAGCCCTCACCATCAGGATTGAAGCATATTAAAGCAAGACTACAACAGATAAATATCCCCAAAGCAATGATAGAAAATTTGAACAGGTTAAAATTCTTGGAACATGCATCGCACGTGCCATAATTGAAAACGCCATCACCCCCGGCGGTAACACCTCTGAAGAGGAGAAAGAAAAGGTTAAACAACGGTCAACCTTTCCCACGTGTCTCTAAAGTACGCAAATGTCTAACATATTAAGAAGACGTTATTATGACATTTATAGCCCAGCCTCCTACGGAGGCGTAGATACAATATACAGAAGTGTTTACAATGATGGAGTAGAGAAAAAAGATGTTGAGAGGTTTTTGCGGGAGCAGGACGCTTATACACTTCATAAGCCTGTGAGAAAAAGGTTTAAAACAGCCAAGACAACAGCGGCTTCGAGTGACTCCATTTGACAAGCAGATTTAACAGACATGCAAAGATATTCAGTGTATAACGATGGTTAACGCTACATCCAATTCATAATACATGTAATCTCTAGATATCTGTGGCTAATTCTTCTGAAAAATAAATCGACTGAAACAGTTGCTAAAGCCACCAAAACGTTGATGTTGAAAGAAAACAGGGTTCCTGGCTATTTTTGCACGTATATGGGAAAAGAATTTATTGGCCGAGCTTTTCAGAACATGTTGAGAGTTTAATATCAGCTATTACACTACCAGTTGTATTCATAAGGCCTCTTCAGCTGAAAGAGTTCAACGTACCAGAAAGGAACGCATGCACCGCAATTTTACACATAAAAATACATACAGATATGTAAACTTTCTGGAATCATTGTCCTCATCATACAACCGCTCACACCATCGCACAAATGGGACAACACCTAACGAGATTTTAGAAAGAGGTACGCACACAGAGCACGATGTGAGAAGAGATGGAACACCACCACCACACTCTGCGCGTATCAAAATCAATCATTATGTAAGGCTGTTGCGTTCGGGAAATAAATTCGCAAAGGGATTTGAGGAAAGCTGAACACGTGAGAGTTTTAAAGTTTGGGGTATGAGACCTAAATGCGAGATAATGTTGTATTTCGTTGAAGATTTGAATGGGAAAGAAATCGCAGGTTTTTACCGAGAGGAGTTAGAGAAAGTGTCATTTAATTTAGGAAAAAATGTATTTAAAATGGAAAAAACTTTAGGAAGCAAAGGTTCAGGATGGAGAAAAATGTACCTCGTGAAATGGCAAGGGTACCCAGAAAGTTTCAACATCTATATAAAAGCTGCTGCAATAATGAAGCTTAAATAGTATGCAACATGGCGCCTAACCATTTCTACGTCACACTACCGTCCTCCTCGTCCCTGTCTGTACATTCTAAAAACACCCTGGACAACTTTGTAACAGAACTCCATGGACCCATTGAATTGGATCGTGATTCGTATAAGGTGGGGATATGGGAAATTCAGCTGGACACCCTCTTCTTAAATATTGATTATAAAGATCCCGTTTTTACGATTCTTAGAGACCTTGATGGGTGTGAGAAAGCAGGAGTAACTCGGGATGAAACTATATGTATCGTCCGGACTGAGGATGCACTGTATTACAGTACAATAGTAACACTAGGTCCCGACCGTTATGGTGCGGCTGAAGATGTTGTGAGAGACTTAAACGTAAGTTTTAAAAACTTAAATCTTACGGCTGATTTAGTAAACGAAATCATAAACAAAGAAAACCCTGCACATACTCTAATCCTAAAATCAAAGGATAATAGAAATATTAAAGACAAAGGGCTGTTCAAAATTATAACCTAGGAGTGATATCGATCAGCCTTCCAAAGAGATACCTTTCACTCACGAAGTGAGTGAAAGAGAAAGTGAAAGAGAAAAATGCGTGTTGGTGGGAAAAAGAAGAGGGCTGTCGGGAAGAAGGGATTACCACCACGTGGCATTAAACGTAAAGGGATATAAAAAAGAAGTGTTCTAAGCGAAGGAAACCGATGGTTCACCATTTTTTTTACTGCTTTCTTTGACTACTTGTCGAGAGAGGAGGCACTATTTCTAACTCGTCATGGCACGCTTCATCCATCCGTGTAGTTCACAATGTTGTAAATCGAAGCTGTCCCTCTTTGACATGCCCCCAACTCAAGTTTCTATTAAACACAGTGACAGATACCTTTTTAAATGCAGAGGGCTATTATCAAACTAAAAACGAAAGTAGTATAAAGGACAAATTTAAAAATTCTAAAAAGAAGATATATGAATGTTTTGAACGCCTGCATACAGACTTCACATTCTAGAAGTTGCTCGTGAATGGGGTGGATATGAAAATAAAGCTCACCGCATGAATCCTGAGATCTGTTTAAATCTGGGTACTGATCAAGAAGAGGGCGAAAAACCCGTTGTGATTCACATAATGGAGACACCTCCGTGTACGGCGATTGAAATTTAGTTCGCCTAAACAAATAGAAATTGAGAAAAATTTACTACATGCCACAGTAAAATACCCATTTAACAGAGTACAGATCAAACTATACACGGTGTCAGCAGGGTTGGCATCGAAACAGATAGAAAACATCGCTCTTGGAAATCTACCTAGAAGGTTATTAATTGGAATGCAGGAACACAATTCGGTGAATGGAAAATATAAAAAGAATGCCTTTCCGTTCGAGAATTTCGGCCTTAAAAATATAACTATATGTCAATGGCGTTGCGTTGGGGGGAACATTGGATACGGATTATTCATCAGACGCTGTTTCCACTTTGCGCGAGAGCATATAGTAATCTGGCCCATATTGCAGGTGATTGTGGTGAGCTCGGGAATGGGGTAACGCTGAAAGAATTCTTCGGTCACTTTAACCTTTATTCGTTTGACATCACACCTGACCTATCTGCTAGTGTAAATACACACTTAAGTCCAGAACGGAGTAGAAAGATGTCAGTCAGATTGAAATTCGCGAAGCCAATAGACGCGCCTATTAGTGTACTAGTATACCTCGAGTCACAAGCCCTAATAGAAGTAGGCATATTTAGGGTCGTTGTCACTGACTTTTAAAATGGACCCGAATACACGTTCCAAATTTATCGGTGTGTTTGCGAAGAATGAAACATTGAAATTGCCAACTACGAGAGATTGCGGTAGTCTTATTTTGAACACAGATATTATTGGTAGTGAAGGAATTCATTGGTTTGCAATCTATTTAAAAATAGGGAACGCATGTACTATTTTGATTCACTCGGTACTCAACCTCTGCAGTGACCCTGTTATTGTAAAAGTTCTCGAGCAGATGCATATCCCCGAAGTTGTATAGAATCCCTTCCCTCTACAAGGATATTTTATTAATACTTGCGGGATGTACTGACTTTGATTTCTCATGCATATTTCACGCGGTAAAGAATTTATAAATTTTTAAAAATTATTCGACCCGTGTAACACTCAACGAAACGACGAAATGGTATGCCGACAGATAAAAAGCCGTTTTCCGATTCTGCACACTCGTTCTATAGTATGATGTTTTGTTCATATATATACATATACATATATATATATATATATATATATATATATATTATATATATATATATATCAGGTCATCCCATAAGTAATGTCGTTTTTTAGATCGGAATTTGAAGGACAAAAAGAAACTCAACTGAAAATTTTTAATCTAGTGTATATTTTCCATCGGAATCAATGACACTCTGCCAACGTCCTACAAGCTTTTCAATTCCATGTTTATAAAATTCAGGCGGTTTTGAGGCAAAAAACGTACAATGACTGGTGTCCAGGTCATCTAAAGAAGTATACTGTTTCTCGTCAAGATAGTTTTGCAGACTCCTGAAGAGATGATAATCTGAAGGCGCAAGGTCTGGAGAATATGGAGGATGTGGAAGTTTTTCCCAACCAAGCTCCTCAATTTTTGCAGAAGTGATCCGAGCGGGATGAGGACGTGCGTTGTCGTCGTGGAACACGATTCCTTTCCGATTAACCAAAGAAGGTCTCTTTTCTTTTGGTGCAGTGTTCACTCGATCCAGTTGTTGACAGTAGACTTGAGCGGTGATTGTTTGGTTGTGTGGTAAGGTTTCAAAGTGTATTACACCACCTTTATCCCACCAAACACTAAGCAACACCTTCCGAGGGTGAAGATTTAGTTTTGGCTGTGGTGTCGCTGGTTCTCCGGCACAAACCCACTGTCGACGGCGCTTAACATTCTGGTACAGTATCCACTTTTCATCACCAGTCACGAAACGGTGCAAAAACGGATCTTGGAGTTCACGGGAATGAAGAGCTGTGCTAATGTTTACCCGCACCCTCAGATTGTCGACCGACAATTCATGTGGCACCCATTTTCCTAACTTAGGCACCTTCTCGAGTTGTTGCAAATGTCGATGGATGGTGGACGGGGAAGAATTGAGTTTCTGGGCCAATTCTTCGACAGTTGTTGAACAGTCTTCTGCAAGTGCGGGTAACAGCAGGTCATCATCAAACTCAGCAGGGCGTCCAGAGCGTGATGCATCTGTCAAACAGCAGTCACCATTCCTAAACTTTTGAAAAAATCTTTGACATTTCCTCACATGCAGAATATCGTTGCCATAAGCTTCCTGAATGTTTTGCGTTGCTTCAGTAGCACTATTCCCTTTTTTGAACTCATAAAGCATTATATGCCTGATATGCTCTTCTGATTCCGCTACGTTTATGAGGGGTTCACATACAGCAAAACACACGTCTTCACTGGTCAAGGTCTGTAAAGTATGTAGCCAAACACGATAGATCTCCTCTTAGATAAAACCTTCGGAAAATTTATGGTTAAACCGAGTAGGACTAGTTTAAACTTAATCTATTGTAAAAAACGACATTACTTATGGGATGACCTGATATATAATTGCATCCAGTAATGTTAGTTTGTGTATTCTGTAATTTATTTAAGATGGTTATTTTACTAAAAACATGATTTCTTTCATTTAATAAATTGATGAAAATACATTGTCTTCTTACCCGAAAAAAAAGATGGAAACATAAGAAAAAACTTACATTATTTCGTTAATGATGTAACAATCGCTGAGTTGCCTGGTCGCTAGATCTTCTACCTCCGTATTCAGGTCCACGACATGCGTATCTTCAAAGCGAAAAGATTGTATAACACGAGTCAAATCCTCATCGGACCTTAAAGGAGAAAGAATAATTAATTAGTTCATACTGAATCTTTTTTAATAAAAATCGATTTGCTTAAAACATGTGCAGAGTATACATATAGTAAGAGTATTACAATGTGAAGATATCTTTGAACCGCTCAGAGAAGTTCCTTTAAAAGAAAATGCCGAATAATATTTATTATGGAAATTATAAAATTATTTAAAACTTGCAAAGGATTGCTATAAAAAAATTCAACGGATCAAAACAGGACTTTAGCATAATAATTGCAAACTAATCTATAATTGCAGATACCTACTATTTAAATGAAGCATTTTAAATGTGATGAAATTAATTCCTACAACCCTCCATATATATGATGAAATAACCCAGAACAGTGCTCTTTCTCCTAATGACATGAACACTACATAAATAACCAGTTCGCGAATAATTGGCTACAAAAAATAAAATTACAAGCACATAATTACTTACATTTCTACAGCAGTCCCTTGGATCGGATCGTAAGGAGCGTCATTGCAAATATCATCAACGGTTTGCGTTGGGAATAATGCGTCCCGGTCGGCTGCGTTAAAAAGATTAATTGTAGACACCGCTGCAGTGTCTCCATCTTGATATAAATCCAGTAAACTGTAAAGTTCTTGATTCTTGACGGAGGGAATGTTTATTCACTGGTGAAAATAACTACTGTGAATCCCAGCTTAAATTATTTCCTTTTATATGCATGATCCCCAAAGACTAATAGGCGGTTCGTAGGTTTTCTGATTGGGTGTCAATGTAACTGGGCGGGGCTATGTTAAATTTGTATACCAATCGTAACACCAATATTACGGACCCACGCTTTGAACGTTCTGATGGGTCGACTATTGGTGTCTTTATCTTCTCTCTGTAGATTTATGCTCACATCTCAAGTTGCTTTGCCACTTACAATCTCTACCACGACGGTTTCAAATATTTGCAATATTATTTGCGTCTTTACTATTCTCCGTTTTCACATTTTGGAACCCACCCCTTTATGCAATATCCCTCACCCCTTTGCAACATTGATCAACATTTGCAACATTGCATTCTCTATCACGACAATATTTTGCATTATTATTTGCGGTCATACTATTCGATCCTCAACTTTCCATATTTTGGTTACAACTATTCGACTTGACTTTCTACTTGCCAATTCTCGTGACAAGTTTGATCTTAGTCAAAATGAACAATTCGGGGAGAAGGAAAACCGAGTTAGCAATTATTACTACTGTATAAATACATTTGCACCACCCTATATATATACAGTATATATATATATATATATATATATATATATATTGTTGCATATGGTTATATGATAAGGAAATTCATTACTTAATCAAAGGCTAATTTAGCTTATAAATAATTTGTTCAGGGAAAACAATCACGTGATGCTTATGTATATATATTTAAGTTCAGTTTTTAACTTCATTATAATAAATAATACGAATGACAATAATAATATATAGTGTGAAGGAAGACGGAAACCTGTTTTGAGACGAGATGTAGGTCAGAGGGACCTTTGCGGTTAACCTTTTTGGTCGACGATTCACCTGTGTTTCGAGTGTTATACCATTAGATTCTTCTGCCTTTCTTGGAATAAAAAAATAATTGTTTTCAAAGATAGGTTTGCAAAAGTATGTAGACCTGTTAAAATTTTATTCTATGAGAATATTTATAATATTTATTGTCAAATTTAATGTACTAGCATGAAAGTATGAATCAATTGAAAACAAATGAATAGAGGATTCCTCTTCTTTGATTTTGCGGAATTTTCTTTAAAAATAACAATTAATTTGGGGTTAAAATCAATAATCTATGTTTTCACTCCACCTAAGACCTACAGTATACAGAAAGGGGCACGGCGAGCCTATGTTTGAATGCATTCTATGTTTTTCACTCCACCTTAGACCTACAGTATACAAAATACGCATACGGGGAGCGTATGTTTGAATGTATTCTATGGTTTTCACTCCACCTTAGACGTACAGTATACACAATTGGCACACGGGGAGCGTATGTTTGAATGTATTCTATATTTTTCACTCCACCTTAGACCTACAGTATACAAAATAGGCACAAGAGGAGCGTATGTTTGAATGTATTCTATGGTTTTCACTCCATCATAGACCTACAATAGGCATACGGGGGGGCTTATGTTTGAATGTAATCTATGTTTTTCACTCCACCTTGGACCTACAGTATAACATGGAAACATATTACGGAATACGTCAGTAAATTTTTATTTTAATATATATACTGCGTTTAAAGTGTGTATTGTTACTTTTGCTAGTATTTTCTGCCATTTGTTTTTTCATTCATTTCGGATTAATGGTTTTTCTTTTTTTTAATTAAAATAATATAAAAGTATATATATATAAAGTGTACTGTTAATTTCTGTGGTCAATGTGGTTTTTTATTTATTTCGGATTAATTGTATTTCTTTTAAATATTGGGATTCGCTTATTGTGGGCAGTGAAAGCTTTCGCTTAGTTAACTGTATTGAGAAGACACAGAGAAATGACAAAAGTAAATAGACACTTTCGGTAATTTACTTATTTATTACATTACTAAAAAAAAAATAATTAAATATTGGGATTCGTTTTGCGCCTAAATCCACTGTAATAATTTGAGCAATTATGGAGAACGTCTCTCTCGCCTTTAATAAATAAGTAATTAAAATAAATGGTGCTATCTGGTAACCCTGCATATATAAATGGTGCTGTCTGGCAACTCACCCTAATAAGGTACACCTGAACATAATTAAATTATATAAAAGTCTCTGGAAACTCATCTATAAATAAATAATTAAAACGATGGTATCTGGTAACCCTTCTTATATAAATAAATAAATGTAGTGCTCTCTGCTAACCCATCCATATAATAGAAAGTGGTATCCAACTCCTTCCTCTATATAACAGATGCTGGACCCCTGGACGCTCATTATGTGTCTAGCTGGAGCCAGGCGAACACCCCTCTCTCCTTCTTAGGTTAAGGCTTAGGTTAGGTTTTCCTTTTGGGGAGTGAGGACATCCCACCTTCTCCCACAAAGACCCTCCTCCTTCTCCTCTCTCTCTCCCTCTCTTAGGTTAAGGTTACCCCTTTGGGGAAGGTCATCCTCCCTTCTCCCCCCAAAGCTCCCTCCCCCCTTCAGTGCAGCTTAGGGGATAACCCTCCCCCTTGTTACATAACCCCGCTTTGCAGCATTGACTTGTTGCATAACCCCTTCCCCCCTTCATTGCAGCTTGGGGATAACCCCTCCGCCTTGTTGCATAACCTCTTGCAACATTCACTCCGCCTCTGCTGCATAACCTCTTGCAACGTCCCCCTTCCACTTTGCAATATTGATCAACATTTGCAACAGTGCACCATTGCATTGCACTCTCCCATTTTGCGGTCATACTACTAAGGCTCATCTGTGGAATCTTGTCAAATGCCTTACTAAAATCGAAATAAATAACATTTACATCGTGTCCATTATCTCCCTGATTAATTACAAACTCTAACACGTTTAACAGATTAGACAGACAAGCCCTCACTGATAAAATTCATGTGGGGAACTTAAAATAAGATTAAAATTTTCCAAATGATTTTGAATATTCTTTATAACTCTTTCTAGTATCTTTCCTACCAATGATGTTAAATTAACAGGCCTATAATTTCCAACCTCCTTTATACTACCCTTTTTGAAAATGGGTACTACATTTGCTTTTTTCCATTTATCAGGTACCTCTGTTTTATTAATAGATCTAGCAAACAAAATAGTTAGTGCCTCAGATAAGCTATCCTCCCCTTCTCTGAGAATCCTAGTATACATATTATCAGGTTCAGCAGTTTTATTTGACTTCATTACATGAATCACTTGCCTAGTATCATATTCCTTATATGAATCTTATTAAGAATACCGAATTTACAAAATCTAAAGAATTAAAATCAAAGTTATTCAAATTTTCTTTAGTAAAAACAGCGCCAAAATAATCATTAAAAATACAAACAATATTCTGATCATTTTCAAATATCCTATTCGGCCAATCCTATCATGCTTTTTATTAATGTATTTATAAAAACTACAGAATTTCTTTGGATCTTTATTGCTACTTCTAGCTAGATTTATTTCACTATGCCTTTTGCTCTTCTTAATGAAACTATTTAACTTATTTCTTAACTGTTTATAATTATCAAAGCCCACAAGGCTATTACTGCTTTTAAATTCCCTGAATGCCCTTTTCTTACATGTAATCACTTTAGCTACTTCTTTATTCCACCACAAAGGTTTCCCATCCTTATTATTCTTAAAGTTCTGAGAGAAATACATCTGCATTGTATATCCTTTAAAATTTCCTTGAATCTAGATCACATCTCAGTAGCATTTTTATTGGCAAATTCATTATCCCACTTTACTGAGCATAATAACTCTCTAAATTTACTAGTCACCTTTCGAGAAGCAAGGAATAAGATTATCATTGTTGACTAAATCCCTATTTAAATCTAACTTAAAACGCATAATCAAATAGTCACTATTCCCTAATAACTCCTACTGCAAGTTCCCTAATGATTCCTACTGCAAGTTCCTTAATAACCTCATAATTATTGATAGAACCAAATCTAAGTTTGCTTGATCCCTACTTGATTTGTCTACAAATTTCGTTAGAAAGTTATCATTACAACCCTCAATGAAGAAGTTATCTTCCCTATTATTTCCTTCTGAAAGGTTCCAATCTATATTAGGTAGGTTGAAATCTCCCACAATTAGAGTTGCTAGATTTTTCAAATGCCCATGCGGGACAAAAAAAATTCCGAATTTTTTTTTAAGACCAAATTTTTTTTTTCAAATTGAAATTAGATTTCTTCAACGGTTATAACAAACAAAATTAGAAAAATTTTATTACAATAATATTTAACAATTAAACATCGTGAATAAATTTAAATTATTATACATAATATTGAAATTCTAAATCAATTCATCCCTAAAAAATTTGCTTAAAAAATATTTTTTTCGGGGCATTTTGAACGCGGGATTTTGACGGGGGATTTTGACGCGGGATTTTTGGATCAAATGCGGGATTAATACTATCAGCTTTCCATGTTTGGTTTGAAGGTCCGTAAAGTGCACCTATTCGAATGTGCTCTTTACTTGATACACAAATATCAAAAATTTATTCTACCCTGTCGTCTAATTTAATATTATCATTCTGAACTGAAGTTAAATCATCCTCAATGTATAAGACCAAAACACCTGCTTGCCTGTCCATTCTCTGATAAATATACATTGTATAGCCATTTAACTCATACTCTGCTCTTGTGTCATTGAATACTACATCACTAATACAAATTATATCCAGATTTTAACAAATCATATAACTAAGTAATTAATTTTTCTTATTCCTAAGACTCCTTGCATTTACATAAAAACACTTCAACCCCTCAGTTTTAACTAGTTCACTAGTTTTGGCTAGAAAAGTGAGATACCTATTCCTGACATAATCTGTATTTAAGACCCTAACAGTATTAACTTTACACATGCCCTGATGCTTTATGCCCTCTGTTAATCTAAAGTTTTCTTTCAAAACCCCAAAGAACTCAGATTGTCCTCTAAAAGTCTCCCATATACGTAAAGCAGTTCACTTTCTACTAAGATGTAATTCACCCTTACTACTGTATAAAGATCTCTTTCATTAAAATTCTCACAGAGCATTTTTATCATTATTATTTTACAAAGCTCTTGAAAAGCGATTAAAGTCTATCATTTTGTGTGTGTGTCTGACTGATTGCAGTGTTTGATTGTTTAATTTGTCATTTTACTAACATTTTTCTCATTAGTGACTTAAATTATTTTATATTAATATTTTCATTACTGAAGTATTTAGTGTGGAGTTCATCGTTTATCGTTGTATGTGAGTACACAAATTGTTACCGATTATTATTATCACATATTTGTTATATTATTAAAAAAAAAATATATATATATATATATATATATATATATATATATATATATATATATATATAGTAATTTTGGATCACCCTGAAGATCAGGGCCCCCAGCCTTCTTTAGTTAGCTTTATAAGGCTAACTAACGAAAATATCACGACCTAACCTAACCAACCGTCAAGGGCGTACAGTTGACCTAACGATTGGTTAGGTTAGGTTGTGATATTTTCGTTAGTTAGCCTTATAAAGTTAACTAGAGAAGGCTGGGGGACTCTGATCTTCAGATGATCCTATATATTTAATAATAATAATAATAATAATAATAATAATAATAATAATAATAATAATAATAATAACTATTCAAAAAGTTTAGAATTTTTTGTTATTATTTTTTATTATTACTGTTTAATTTGAATGTTTAATAACACTGGTCAAAAAAGATTTTTCATCAGAGTAAAATTTGTGGTGGCTGGATAGCATTTTTCACGCTGATTCCAAAACTGCATTCAGATTATTTCTAGCACGTATAGTTTTCAAGATGAAGGCATATATATAACTACACAGATTTAACCATTTTAAATAGGCAAAATACTAATATTTCAACATTTGATTGTGTTTATTTTATCGTGTTTTTTTAGTTTATTCATCTTATTTATTTCAATTATCTTAATTATACATCTTATGTATTTCAGGTGTGAGCTTTTACGTCTAGCAGCATTGTGATTCAGGCAACAACGCCGTGCTTTGTGTGTCAAAAGATCAGTCCAGTCCAAGAACTTGTTGTGTCAAGTTGGTGTACATTTTTTTTTAATTTATAGTTTGCTCAGGTCAGTCAACATGCCTCGACAATGTAAGAATGACCCCGACAAGTTCTGTTTCGTATGCGGCCAGTTGACAACTAAAACACAGCGACGAAGTATTACAACCGACATTAAGAAAATGTACAAGCTATACTTTGGTTGCCATCTAGGTGACCAAGATAAACCATGGGCGCCACATCAAATCTGTTCTGGCTGTTCAAATGGATTACGTGATTGGCTTAACAAAAAGAAAGCTTCAATGCCATTTGCCATACCCATGATATGGAGGGAGCCGAGAGATCATCATGAAGACTGTTATTTTTGTAGTGTGAACTTAATGGGGTTTTCTGCCAAGAACAAACACCAGATTGTATATCCAAACTTGGATTCAGCACGTAGACCAGTAAAACATGATGAAACATTGCCCATTCCAATTCCCCCAAGTGATAGGCTAGATTCTATCATAGATGACATGGAAAGTGATGAAGGTGCAACTGGCGTTTCCGGACTATCTACAGAACCAGAGTACACTTTTGAAGGTAGACATTTAGAGCCTAAAAAGTTAACCCAAGGACAGTTGAATGATCTTGTTAGAGACTTATCGCTGTCTAAAGAGAAATCAGAGCTTCTCGCCTCAAGACTAAAGGAGAACAATTTACTTGAGAACAATGTTCGTATTAGTTACTGTACTACCGAAAGCGGAATTTTGAATTAACAGCATTCTTTTCAGTAGACGGTCCTCTCTGTTATTGCCATGACATCAATGGACTATTTACAGCCATATCTCAGACGTATGTGGCATCTGAGTGGCGCCTCTTTATTGATTCGTCGCAGAGAAGCCTGAAAGCAGTTCTTTTGCATAATGGTAATATAATGCCATCCATCCCCATTGCCCATTCCGTCCATCTAAAAGAGACATATGACAATATGGATACTACTTAAGGCAATTAAATACGACAGTCATCAATGGAATGTTTGTGGAGATCTAAAAGTTATAGGAATGCTTATGGGTATGCAGTCAGGATTCACAAAATTTTGTTGTTTCCTTTGCCTGTGGGACAGTCGCGCCACTATAGAACATTACACCAAAAGTGACTGGCCACTTAGGTATACATATGTCGCAGGGATAAGCAATGTCCAGTCTGTCCCTTTAGTGGATCCCCAAAAGATCTATCTGCCACCTCTTCACATTAAACTTGGTTTAATGAAGAATTTTGTTAAAGCAATGGGTAAAGTCAATTCTGAAGGGTTCCAATACCTTTCAAGGAAATTTCCGAAGGTTACTGCAGCAAAATTGAAGGAAGGAATTTTTGTTGGGCCACAAATAAGGGAGGTTTTGAATGACACTGAATTTGAAAAAGTCCTAAGTCCGCTGGAATTGAAGGCTTGGCTGGCGTTCAAATGGATATGTGAAAACTTTCTTGGAAGCAACAAGTCACCTGCGTATAAGGATGGAGTCAAGAACCTCCTTGATGCCTTCAAAGAAATGGAGTGTCGAATGTCGTTAAAAATTCACTTCCTGCATTCCCACTTAGATTTCTTTCCTGAAAACCTTGGTGCAGTGAGTGACGAGCAAGGAGAGCGCTTCCATCAAGATATTTAGATGATGGAGAAGCGCTACCAAGGATATTGGAATGAAAGCATGATGGCGGACCATTGTTGGATGCTGTATCGTGAAAATCCAGGCCAAATTTACAAAAGGAAATAACACTCACAGCGCTTTTAATAAAATAATGTATATATTCTTTATTTATAAGTATATTGAATAAGGTATATGATGTATTTGTTGTTTAGCATTCCTAAGTGTGATCTATACATCCATAAATTTTCTTATAGCAATATCAAAAACTTAAAAATATCAAAACCAGTGTATCTATATAACTATACGTGCTAGAAAAAAAAAAAAACAGATTCGGAATCAGCGCGAAAAATGCATTAAGAAAAGTGTGATCATGTTTGTGATGAGAAAAAAAAGTTTCATTTTGTTGGCCAGTGTAATTAGTTCACAGGAAACCTAGGATTTTTTAATACATCCACCACATGGTTGTTGTTTGTCATCGCTAATCCCTCCTCAGTAACCTAAGACTCAAAATAAATTGTGCGTGTATGTTGAAACCTTTTCGTATTTCCAGACTTTTATTTCCAGTTTTCAGGTCATGAATCCATAACTTCTTTCCAGACTCTTCTGCCTCATATTAGATTAGGAAATTAATTTAATTTTTCCTGAGAACATTTTTCTAGATATGGCCCCTAACCTACACGAGTGTTCCAACTGCGGTGGAAAATTTCCTCATTACTTTTTGACCGAGCTATCTTCTAACCCTTTAGTTTGCAGATTTTGCGTAAACTGACAAGAACTACGAAACGGTGTGATTTCGGCGAGAGACGAACTTCGAAGAAGTAGGAGAGAGGCGACTGCGTTGAGAGAGGACTTTAGTGCAGGATTTAGTATGGGATTTTGTTTCAGTTCTCACACGGAGGTCGCGCGAAGACTCTACGACGAATCCCCAGTCATCATTCCCGACCCACTTTCCGCTTCGGAGGAGCAATCGTTTGAGCCAGTTCGAAATGGGGCCCGTCCGAGTCGGCATAAACCTTCCTTAAGAGTAGTTACAAATAACAGCATTTTAGTCTTAGAGACAGACAGAACAAAATGGCACGAAGGAAATTAGGCAAGCGATTCTATTATTGGAGGGTAATTTACAGGAGTTAGTTCTGCGGCAGGAACCCAACTCGGAGAAAGGAGGTACTGCTATCCTGGAACGCGTGTTGACGACATCACGGACTCCATAGACGAGTTTGGTAAAGATGCTGATGATAGTATGACATTTATGGTGCATGATGGGACTAGCGATGTTAAGATTTCCATGTCAGAGAAGCTAATAGAGAAATATAGGCAGCTGATGCGGACTCTAAAGGATAGGACTAATAAATTAATTTTTTCCGGAATTCTCCCAAGAATAGCAGGATCTGACAACTTTTTCAGCAGAGCTACCTACATGAATAATATTCTTAAGTCCCTTTGCCAACACGAAAATAGTGAATTCGTCGATTTGTGGAGCAATTTTTTTAATAAAAAGGATTTATTTTTGCGTGATGCTCTTCACCTGAATGGCGTGCGAGCAGCTCGTCTTGGTAGGTTATTATATAGCACCGCGATGGCTTTTCAGGCAAAAAACGGCGTAACTCCTACGAAATTGACTTGCCTAACAAAAATTTTCCAAACAATGAACGACTGCCTCCTCGAAGAACCTCGGCATTCTACTATGGTACTCAAGATTTTGTAAACGTATTTTATGTTAATGCTCGAAGTTTACGATTTAAATTTTAAAAACTATTAAGTATTGTCCTTGACCAAAAATTTGAGGTTGTAGCAATTAATGAATCCTGGTTAAATACAGAGAGTTGAGATTTCCTCGGAGAATATCATATCCCAGGTTATGAGATGTTCAACAATGATAGAATAGAAAGAAAGGGTGGTGGTACAGTACTATACGTTCGGTCACACTTAAAACCTTTAATTAAAAACAGTGCAAAAATTTACAATATAAATGCGACGTTTGTTGAAATTAAAGACAACTCAAGAAAAACATTAACTATAGAGGTTCAGTATATAGGCCTCCATCTCAGACTGTCGACAGTGATAACAGACTTCAGGTACTAATATTTTATGTAAGTAGCAAATATGATATGATAATTATGGGAGATCTTAATTTACCTTGCAAGGATTGGGGTGGTCCTTTGCAGTCTAATTCCGGTCGTCGACTGTATGAGGGTTTGCTCGAAAGTTCACTTTACGAAACTCAGGACGAAACTATACGTATTGCCCGGAATGGTGATGCACGGTATTACATTACAATAGTAACACTAGGTCCCGATCGTTATTGTGCGGCTGAGGATGTTGTGAGAGACTTAAACGTAAGTTTAAAAAAACTCAAATCTTACGACTGATTTAGTAAACGAAATCATAAACAAAGAAAACCCTGCACATACTCTAATCTTAAAATCAAAGGCTAATAGAAATATTAAAGACAAAGGGCTGTTCAAAATTATAACCTAGGGGCGATATCGATTAGCCTTCCAAAGAGATACCTTTCACGAAGTACAACATGTATCAGATGAAATTGGAGAAATTGGTTGCTAGCTATACATCCCTAGACATGTGCTATATTTACAGCAAAATATTGGAGCACCAGTTTGTTGGTGATACCCAGGCACGCCTGCTACGCATTGCTCAATTCTCAACCATAGAGGGAAGAGTTTGAGTATTACATATGACAGGCCCCATTATGTGAATGTCGCGGCTAGTCTAATAACCAATATCTCAATATATACGTATATAAGAACGATTGAGGGGAAAAATTTCCCATTCGGTGATGGGAGCTTAACAGTGAAGCTGTACTTTCGACGCACTGAATTATAATGGACAGAAAGCCTTTCACAGTCTATCGAGGTGTTAGCTACCAGCGTGGTAGGGGACTTGGATCCATTTTTTCGACCATACTACGTACGGCTGTTCCCTTGCTGAAGAGGGGTGCCAGATACCTCGGGAGGAAAGTGCTACAATCAGGTCTTAACACGGCAGAAGACATATTGGCTGGGGCTAAACCTAAAGAAGCTCTAAAAAAACACTTAAAGCGTACACAAAACGAAATCGGCAAAGATGCAGAGAAAAATGCATGTTGGTGGGAAAAAGAAGAGGGCTGTTTGGAAGAAGGGATTACAACCACGTGACATTAAACGTAAAAGAATATAAAAAAGAAGTGTTCTAAGAAAATGAAACCTATGGTTCACCATTTTTTTGACTGATATATGCTAAGGACATTGATCTCATGAATCATAGTTTGTTTACTACTTGTCGAGAGAGGAGGCACTATTTCTAACTCTTCATGGCACGCTTCATCCATCCCTGTAGTTCAAAATGTAAATCGGAGCTGCCCCTCTTTGACATGCCCCATGTTTCTGTTGAACACAGTGACTTTATTACAATTAACCCTTTAAACATAATTAGTTCCATGAGTGCCCCTATAGAATTCTTGATACCCAGCTCAGGCCCTTACTTTTTTGACCCAAGCTGTGTGCACATGTACGATAAATAACGTATAGCTCATTCTGATCATAACATTATTATACACAATTACTCAATACATGGTCCATCCTCCATTATTATTAATGACCTCTCGTAGCCTATTTTGAACAGGTGCCACGTGATTGTAGATGACTTGTGGGTTCATGCGGAAAAGTTCCCACTCTGCCATGGTGTGTTCCAGCACGTGCCGAGATGTCCGCTCCTGCCCAGCTCCCAAGCGTTAAGTACATTTGCTCACACATTTTCAGTAGGGTTTAGGTCACACCCTTTGGTGGGCCAGTTCAGCAGCTCGACATCTCGTTGTTCCTGAAATCACCGTCTGATGATCCTGGCAGTATGAACAGGGCAGTTATCCTGTAATATATATGTTAACCCTCCGTCCATGGTCGTGGGTGGTTCAAGGTTGACGGGGTTTCTGATTAGGTGGGCAGCAACGGATTTTCTCACTCTGAGGTAGCTGGTGCCGTGTAAGGAATCGCAGTAGTTTATTTTATACTACACTCCGATTTCTTCTTGTAGTAGATCGGAGGATTCTGTGAAAACTTACTAAATTATCTGACGATACCCGATTCTTCTTGTAGCGTATCGGGAAATTATTTATTTTATTTTAAAACTAAGTTCTCTGGAGAAAGCAGGACTCAAAGGAGAGGACAAAGAGAACCACTGACTGAATTTTACTGCTGCTAAAATATTCAGCCTCTAGGTCAGATCAGAATAATCAGAATGATAATTTGAAAAGTTACAAGAGTTTATATACTAATAATTGGGTGACATCATTATTATTTAATGTTGATCTGTTTTGCTTTTTATTGCCAATAGGCTGAATTTTTTTTGCAAAATATTTGAAGATAAAGGTAAATTTTGGCTGTAACAGCATACTGGCAGATAAGCAAGATATTTAAAGATGAAATCATATTTTTCTTTTAAACAGCATATTGACAGATCTGATGTCGATATGCAGTGAACTAAAAATGAAAATTAAAACATGCATTTTATTATGGATTAAAATTAACATGCATACGAGCCAAAATTACATGCTTAAAATATAAAATTAAGTGTTAATTTAGAGTTTTAGCAAGTTATGACTTCATCTTTTACAACTAAGTGAGAATGAATAAAAATATGAACAGTGCAAAATTTAACACGATTACATGATTAAGTTCAATCTGAAAAATGATAAGGCAATTTAAAAAAAAAAAAATCATCAATTACTTAGCAAAAATAAAATAGAAAGAAAATTATAAATTTTTCGAAACTTGCATTTTATATACAGTTAGAGTGTTGTCGCTAGATTCAAATCACAGTTTAAAATTAGATGCTGTTCGAATCGTAATCTGACACGCTGAATTACAGTGTCTTTCGAATTTTGGGATCATTCGTGATGCAATACTTTTTGTCATATCGTGATTTCATATCAACACTTAAAAATAAGTGTTGTATTCCTCTACATTATGATGATTAATTTCAGCTATTGTGCGATTCCATGTAGACAGTTTGATCTCGTAATATCATCGTTTTTGGGGTAGCGAAGGGAGAGGGGGAGGACGAGAGGGGGGTGATAGCGAGAGGGAGAGTAAAATATCCCACGTTTGTGAAATAACCTCACTACTCTATTCCCTAAATTTAGAAATAATGCATGAATAAAATACATAGTCGTCCTAGCATTACCACCAAAACTACAGTGAACAATATATTTATTTTGTCATTGGTTTTCAAAAAATAAAAGTATTACTATGACAACACCTAAGGGGAGGAGGAGGAAAGGGAGTGAGTGAGGGGGGGGACTGAATGGGGTTTAAGAGGGACTGCGTTGTTACCACATCTCGGAGAGGGTGGCGCGGAACTACTGCAGGCGACTGTACCATGCATAGGATAGTTAGGAAAAGTTTACTGTTCGTTTGAAAAAATTTAACCCACCAAAAAAGTTACTAGTAGTTTAACTCCAACATATAATGTAAAACATCAAAAAATTTCGGAAAATAAAAAAATTAAAATGCAAACGTTTTTCTACGTTTACGTACAAAATTATTTAATACCTTGTATATTCACTTTTTGATTGAATGACTTCAATGACTCGTTTTGAGTGTTTTTCTGCAAGATTTCCACATCTCTCAATAGAAATTTTAGCCCATTCTTCTAAAAAAAATTGTTGCAATTCATTCAGATTCGAAGGGTTTCTCTTGCGGACAGTCTTTTTTTCAAACAAACCATAAATTCTCAATTAAATTGAAATCTAGGCTTTGACTGGGCCACTCGAGAAGCTTGAAATTCTTTTGTTGAAACTATTTCATAGTGTTTCATGGTGTTATGCATCTCACCCAGGAAATCTGTGAGGTGACTAGAAAACAAAACGTCTTGGATTTAATTTTGACAAATGACAATGACATAATAATAATACTAAAAAAGGTAACGCAAACAAATTTCTCTGCCCATTACCTAATCGATATACAAATAAAATTAGCAACCAGGAAACTTAAATCGCACCCCAGAGCGAGAGAAGAAATATTTGAAGGTTAAATATGAATTTAAAGAAAGTACAGGGTGTCCCATAAGTCCGGCATCATAGGAAAAATAAAAAAGGCAAAACAAAAGCTTTTATTTACAGAACGTGCTCAATATGTCCACCATTGTTTTCAATACACAAATTCAGACGTGATACCCAGTCAGCAAGCACACGGTGAATGATGTCAGGAGTAATGGTGTTACATGCCCCAATAATGCGCTGCCGCAAATGTTCAACACTCCTAATTTTCTCTGCGTATACCAGCGCTTTCAAGTGGCCCCAGAGATAAAAATCTAGTGGCGTGAGATCCGGGCTTCTAGTTGGCCATTCCACAGGCCCTCCACGTCCTATCTAATGACCAGGGAATTGTTGGTAGAGGTATTCCCTTACTTGGGTGCTGTAATGTGCAGGAGCGCCGTCTTGCTGGAACCATGTTGGGAAATTTCCTTCTTCGTTCAAGACACTGGGAAATGCTGCTTCCTTGAGCTTACGTAGGTAGGTGCCTCCAGTGACATGTTCATCGAAAAAGAGGGGGCCTATGATGCGATCCTTCCAAATGCCACACCATACCATCACCCGAGATGCACCTTGTTCCTTTGAAGAGAGTATACCAGTGAGGGTTGTTTTGAGACCAGTAGCGGGTGTTCTGTCGATTTACCTCACCATTTCCATAAAAAACAGCCTCGTCACTGAACAGAATGATGGACGGGAAATTGACATCCCGAGCATATGAATTATGGTTTGTAGAAATATAAAAATATGAATTTCTCCTATGATGCCGGACTTAGGGGACACCCTGTAGATTGGGAAAGTGTAAATGCAGCTTTAAAAAGTATGAAGTGGGAGTTCCTACTTCACGAAAAGTTTCCAGAAGAAATACAATCTATAATAGAAAACGAAATTAAACCTGTAGTGAATAAGTTTTATTATTTAATTTACTTTATCTGCATTATTACTGCTTTCCACTCTTCTCTGCTACTTTATACAGCTATTCTGAACTCTATATAACGACTCTTGGTAGCCCGTAGCCGAATTTGAAACGCTACATGCGGAACATTTTGAATGGAAAAGGAGGAATTTAGAAATGACAACGGTTTCATTGTTTGGCGGATTTATTTAATTAAACGAGAATATTGACGGAAAGAAAAGCGAGTGTGGAACATTCTTTTACAACGTATCACAGAGAAAGACACTTAAAACTAAATCAAAATAAATTTAATTCACAATTTTTTTATTTTGACAGAAACGCAACTCTCGTTAATTAAAAATCCCGTCAGAGCTTATGCTTCCAGCCTTTGAGTTTGATTCGAGTCTTTTCGGTTTGAAGTACTGTAAAAAAACAAGAAAATAATATTTTTAGGTAGAAAATGTATATATTTGTTAAGAAAAGTACATTTTATGGTGAAAAAATGTATAATAGTTTAACTAGAATAGATTGAAAACTGGGAGATGTCTTGTAAAATTTTCTGAAATAGTTCTTTATTTGTGTTCTTTCGATGCCAAACTAATTCACAAAATGTTTTATCTATTCAAACTGCACAGTTTGGACCGCCGATTTTCATTGGATGTTTTAGAATTGTCTCGTCACAAACCTGGTACACATAAGAAAGTGAGGTTAGGTTAGGTTGTATTCCATCTCTCCATCGTAAAATGTACTTTTTTTAACAAATATATACATTTTCTACCCAGAAATATTATTTCCTTTTGTTTTTTCACAGTGCTTCAAACCGCAAAGAACCTTTGATTCAACTCTCTCTATGTGCTGGTGCTGTTCCTCCATCTCCTACCCCTTCTGACCTTATTATGTCTAAAATTAGAATTTCTTCCAAAGATGTTTTTTATACCCTATCTGGGCTCAACTAGGAAGGCGTACGGTCCTGATGGCTTTCCTCCTGTTGTTCTTAAGAACTGTGCTTCTGTGCTCACACCCTGTCCAGTAGGGCGGCTCGTTTTTACACTTTTTTCGATATTTGATTGGGGGTAGTGCGGAAAAGTTGCGATTTGGAGAGAAAATAAAGTGTGTAAAATTTTTTTGATCTACGTCAATACCTTCCGGTGGCGGCGAGTCCTTAAAAATCGAAAAATAGGCCTAACGGGATAGATTGGAAAATGGTTTTAAAGACTTACAAAATAAACAATAAAAATTTCAGCACAATCTGTTAATAACTTCCGGTGGCGTCTTAGCCGTTAAAATATCCAAAATATTGATTTAAAGCAAGTTTTAACAAGATGTTATACAAATGTTAATTCCGGTATATTTCTGTGCAAACAACCCTGAGAACACTATTATAGGCTTGAATAAATTAATAGCAGTCATTGAACAATGAACATTATATAAAAATTATATAAAATTATATAAAATTTTTGTGTTTTTAGGCCTATTTTTCGATTTTTAAGGACTCGCCGGCACCGGAAGGTATTGACGTAGATCAAAAAAATTTTACACACTTTATTTTCTCTCCAAATCGCAACTTTTCCGCACTACCCCCAATCAAATATCGAAAAAAGTGTAAAAACGAGCCGCCCTACTGTCCAGGCAAACTCTTTCGTCTTTCTCCTTCATCTGGTACTTTTCCTTCCTACTGGAAGTTCACTTTCATTCAGCCTGTCCCAAAGAAAGGAGACCGCTCTCAACCCTCCAACTATCGCCCAGTTGCTTTGATTTCTTGCCTTTCTAAAGTTTTTTAATCTATCTTCAATTGGAAGATTCTTAAACACTTCTCTTCTCACAATCTTCTTTCAGATCGTCAGTATGGATTCCGCAGGGGACGCTACTAGTGATCTTCTTGCATATTTCTCTGACTCTTGGCCATCCTCCTTTCGGGATTTCGGTGAAACTTTTGCTATTGCGCTAGACATATCAAAATCTTTTGATAGAGTCTGGCACAAATCTTTAATTTCCAAACTACCCTCCTTCGGTTTCTATCATTTTATCTGTGCCTTCATCTTTAATTTCCTTTCTCGCCGAACTATAGCTGCAGTTGTAAATAACCACTGTTCTTCTCCTAAAGCTATTAATAGTGGTGTTGCTCAGGGTTCTGTCGGTCACCCATTCTTTTCCTTTTATTTATTAATGGTCTTTTAATTCGCACTTTCTGTCCTATTCACTCCTATGCCGATGATTCCACTCTTTACTTCTCCACCCGTTTCCGAAAGCTTCTCTGTCAACAGTTACTCCCTTCTTCGCGTAGGACGACAATGGAACACCTGACCTCTGATCTTTCTGCTATCTCTGATTGGGCCAGAGAAAACCTTGTGGCTTTCAATGCCTCAAAAACTCGGTTCCATCTGTCTACTCGACAATCACACACACGACTATCCCCTTACCCTCAACAACACACAACTCAATCCTTCCTCTTCTCTTAACATTTTTGGCGTTTCCTTTCCTCGTAATCTTTCCTGTAAAGATCACATATACTCCCTTCCTAAAACATTCTAAAACAGCTTCTAAGAGGTTAGGTGTGCTGTACCGCCTCCGCAGTTTCTTCACCCCATCTCAGTTGCTCTCTCTGTACAGGGGTCTTGTTCGCCGTGTATGGAGTGTGATTGATTCTCATTTGTAGGGTGGCTGAACCCACACGGTCGTACTTGACTAGGTGGAATCAAAGGCTTTTTGTCTCATCAATTCCCCGCCTCTTACTCACTGTCTTCAATCTCTCCCTTTTCGCCGCAATGTTGCCTCACTCTCTCTTCACTATCGCTATTATAACGGACATTGCTCTTCTGAACTGTAACTGCATGCCTCCTCCTTTAAGGAGAGCACGCAGCACCAGGCTTTCTACACTTTTCATTCCTTTTCTGTCCAACTTTCAAACGCAAGGGTTAATCGGTATTTTCAATCATTCATCTACTCAACCGGTCAACTCTGGAACAATCTTCCTCAATCCATTTTTCCTCCTGTCTGTGACCTCTCATTTTTCAAACGCAGAGTGTCTCGGCATCTCGAAAACCCACAGCCTTGAATTTGATTCTCTTCTTCCTCTCTGGATGGAGCGCTTTTGCGGCATTCGCCATTGGCCCCTCATTCCTGTAAAAAAAAATCGCTAACTAGTACTAAAAAACCAAATATCGCTGAAACATATTTCGAACTCGAGAGAAAAATCAGAACATTATTTAGACAGTGAAGGCCGTAAAAAATATCCATGGATGCAGAAGTGAAGCAAGGAGACTCAAGCTAGAGAAAAACTAAGCGAAAATAAGTTATAAATTGTTCTAAAACAAACATTCATCCGCACGACAAACGAGGAGGAAACCAAGGATGTAGAAAGCATAAAAAAAAATAATCCACAATACTGTACTCCTACACGTATTGGTCCGTTAAAAGATGCGGCGACCAAATACACAAATGACCCAGAATAAATGAGTGACCCGCTTACGAAACAATTTAAGTAGAAAACAGAATGAATTCTTTGGCACAGATACAATTCAGTCAAGAACAAGTTACCTTGGTTTCATTGGTTTTGCTTCCGCCCGAATTGTTCATTCTGGCAAAAGTCAAGCTTGTTGCTCCATCTTACATCTACAGCGTAACGTGGAATTCGAACCACGACCCACCATGGAGGTCAGAAAATACAAAGTCCTTGCCCGGACTCGATGTCACGATCCTCCGATCAGCAGCCCAGCGTCTCAACCACTAAGGCCACCCAGGCTACCCATTTATTTACCAACCAACTTTTTTTATGGTGCGGGGAAAGATGAACAGCTGGGTAAGCTGCGCGCCACCTGCTTTTGCCGGGAATCAAACCCGAAAATCCCGAAGATAAAAAAGCGGAAGATCTGTCAAAAAAAAAACGAAGTTAACTTCGATGCATTTTATTTACGAAAGTCCTTCTTTTAACGACTTCAAAATGGTTCGAAGGATTTCTAACTGAAAATAACATTATTTTACCTCTTACAAGATACTGTGTTTTTAAATCTAATTAAACGTTGACTTTCACCTTCGTTCTTTGGTTTTAAAATTAACCCTTTTGACGACAGAAAGGGTTTGAGCATGGGTTCACCCATCTCAGCTACCTTAACCTCAAAAGGCCGGTGTCTGACCGCATACATAGCGACTAATGTGGGTTCTTCGTAACCCCATAATGAAAATTACACTGGTATGCATATGAAATATTTTTGTCTGCTGTGGGGGTTTTTTCAACTCATATTATATAATTCGACCATGCTGAATTCGAAAATGACATTGGTTTTCCTCAATCAGGTCAGGTTTTTTCTCTATTGGCCATTTATTATAAGTCCAATTTTATCCCCAAATTTATTGATTTTTTTAGCTTAAACACTGTAGATACGAGTAATATTATAAGAACACTCGTGAAAAATGAAAACATTGTGTGAATAAATACTTTTATTCATACAATGAATATGGAAAAAAGTTTATTGAGGAAGGAATGAAGTTTTTTTGGCTTTCCGTCTGTTTTTCTTCGGGCACGTCTCGCTTCAAACACCAGCAATAGTCCGCCAGCATATTGATATCCCAGTTTCCCTGGTACCTCTCTTCCATTATTTTGATATCTTGGTGAAATCGTTCACCCTGTTCCTCACTATAATCCCCGCAATTTTCAGGAAAATAGTCCAAGTGGGACCACAAAAAGTGCATTTTTATGGACATGCGCGACCCATGAGCTTTGAAAGCTTCCATCAAGTTTTCGACAACGGACTCATATTCTGGACTTCTACGCTTGCCAAGAAAATCAGTGACAACTGATTTGAATGCCTGCCAGGCATTCTTCTCAGTTGGAGTCATTGCGTTTTCGAACTGAGTATCCTTGATCAAAGTTCGAATTTGAGGACCATCAAAAACCCCAGCATTTAGTTTAGCATCAGATATATGAGGAAATTTACTCTCGAGATATCGGAATGCTGAACCCTCCTTATTCATTGATTTGATGAAATTTTTCATCAAGCCCAGCTTAATATGAAGTGGTGGGAGCAAAATTTTTGTTGGTGGTACAAGGGGCACTGAAATGACATTATGCGACCCAGGTTCAAAATTCTCTCTGGATGCCCATTCACGCTGTGCATAGTGCTTCTCATCCGCTCGGCTATTCCATTTGCAGAGGAAACATGGGTATTTCGTGTATCCCCCTTGCATTCCCAATACAAATGCCACAATCTGAAAAAAAATGAAAATATTTAAAGAATTTATGGAATTTGTTCCATCAGATAAAAAAATCTATGCATTGGACTGTATCACTTCTGTGGGGAAGTTAAGTGTTCTTATACGCTCTCAAATAACCTTTGGAAAAAACAACATAGTCAATAGCAATAGTTTACTTATGATATTAGTATTACCTTCAAATCTCCACAGATCCTCCAGTTATGTTGGTCGTATACGAGAGCATCCAGTAAAATTTTCATGTTATCGTAGCTCTCAGTAAGTTGTACGGAATGTGCTACAGGGACTGATGCAACCCTATTCCCAATGTTGAGAAGTACTGCTTTCAAACTTCGTTTAGACGAGTCTATAAATAGCCTCCATTCTGATGCGTTATATGGCAGGCCCATGGATTCGATTAGCTCCTCAACATTGCAGCAGTACACTAAGGAAGAGGTATTTTCGTGCACTGCAAAAAACTTGCGGAATTCTTCCTCTCGTTTCCTATACCAGGAGAATGTTGTTCCCGGAGCCAGCAAGTTGTCCTCTCGAAGTCGTGAGCCCAAGATCTCGGCAGCTAATTTGGAAAGTCCTAAATCCCTGGTAAGATCATTAAGTTTGGCCTGGTTGAGAGGCCTCGGCTCATTTGAAGCGGTATTTTGAGGTATATACGACTGGGACTGGTCATTGGCATTGGTCATTGATTCATCATCAGAATCATCGAAGTCCAGGGTTTGAGGTGGGTCGGGTATTGGAATTCCAGGACCATGGGGTACAGGTCTCATAGCAGAAGGAATGTCAGGGTATACAACAATGTGTTTATTCTTCTTGTTAACTCCTGAAAATAGAAACACAGAAACATGGATATAAAACTTGCATATGAAATAGAAGGAGCATTCAGACAGTGGCGGCTCGTGAGGGAAGGCTGCGGTCTGTAAGATATGAAATAGGTCGATGGAGTCTGTATATTTTCTTTCGCTCTGCCTTTGCTCCATCTTCTCAAATTTTCAATGCACGTCTTGCAGCACATATGAGGAGCGAAATTTTTGTCCTGGTCCCCTAGCTTAATTCCAATGTATGCTCTATACATTGTCTTCACAAATTTAGTGATTTGGGACTGGTTATTCGGCATGGTAACCGTCCCACATATGTAGCAGAATCTATTGGGATCATTTTTACACGCTCTATTCATTATGAAATATTTTATCTATATGCCTGAAAAGTAAAAAAAGATATTATACAAGTGAAACAAGTGATGATAGATGTTACTGTTCCAATTCCGCTTTGACAAAATCACGAAAAATTCTATTTTACTTATGAGGCCATAGCCGGATAACCTGAGCTGATTGAGAAAAACGGATTGCAGATTCGAAATCAGCAGGAAAAACTCTATAAGAATCACTTACAAAACCCTTGACAGCAAAATTGATGCATACCAGTGTTATTTATATGTTGAATTAAACAAATTATTGTCACTGAACAATACTAAAAGTTAAGTTGCGGACAATAAAATACACCATTTTCAGAAAAGCAAATGTACTTTTATTGTTATTATAGGCCACGCTGCCTTCCAAGAGTGAAGCAACGTTTTTATAGAAATTTTAGATCCTTTGATACTTTGATACAGATGCGTAAATGATGTATTTGCTCTTCTTACTAATAATATTGATTCTGATGTTGTTTCGCGCAGATTAAACAGCATTTTGCCTTAAATCCAATTTACCTTGGAAAAAGAAAACAACTCTCAAATACAGGGTGTACATAAAGTCAGGATCTATTTTTGTGAAGCACTTGGAAATTATATGGAATTTAATCATAAAATGATAAAGTGGTAACATTTATTAAATAATTAAGAGTAGGATTCGACATGACGCCCATCAGTATCCCTGCACAGCTCAAATCGTTCCGCAGCATTTCTAAACACATTCTGGAGCATTTGCGGGGTTATGTTATCTGCAGCAGTTCGTATACGTGTACGTAAGTTTTCAATCGTAATCTTCGTCTGATAGACGTGCGATTTGATAAAGCCCCATGCAAAGAAATCTAAAGGGGTTAAATCTGGTGATCTCGCTGGCCAAGGTCTGTTGCTTCCGCGTCCGATCCAGCGATTTGGAAAACGTCTATTTAAATAATCCTGAACAATTTTGGCATAGTGACAAGGAGCACCGTCATGTTGATAGACGACGGTACTAACAATCCTATCCCAGTCGTCTATCAACATGATGGTGCTCCTTGTCACTATGCCAAAATTGTTCAGGATTATCTAAATGGACGTTTTCCAAATCGCTGGATCGGACGCGGAAGCAACAGACCTTGGCCAGCGAGATCACCAGATTTAACCCCTTTAGATTTCTTTGCATGGGGCTTTATCAAATCGCACGTCTATCAGACGAAGATTACGAGTCTTGAAAACTTACGTACACGTATACGAACTGCTGCAGATAACATAACCCCGCAAATGCTCCAGAATGTGTTTAGAAATGCTGCGGAACGATTTGAGCTGTGCAGGGATACTGATGGGCGTCACGTCGAATCCTACTCTTAATTATTTAATAAATGTTACCACTTTATCATTTTATGATTGAATTCCATATAATTTCCAAGTGCTTCACAAAAATAGATCCTGACTTTATGTACACCCTGTATATAAACAGTATATGTATATATATATATATATATATATATATATACACACCTTTGGTAACCTTCGGTTAGCTTCCGCCTGAATTGTTCATTCTGACAAAGGTCAAGCTTTTCACTCCACCTTAGACCTACAGTTTAACGTGGTATCCGAACCACGCCCCACCAGCAGCCCAGCGTCTTAACCACTAGGCCACCCAGGATACCCATTTATCTACCAACCACTTTCTTTATTGTGTGGAAGGATGAACAGCTGGGTTTTGCTGCACGCCGGCTGCCGTCACTGGGTCTCGATCCCGGGGCCAATGGATTCGTACTCAGCGACGCTAACCACTACACCACCGCGGCGCCATATATATATATATATATATATATATATATATATATATATATATATATATTGTGCAGACCGCTTTCCGCACTATGGTTAATAATATTGTCGCAATTTGGGAGAATGGGAATCCTGGCGTTAGTCCTCTATGGATTGGCACAGCCTTTGGCCAGGAGACGTCCAAGTGTATAAAATAAAACTCGACACACGAAATTAATCAAATGAAATTTCTAAATAGGAATAAACAAAAATAGATTATTTTTTTTATTGGGGAGTTTTATTTCACTCTTTAGGTCGTTTATTGAATAATTTATACAGGAAGAGGCGCAGAAGGGAAAGACAAAATTAATAGCCTCGAATTTTCTACCTGCTGATGGTCAGTTCTTAGCTAGGAAAATTGAAGGGAGGAAGTTCGACCTCCTTGGTCTATGGCTACGGCAGTAATGATTTAATTTATAATAAAAAAATGAATTAGTTTAAATCTCGGGGAAGTACAGTCTGAAGAATAAGTTGTCCCTTTTGCTGGAAATCTAAAAAAATCTTGATGGTAAACACAGTTTAAACAGACAACAGAATTTTAAAAGATTAAAAAATAAAACGAAAATATTAACAAAAGATAATAAATTTGCAGAATATAAATTCTTGGGTTGCGACACTGTCGGGTGTACACTTGAGTACAACTAAGGGATCACCTGAAAATCAGCGCCCCCAGCCTTCTTTAGTTAGCCTTATAAGGCTAACTAACGAAAATATCACGACTTAACCTAACCAATCATTAGTTCAATTGTACGCCCTTGACGATTGGTTAGGTTAAGTCTCGATATTTTCGTTATTTAGCCTTATAAGGTTAATTAAGGAAGGCTGGGGGCCCTGATCTTCAGGTGATCCCAACTAAGTACTCGTATATTGTTAAGTATAGTTAATTTTGGTACACTAAAATTACGATGATTATTACCAATCAATTTGAATTTAGTTATTACAGTTAATTACGGTTTCAATAAATTACATTTAATTACTTATATACAGTTAATTACATATTTATCAAATTGTAAATGACATATTTAATACTTAAGTAGTGTACATAATTTACACAGTTTATATAATGTAGGAGAGTTATCTGTTCTTCTGTAATTTAAAGAGATTTAACAACAATGTGATATACTATCTTCTTCATCTTCTTCCGCAGCTTATTATCCCATCTTTACATGAGGTCGCTGTTTTTGGTTCGTCTTCTCCACTCTCCTCTGTCGTATCCCGCGTCCTAGTCCAAGTCCTTCTCCCTGATGTCCGCCACCACACAGTCCCTCCATCTCGTCTTCGGTCTTCCTCTTCTTCTCCGTCCCGGCAACTCCATCTCCAGCACTCTGCGCCCCACATACTCCTCTCTTCTCCTGACGTGTCCATACCACCTCAGTCTGGCCTCCTGCACCTTCTTAGATGCTTCCGCCACCTTGACTGTTCCTCTTATATGCTCATTTCTGACCCTATCCCTCCTCGTCACTCCACACATCCATCTCAACATCCTCATTTCAGCCACATCGATTTTTCTTTCATTGCTCTTCTTCATTGGCACAGTCTCCATTCCATACAACATTGCCGGCCTCACCACTGTTTTGAATACCTTTCCCTTCAGTTTCACTGGGACCCTCTTATCACAGAGCACCCCTGATACGTCTCTCCAGTTCTTCCACCCCGACTGTATTCTACAGTTTATCTCTCTCTCTGCTCCCCCTCTGCATCCACTGTTGACCCCAAGTATTTAAAATACTCCACCGTCTTAACACGCTCTCCACTCAATGTCACTTCCCCTCCTCGGTCCTGCTGCACATCACATCTCATATATTCGGTCTTCTTTCGGCTAATTCTCATCCCCCTACTTTCCAACGCCTCTCTCCAATTTTCCAACTGCTGCTCGACCTCCTCTTTCGTCTCCCTACTCAACACAACATCGTCTGCATACATCATACACCACGGCGCCTCCCCTCTAATCCTGTCCGTCAACACATCGAATACCACATTGAAAAGGAAGGGGCTCAAAGCTGATCCTTGGTGCAGACCAACTTCCACCCCAAATCTCTCTGACACACCCACGCTACTCCTCACCTTAGTTGTTACTCCCCTGTACATCCCCTTGATCAGTTTAACATACTTCTCCGGTACCCTCTTTTCCCTTAAGCATCTCCAAACTTCCTGCCGTGGTATCCTATCATATGCCTTCTCCAAGTCAATAAAAACCATGTGCAACGCCTTCTGCCCCTCTCTGTACCTCTCTGCCAACTGTTTCAATGCAAAAACTGCATCTGTCGTTCTCCTTCCCGGCATAAATCCAAACTGTTCCACTGACACTTCCGCTTCGTCTCTCAATCTACTCTCCACTATTCGCTCCCATATCTTCATTGTATGTGATATTAGCTTGATCCCTCTATAATTCGTGCAATCTTGTACATCTCCCTTCTCTTTGAATATAGGCACTATGATGCTGGTCCGCCATTCATCCGGAATCACCTCCTGGTCAAACAACTTCTGCATTAGATCCCACACCAGATCCACCCCCTCATCTCCCAGTGCCTTCCATGCCTCGGCTGGTATCTCGTCTGGGGCAGTCGCTTTATTTTTCATCCTATTCAGAGCACGACTCACTTCCATCCTCCCCACTTGTTCTGTCATAGCTACATTTCGTAATCCATCCTCATAGAAAGATCTTGGGTTTTCTTTATTTAATAATTCCTCAAAATATTCTTTCCATCTATCCTTTATCTCTTCATCTCTTTGCAGCACCGCCCCCTCCCTTCCCTTAATTTGTTTTACCTGTGTAAAGTCTTTTGTCGCTCTATTTCTGCTCTTAGCCAATCTGTATATCTTCTTTTGTCCTTCACGATCCTCTAAATCCTCATACATCTGCCGATATGCCTCCGCCTTTGCTCTCGCCACTGCTCTCTTTGCCTGTTTCTTTGCTTCTTTATATACCACCTTACACTCTTCACTCCTCGATTCTTCCCATAACTTCTTAGTTTCTCTCTTACTTCGTACTGCTCTTTGGATCTCATCACTCCACCACCATCCTTCCTTATCTTCCCACATTTTACCTGATGTTTCCCCCAATATGTCTCTACCTGCCGTTCTCATGACATTCGCATTATGTACACACCAATCCTGTACATTAACGTTAACATATATATATATTTTAACGTACGGCCACATACGCAGTGTCCTCCTTTTTGGAAATTTGGAAATGGCCACCCTAAGGACAGAGTCCTCAAAAGGCGGACTGTCCGCCTAAAGCCGGACGTCTGGCCACCCTAAATTAACTGTAAATACAGTACAGTAACGATTATTTTAGGATTTATATGCCCGCATATTAACACCAAATATTTGCTTATCCTTAGTCAAAGGCGTGGAAATAGAAATAAACCTAGAATTAGCATGGGGTACATATATTACACAATACTGTATAATATAAATTATAATTTGGTGGCGGAGTACAAGAGAGAGAGGAGGATTTCAATACTGAGGCCTGCGTTTCGCTGTAGTGAGCGAAGCTTGCATAATAACGCGACCACAGCAACAGCTCTGGGAAAGAAAACAATTAAGCATTCACAGAATAGCTGGGCGAACATCGTACTAGTTACACACATAAACGCAATCACGTGTAAGGACAATTACATACTCATTCATGAAGAACAGACATATATGTAAGCAGAAAGTACGCATCCGTCGCGAAGTGTGTTGTGAGTACAAGTACACATGGAGTGATAAGTTAATAGTAGGGTGTCCAGATTTGTGCCTGGAAAAACCGGAACAGGGGCGGATCTATGCCCTATAGCCTATAGGCTTATTTTGAAAACACTTTTTAACAGAGTAAATGAATATTCTAAATATAATCATTTTTTTGTTCCGAAAACTTTTTTCTAAAGACCGGGACAGCTCTCTGCAAACCGGGACGTATGGACACCCTAGTTGATAGGGCATAGGCAGGGCCAGATTAAGGCTGTGGGGGGCCTAATGCTAATAAGAGGGAAGGGTCTATATATGTATTATATATTCTATATAATTCATAAAATCTTCAAACAAATAGAAATGTATATTTATTCAAATTTAACAACCACCAAAAATCAACGCTATATACAGTTGCGATCATTATTCGTATAAAACTCTTGAAAACAGATGGCGACATCTGGCATATATTTGTTGTGTGTACTACAAACGGTTGTAACATTTTGTGAATGAATCTGGGGTTTAGTGACTGAGCGCTGATTGGTTGGTTGACTTATTGTCAAATGTCTTTAGAACATAACTATTTCCATTCATCACTCTGGTTTTCATATTACTAAGGAAAAACGAATGAATAATTAAATATAAATTCAAGAAGGAGATATATATTAACAAGGGGAATGTCAATGAAGTGAATAAAAAATGGTCTTGTAAAAGTTAAAACAAAACCTTCGAATGTGATGACAGTGTTCATGGTATTGGCAAGCCTGTAATCCTCTATTTAACTGACATTTCAATGAATAAACACTGTAACACAAAACATACGATGCAACAACACGTGTTGAACATTGTCAGCATGTTCAATTTACCATCTCCCAGATAAGACATATTGGTTGAATGCAACTTAACATGTAAATGGTAGTTATCAGCTTGAAAGGAAGCCAAAATATTGCATCGTCGTGTGTCTCACACACTTGCAAGAGTACTACCTGAGCTTTCTATATTATGGTTTTACCTAAAGCGGCGTTAGAATTGCAAACTAAACGATACATGAGCGAAAATATCCACTAGCCCATTCAATTGTTTTCTACCGGGGTTCAGCGAAAAAACATTAAGGGTTCTGATGTTGTGTAATAAATATTTAACATAACATACTGAAGCCCAGTAGTTCATAATATAAACTGTAGATTGAACTAAATTAGAATGGAAATAAAGGGGTATTTTGTAACAAGCAGTGAATAATGTATTATACCTTGTTCGTAACGATATGTAATTGGTTTATTATATAATTTTCCATCATTTTGCTTACAAAACGAAGAAGAATAGAATGGATCGAGAACATCTGGGATCCACAATATTTTACATGTTGCTTACAGGGTCCTTCGACCTAGAAAAAGTCAAAAAATACTGCCACAGATATATGCTAGACTTTGTAAGTATGTGATGGTCTGTGTAGCACAGCGGGTCCAAAACGTGGGGGTAATTACCTCCAAGGGGGTAATTTTGACATTTTCAGGGGTAAAAAGGAATTCCTGAAAATTGTTTTTTTAATGTTCGTTTTGTGAAAAAAAAATTTTTCGAGTTAGACCATTTAACTGTTTAGGTCGTGGTCGCAGTGTTACAAAAGACTAACGACTACACCGCGAGGAGAATTACAGGGAGTTTCCGAGACTGACATGGTGTGTTCATATCAGCGCGTTAGCTAAAGAAAAGCTAAAAATTTAATTTCCACCTACAGAATCTAGTTTAATCTTTAGATTCTGTGTCGGCACACTATGTCAAATCCACAATCAACATCCTTATTAAGGACATTAGGTGAATTAGTACATATTTAATATGCAGCCATGCTATCTAAGAAAGAGGCCATTCACTTATTACTCCCTGAAAAGCAGTGACTCACCTGAACTGAAAGCAGAATTCTTGAAAATGCGGCAAGATCTTATTCTGAAGTTTGAGTTTGCAGAGAAAAAATCGAGACATTTTGGCCAAAAGTGGATGGGGAGTATCCTTTGCTTCCTGAAGAGGTAAAGAAAGTACTGGTGCCTTTTACAACAAGTTATCGTTATGGGGCAGGCTTTTCAACAATGATGGTTATAAAGAACAAACTGCGAAATCGGCTGCACATTGAAGGCGATTTACGCTGCACCTTGAGCGAAAATGAACCCAGAATTCAGGCATTAGTTCAGCAGAAACAGTTGCATTCCTTGTACAGTACTAGACTAGTAGTTGGTGGTGAGGCATTTTGTTTGCTTCCTATGTAATGTTGTAGCCATTCTTTGACCAATATCATATGTGTTTAACTCACACATAAGGCACTGCGTATATATAGAAATATACGAGTATTATGTTTATAAAATCTGAATAATTATTCTCATACTCAGTAAAATGAAGTTTCATGTGCTTTTTGCAGGGGGGGAGGTAATTTCCATTTGGTGATTAACCAAGAGGGATAATCATAAAAAAAGTTTGGGAACCGCTGGTGAGCAGCTTAATGACCATTTTCCAAATTATTTTCACATTCCAATAATTCCACCTGACTTTTAACATATCACGTGACACAACATGACGTCATGACAGAGGTGTTAACAGGTATGGTGACAGAATAAGCTCACACTATTCCTGAATCTCATCGAAGCAACTACTCTGCAGAATGGATTATCATCACCAGAAAATTGCTGAAAGGGGAAGAATCGTCGGCATGTGGAGAGTGGGCTGTCTCCAACTCAAATTGCAAGAGAACTTGGAATTTCTAGGAACACTGTTTATTATGGTTGAAGAGGTGGCAAGAGGAAGGGAATCTACGAGATCACCGCAGGACGGGGAAACCTCGACTGACAACTGCTGCGGATGAGCAGAGAATCTGTGATGTTGCCGAAGCCCATCCCTTCACCAATGCTGTTGCCATAAGGGAATAATTGCGGCTTGATGTTTCGGCAATGACAGTAAGACGGCGGCTACATGAAGCTGGGTTACACCATCGGACCCCGACTATCAATGAGAAGTTAAATCGGCAACATCGAGAAAATAGACTTCGATTTGCTCAGTAACATGTTGACAAAGGACTTGACTTTTGGAGCCGAGTGATATTTACCGACGAAAAGACCTTTTCCTCCACATCCCATGGTCGTCTTCATTGTTGGAGGAGGAATAATACTCGATATACTCAAGAGCACATCTATGAGGAAGCACGTAGTGGCCATGTCACCTGTAATATGTGGGGATGGATTCATCTGTATGGTGTAGGAGAGCTCACCAAAATAGAAGGGAGGTTTACTGCAGACCAGTATATAGAAATTTTCGAAGAGGTTATGCTCCCTTCTGTGCGTGCACATGCTCTGTCATTTCCTGAGCAAATCATTTTTATGCAAGACAGATCCCCAACTCACACAGCACGGATCGTCACACGCTGGTTCTTTGAGCAAAGAAATATCGGATTGATCAGGTAAGGGTTGTGATATGAATCCCATTGAGAATATATGGGCCAATATTGTAAATGTGCGGGAACCAGTGGAGGAACGAACAACGACCAGCTTTTACAACACACATTTAGTGAGTGGGAGGTGCTGAGGAGGAATCAACAGCTGGTATATATTCATGTTGCTTCTGTACCACAGCGACTGCAGGAAGTCATAGACAACAACGGTGGCTGCACAAGATATTAAATTTGTTGTGTTAATGTACAAAATATCCCTCAAATACAATGATAATCATGAACGTGTAACACCTTTGCAAAATTGTCATATATCATCTTTTTAATAGCTCTATGTTTATTGATATGAATAACTGTAATAGTTTTATTTTCTGTAATTCTCTCCTTTGAGGTGAGAGACCGCCAAGAGTCACAGCTGCAGTGGTTCAACACTTAAGTTGTAACATGGAACTTATTAATACCAAACAATTATATCTATTTATGATGCTGCCTCAATACAAAACATTCTTCGTTTCTAAATAATATTTCTCTCTGTGACTGTTTATTACTACATCAGTGTTGCTGATCTAGAAATAGTATTTGCTCCGGATATAACAATGCCATGCCACTAGTATCCATTCAGCTGTCGTCCATTTGCCAATTGGAAGATATTCTAAGAAGTGACGTATAAAACCTATAGATACCCATCAATCTGGTAATGTTATAATGTTATTAAAATTTAATATGCATAAAAACCATTGTTTTTTTCATTCATAAACTGCTTATAACGGGTGTGCCATAAAAAAAGGGTACATTTTAAAAAGGCTATAAAATCAACATTTGTCATTTAATTTTAATAAAACTTCTGCACAATAAAACATATGTATTTATCTATGATATATGCAAACAAGTTTTCAGTCTAAAATATCAAATAATTCAAATTCTATCAACATTTAACGAAAGAGTATGATTTTTCTACTTAACATGCAAAAATTCTTAAACCTTTTTAATATTTTTTTTTATAAAAATAATTTTTAACGCAAAATTTACCTGAAATTATTAAAAAAATTGTTCGAAATGCTTTCCTTCCATTTCAATAACTTTTTTTATTCTTGACCGGAATATGGGAGAACTTAGCAGAGCTAGTCTACAGGACTAGGATAAACGATGTCGCTCATTTACGCGAGATCATCATTCAAAAATGGGAAGAGCTTCCACAGGAACAAGTAAATCGAGCCATAGATGAATTCCGGCCAAGGATAAAAAAAGTTATTGAAATGGAAGGAAAGCATTTCGAACAATTTTTTTAATAATTTCAGGTAAATTTTACGTTAAAAATTACTTCTATAAAAAATATTAAAAAGGTTTAATAATTTTTGCATGTTAAGTAGAAAAATCATACTCTTTCGTTAAATGTTGATAGAATTTGAATTATTTGATAATTTAGTCTGAAAACTTGTTTGCCTATAGATAAATACATATGTTATATTGTGTAGAAGTTTTATTAAAATTAAATGACAAACGTTGATTTTATAGCCTTTTTAACATGTACCCTTTTTTTATAGCACACCCGTTATATATATTTACATATATCAGGTATTTCCTTTGTCTTCGTTATTACAAAATAATATCTGAATCTATGTTCAATATTAAATGTAAATAAATAAATAAATAAATGACTCAATAAATAAGTGGAGGGGGTGGTGCAGGTCGTGGAATTTGCTCAGGGTGCAATAATGCCTACCTACAGCTCTGTTTTTATACATTGAAACTTCACTTCGTTCAGGATGACAGGCTTGCCAATACCATGAACACTGTCATCACGTCCGAAGGTTTTTTATAGTGTTTACAGGACCATTTTTTATTCACTTCATTGACATTCCCCTTGTTAATACGAATAATGATAATGATAACCTTGAACATTATCTAGAGCGTGGAACTACAGTAACAAGTGCATCGTATTCTGACATGTTTCAGAATGAGTTAAAACAAGCAATTCGCACAGAACGGAGAGAGAGATTGTCGGAAGGTGTTACTCTGTTACACGACAATGCGCGCCCTCATACCGCTGCACAGACTAGAAAATGTCTTCAAGAACTTAAATTTGAAGTTCTCGACCATCCAGCCTACAGTCCAGACCTGGCACCTTCGGATTTTTACTTGTTTGGACCACTAAAAGACGCTTTGAGAGTTCAGTGATTCCAAGGCAATGATGACCTGAAGGAGGTGGTGCATGACTGGCTACGCACACAGCCAAAAACATTCTTTTGTGATGGCATTAGGAAGCTTGTAGATAGTTGGACTAAGTGTATTGAGAAACAGGGAGACTATGTTGAGAAGTGATGTGTTTATAATCTATCAGATGTGAAAATAAAATTGTGAAAATAATTTGTGCGGATACTTATATAATTACCCTCGTATATATCCCCTTCTTGAATTTATATTTAATTATTCATTTAGTTTCCTTAGTAATATGTAAACCAGAGTGATGAATAAAAATAATCACGTTCTAAAGACATTTGGCAATGAGTCAACCAACCAATTAGCGCTCACTCACTAAACCCCAGATTCATTCAGCAAATGTTACAACCGTTTCTAGTACACAACACAAATATATGCCAGGTGTCGCTATCTGTTCTCAAGAGTGTCCTACGAATAATGAGCGCAACTGTACATTAAAAAAAGAGCAAAAACAGCATACAATTCAAAAAGAGAATGATTTCTTCCTTCCTGGCTTTAAGCTGTGACATCAAACAAAACGTCCCCTATTCTTCGACATGCTGAATGATCATTACACTAGGCCCAAATTCCAAACGTCTGAAAAACATTTTCGGAAATAGATTAACCCTTTGAAGCCAATCATACAAAATGGATGAAAATCATACATACATAACGACATTAATACGCCATCAGATATAATGACATAAAAAAAAAATCTTGTGACAAAGATTTAGGATTTATGATGTAAAAATTAGGGCCTAAACCAAAAAATATGGTCTAAGGCTACAGGTTTATTAGCTTAATGGTTAATCCGTCCCTGGACATAGGTAGGTCAAAAATAAAGATAATTTAAAAGAGCTATTTACGTTATGGCAAGGATTAATAAAGGATAACGGCAAGAAGAAAGAGTACTACTTTAACACGATTCAATTTAAGAAAAAACATTAATATATGAAAAAACATGGCCACAACATTTATCCGGTATCGACGTGAGACAAGACACAACATACTCGTATAAATAATTACTTTACATAGTATAAATTCAATATTATTATACGAAAGAATTTATCATACAGTGAATACTAAAAATATCAATATGAGGATTTAGTTCAAGGTATGAAAAATGTAAGAGGAATTAATTCATTTTATGACGTCATAGTGCAGCAAATTATAGAGTATACGTTAATTCATAATTAATACGTTATATTCACTTAATTCGGACGAACACTTAGTCTTAATATAAAGAGAAACAAAAGGAAATGAATTAAAGAGACGCAGTAATGTAGGATTTACGGCCTAGGTATGAAAGTGAGTGAGTAGTATGGTGGCAAAATGGGAGAGTGGAGGAATGTTGCAAATGTTATGTAATGTTGCAAGAGTGCCAACCCCCAACCCCCTTGGTGGCACCCCCACCCCACTTTGTTGTAACGCACCCCCCACCACAAATTGGTGCTAACCCCCACCCCATTTGTTGCAAGGCATCCCCCTTTGTTGCCAACCCCAACATGGGGTTGCAAGGGGTATGCAACTTGGAGGCGGAGTTATCCCCCAAGCTGAACCTCCCAAAGGGGAGTGCCCACCCTTTGTTGCCAACCCCAAAATGGGGTTGCAAGGGGTATGCAATTTGGAGTTATCCCCCAAGCTGAACCCCCAAAGGGGCATATCTAACCTAAGGGGGCCTCTTTGGGGGAGAAGCTGGGACTGCTTCACCCCCCAAAGGGGCAGAAAGAGAGAGAGAGGAAGGTGGAGAGGACCCAGAGGAAGGGTCTTTGCTTGGCGACCGCCAAGCGCATATGAAGTCTTCATCCAAGCCGCCGCTCTCTTATAGGCCCCTAATCAGCCAGGTGGCTTAATCAGCCAGTGCCCCCGTGCATCAGTTGACACGCCGCGCGTTTGCGGGCTCGAGTCCGATGCGTACGGTAGCTGGGCGACCTAGGCATCAGTCCGGTCTGGTTGCTGGGAGACCTAGGCATCAGCCTGTCAGGTTGCTGGGTGCCCTAGGCATCAGTCCGGTCCGGTTGCTGCCAAATCGTACGGAAAAAGAACAATACCATAGCAGAAAAAATGGTAACCATGGTGATAGCCATGAGATAATGATCAATTGGGGATCGAGACCTGTTGGTAACCATGGTAATAACCATGGTGATAGCCACGGTCTAATGATAAATTGGTTTCCAGACCCGGAGCGATTGGTAACGATAGCCATGGGTTGGTAGCCATGGTGATAGCCACGGCCTAATGATCAGAAAAAAGAAGAAAAAAGTTCATCTAAAAATCATGATTGCTAACCGAGATATCGTATTTTACAACCCACTACATCACAAGTCTTTGCATGTCCCTTATGGGAATTTAAATATCTTCCAGTTTTATGATAAGCATTTTAATTCCCGAGGCTATCACATGCCAGTAGCACACCTATAAAAAATATAAAATTTTGGAGGCTATATATGAGAGAGAGATAAACAACATCGCGAAAAGGCTGAGTTGCCAGATAGAAATAAATATTTATTTAAACCATATACCGGGTGTTTCAAAAGTCCCTCATTATTTTTAAAATTTTATTAAAATAGCAATTACAAGAGGAACCAAATGACAATTTGGTTGCTGAGTCTACGATTCATGAGAATTTTGGTGGCATCAAACTTGGCTTCATAAGTCTACTGGAAAGTCACTGGTACACCTCAACGTGGGCACCGTCTTTTTCGAAACAAGCGAGCCACCGTTTTACGCATTCTTGGCCGACATTGGACAACATTTCGGGAGTAACAGAAGCACACGCATTCCTGATCCGTTCTTCTAGTGTGGGGAGGACTCGCGGCTTGGTGGCGTACACTTTGCTCTTAATGTAGCCCCACAAAAAGAAGTCGCATGGGGTAAGATCAGGCGAGCGAGCAGCCCATTCGATGGGACCACGGCGACCAATCCACCGATCCGGGAACTGCTTATTCAGAAATGAGCGAACCTCACGCGAGTAATGAGCAGGGGCACCGTCTTGCTGGAAAATGGCTTCTTGCATGTCAGCTACAGCTGACAGTTGGGGGATGCAGAACTCCTGAAGCATACGAAGGTAATTGTCTCCGTTGACGTTCACGGAATTTCGATCTTGATCCCGGAAGAAGAACGGACCAATCAGCCCAGCTGAGGAGATGGCACACCAGACGACCAATTTCGGCGTGTCCCTTTCATGTTCACGGATCTCCGCAGGATTGTGAGTTCCCCAGATGCGGGTGTTGTGCCGATTGACGCGACCAGAAAGGTGGAAGAGAGCTTCGTCGCTGAACCACATGTGCTCCAGGATCGATGGGTCTCTTTCGTAGTGATGCAGCAGTGTCTCACACATCTCCACCCGGTAATCGTAGTCTTGAGGTTCCAGCTTCTGAACCACCTGGATCTTGTACGGATACAGCTTGAGACCACGCCGCAAAATCCGTTGGATAGATGTCGCGCTGATGTTCAGTTCCGCAGCAGCTCGCCGAATGGACTTTCCTTGACTGTGAGTAAACGCCTCACGGACAGTTTCGACATTCTCCTCACTCCGCCCACTTCGAGGTCTTCCTGATCGTGGTTTGTCCTTTACGGATCCGGTCTCCATAAACTTCCGGTGGGTGGCGACGATGGTGTTCCTATCCGGTGCATAATGCTGTCTGTAGACTGCCCGGAATCGTCGCTGCACTTCGACCACAGATTGAAAAACCTCCTGCCATGCAGCGATTTTACACCTCTGCTCTAGAGTCAGCATGGTAGCAGAAGAAAACGGAGCAAAACTTCAAATGTAGACTCAAACAAATTCTCAACTACTGAGTAAGAGTTTACCACAAGATGAACGTCGTTGGTCGATTAGCTGCAAAGAAAATTGAAAATCAAATTAGTGAGGGACTTTTGAAACACCCGGTATTAATGTTGGCTTAGAAGGCTAAGTTGCCAGTTTGCGCCATGTATTTAATTATTTGCATATATTATTCAACCAGTTGGCTTAGAAGGTTGAGGAATGCGCTGCTTATTTGCATATATTATTTCCATAAATGTTTAAATCCTTCTATCGCGGTCAGTTTTTCCCAAGCCGTTTTGTTCCGAATTTATCTGCAGATTTCGTGCCTTTTCGTGGGGCGTTTCAGATGTCCCATTCGTGGAGAGACGCGTTACGATTTGCTTCTCCAACTTGTATTCGAGAGGGAGGGATGGAGAGAAAACGTGTTATTACCTGTACATATTCGTTGGTCGGGAAGGGTTTTCTTTATATTGGAAGATATATTCACGTATGGGCGAGAAAAAACACGGATTTTGATACCATAAAAGTGGAAGATATTTTACTGCCTATAAGGGACAGGCAAATATATATATATATATATATATATATATATATATATGGGGATAATCTTAGATTAGTTTACGGCGTGTAATTAAATTTTTGGTAGAAAGACAGGAAAAGTTTATTTATTATTTCCATAAATGTTTGAATCCTTCTACAGGGTGTCCCATAAGTCCGGCATCATAGGAAAAAATAATAAAAAAAGGCAAAACAAAAGATTTTACTTACAGAACGTGCTCAATATGTCCACCATTGTTTTCAATACACAAATTCAGACGTGATACCCAGTCAGCAAACACACGGTGAATGATGTCAGGAGTAATGGTGTTACAGGCCCCAATAATGCGCTGCCGCAAATGTTCAACACTCCTAATTTTCTCTGTGTATACCAGCGCTTTCAAGCGGCCCCAGAGATAAAAATCTAGTGGCGTGAGATCCGGGCTTCTAGCTGGCCATTCCACAGGCCCTCGACGTCCTATTCAATGACCAGGGAATTGTTGGTACAGGTACAATTATGGCTTGTAGAAATAGAAAAATATGAATTTCTCCTATGATGCCGGACTTATGGGACACCCTGTATAGCGGTCAGTTTTTCCCAAGCCGTTTGTTTCGAATTTATCTGCAGATTTCGGTCCTTTTTGTGATGTTTTATTACCCATGAGGGATTGACAAAAGGATGTACTGGCGATTTAAAATGCGTATCATAAAAGTGGAAGATATTTAGCTGCCCATAAGGGACAGGGAAATATGTATATATATATATATATTATATGGGGGTGATCTCAGATTAGTTAACGACGTTTAATTAATTTTTTGCCTCAAACTCTAATATGAAAATATTTATTTATTATTTCCATAAATGCTTAACCCCTTCTATTGCGGTCATTTTTCCCCAAGCGGCTTTGTTTCGAATTTATCTGTAGATTTCGGGCCTTTTCGCGATGTTGTTCATCTCTCTTTCATATATATATATATATATATATATATATATATATATATATATATATTAACCCCCTCCTTTTATGGCCCTAGGGTGGTTCGGAGTCGACGGGGGTTCTGGTTAGGAAGCAACAACGGATATTTCTTCTATAACATTCTAATTCTTCTCTTTCTGTAATACTCTGATACTTTCTCTGATACTAAAATTATCGACTTTTCTTTTATAACTTATCGACTTTACTGACTAAGTTCATCTGAAGAGAGCCCAACTCGAAGGGGAAAATAAAAAGTTTCTCTTACTGTAATTTACTTCCAAAAAATGTACAGGTAGTGCTCTGAATTTACAGGGGTAGAGGTTCGACCTCTTTCGACCATGGCTCAGGCCGGAATCTAAAAAAATAAGGAGGCAATGGGCCTCTGCCCCCTCCCCGCAGCGAGGCTACTAACAAGGGAGTCTCGTAGTAGTGACCAAAGAAGAGTGAAGTAATGAAGAAGAAGTGATGTGATTTTACAATTACATGCTTTATATATAATCTGAATTTTTTGGGGAGAATGCAGTTTGAAGGTTAAGTTTCCCCCCTTTTAAACACATGAACAGATGAAAGATTCCAAATAAAGATTTTAAAAAATAAATAAATAAAAATCGTGTTTTCGCCGTCTATGCATTTCTAAATGGCGACATAATTTCGGAGTAGTACAGGAGTACAATTTAAGTACATTACTGAGTGCATTTTAGTTTTGGTTTATTACAATTATGATTTCGATTATGGATTACTTCGCATTCGCTTATGATTGTCCATTACAGTTCTATTAAAGTACATTCTTAAATTATATATTAAATCATTACATTTAATTACAGTTTCATTGACGTACATTACGTCGTTTACAATTCTTAGTGTTTTTATATTTATATATGGTTATTATACAGGGTGTCCCAAAAGTCCCTATCTATTTTGTTGAAATAGGCTGAATTTCAAATAAATGTCACACTGACCTGAGTGCAGATGTATTTCTATACAAATTACAAGTATTACACCATTAAAATCTTTAATTAGTAGTTTCCACATGTGCTCCATCTGTATCTCTGCAAATCTCAAAGCGGTCAGCTGCATTGTGGAACACATTTCCGAGCATTTCAGGGGTTATTTTCTCAACTGCTTGCCTAATGCGATCTCGCAGATCTGGTAAATCTCGGATATGTCTGCGATAGACCTCTGATTTAATGAAACCCCAAGCAAAGAAATCCAATGGGGTCAAATCCGGAGATCGCGCTGCCCAGGGCCTATTTACCCCCACGTCCAATCCAACGATTTGAAACGCTCGTTTAGGTATGTCTGAACAATTCTGGCATAATGACATGGTGCCCCATCCTGCTGAAAGACTACATTGTCGAGAATGCCATCTTCAAGAAGTTGAGGTTCTAGAAAATTTTGAAGCATATCAAAGTAAACATATTCGTTGGTCGGGAAGGGTTTTCTTTATATTGGAAGATATATTCACGTATGGGCGAGAAAAAACACGGATTTTGATACCATAAAAGTGGAAGATATTTTACTGCCTATAAGGACAGGCAAATATATATATATATATATGGGGATAATCTCAGATTAGTTTACGGCGTGTAATTAAATTTTTGGTAGAAAGACAGGAAAAGTTTATTTATTATTTCCATAAATGTTTGAATCCTTCTACAGGGTGTCCCATAAGTCCGGCATCATAGGAAAAAATAATAAAAAAAGGCAAAACAAAAGATTTTATTTACAGAACGTGCTCAATATGTCCACCATTGTTTTCAATACACAAATTCAGACGTGATACCCAGTCAGCAAACACACGGTGAATGATGTCAGGAGTAATGGTGTTACAGGCCCCAATAATGCGCTGCCGCAAATGTTCAACACTCCTAATTTTCTCTGTGTATACCAGCGCTTTCAAGCGGCCCCAGAGATAAAAATCTAGTGGCGTGAGATCCGGGCTTCTAGCTGGCCATTCCACAGGCCCTCGACGTCCTATTCAATGACCAGGGAATTGTTGGTACAGGTACAATTATGGTTTGTAGAAATAGAAAAATATGAATTTCTCCTATGATGCCGGACTTATGGGACACCCTGTATAGCGGTCAGTTTTTCCCAAGCCGTTTTGTTTCGAATTTATCTGCAGATTTCGGTCCTTTTCGTGATGTTTTATTACCCATGAGGGATTGACAAAAGGATGTACTGGGGATTTAAAATGTGTATCATAAAAGTGGAAGATATTTAGCTGCCCATAAGGGACAGGGAAATATGTATATATATATATATATATATGGGGGTGATCTCAGATTAGTTAACGACGTTTAATTAATTTTTTGCCTCAAACTCTAATATGAAAATATTTATTTATTATTTCCATAAATGCTTAACTCCTTCTATTGCGGTCAGTTTTTCCCCAAGCGGCTTTGTTTCGAATTTATCTGTAGATTTTGGGCCTTTTCGCGATGTTGTTCATCTCTCTTTCATATATATATATATATATATATATATATATATATATATATATATATATATTAACCCCTCCTTTTATGGCCCTAGGGTGGTTCGGAGTCGACGGGGGTTCTGGTTAGGAAGCAACAACGGATATTTCTTCTATAACATTCTAATTCTTCTCTTTCTATAATACTCTGATACTTTCTCTGATACTAAAATTATCGACTTTTCTTTTATAACTTATCGACTTTACTGACTAAGTTCATCTGAAGAGAGCCCAACTAGAAGGGGAAAATAAAAAGTTTCTCTTACTATAATTTACTTCCAAAAAATGTACAGGTAGTGCTCTGAATTTACAGGGGTAGAGGTTCGACCTCTTTCGACCATGGCTCAGGCCGGAATCTAAAAAAATAAGGAGGCAATGGGACTCTGCCCACTCCCCGCAGCGAGGCTACTAACAAGGGAGTCTCGTAGTAGTGACCAAAGAAGAGTGAAGTAATGAAGAAGAAGTGATGTGATTTTACAATTACATGCTTTATATATAATCTGAATTTTTTGGGGAGAATGCAGTTTGAAGGTTAAGTTTCCCCCCTTTTAAACACATGAACAGATGAAAGATTCCAAATAAAGATTTTAAAAAATAAATAAATAAAAATCGTGTTTTCGCCGTCTATGCATTTCTAAGGGCGACATAATTTCGGAGTAGTACAGGAGTACAATTTAAGTACATTACTGAGTACATTTTAGTTTTGGTTTATTACAATTATGATTTCGATTATGGATTACTTCGCATTCGCTTTTGATTGTCCATTACAGTTCTATTAAAGTACATTCTTACATTATATATTAAATCATTACATTTAATTAGTTTCATTGACGTACATTACGTCGTTTACAATTCTTAGTGTTTTTATATTTATATATGGTTATTATACAGGGTGTCCCAAAAGTCCCTACCTATTTTGTTGAAATAGGCTGAATTTCAAATAAATGTCACACTGACCTGAGTGCAGATGTATTTCTATACAAATTACAAGTATTACACCATTAAAATCTTTAATTAGTAGTTTCCACATGTGCTCCATCTGTATCTCTGCAAATCTCAAAGCGGTCAGCTGCATTGTGGAACACATTTCCGAGCATTTCAGGGGTTATTTTCTCAACTGCTTGCCTAATGCGATCTCGCAGATCTGGTAAATCTCGGATATGTCTGCGATAGACCTCTGATTTAATGAAACCCCAAGCAAAGAAATCCAATGGGGTCAAATCCGGAGATCGCGCTGCCCAGGGCCTATTTACCCCCACGTCCAATCCAACGATTTGAAACGCTCGTTTAGGTATGTCTGAACAATTCTGGCATAATGATATGGTGCCCCATCCTGCTGAAAGACTACATTGTCGAGAATGCCATCTTCAAGAAGTTGAGGTTCTAGAAAATTTTGAAGCATATCAAAGTAAACAGGCCCTGTCACTGTAGCCTCTGCAAAGTAAAAGGGCCCATAAATCTTAGACTTCGTCATTCCAAGCCACACGTTGACTTTAGGTGAGTTTCTTTACCATTCAGTGAACTCAGTTGGCTTTTCATTAGCCCAGATGCGACAATTATGTCGATTGATTTTACCACAGGTGTGAAAAGTCGCCTCGTCGCTAAACAAAATGTGGTCCATTAAATTGTTATTTGGATTTGTTCGACCAGTTCCGCACACATTGCTACTCGTTTTGGAAAATCTTCTTCTTCAGCGTCGAACGCAAGATTCTGTGAACAGTTGTTTTGGGTATGGTAAATCTGTGGGATGCTTGGCGAACTGACATTCTTTGATCGTCTTCGAACATTATGCGAACAGATTCAATGTTTTGTTGTAGTGTTCTTGGGCGTCCACTTCTTCCTTCATCATGCACAGATCCAGTCCTTTTGAATTTGTTCACCAATTCACGAATTGCTTTATCTGTTGATCCAGGCTTATGAAACCTTGAGAATCGGTCTCTAATTTCACATTTCATTCCTCTGATGCGACATGTTACTATCATAACGCGTTCATGCACATCCATCACCAATGATATGGATCTGAAAAAATTAATTAAAAATTTAAAAATAATTAAAATAGAAACCTAATGCATGTATTTGTCTAGAAAGGTGCATGCATGCAATCATGTCATTAACACATTCATTTGAAATTCAGCCTATTTCAACAAAATAGATAGGGACTTTTGGGACACCCTGTATATGGTTATAATATATGGTTATAATATATGGTTATAATATATGATTATTATATATGGTTATTATATATAGTTATTAGTACAACACAAGTACATGGGCACATACGAGTTAATTTATATACAACATAATATGTTATAATATGTTATAACATGTTATAAATTTGAAATCAGAGGGACAGGAGGTTTCACGTTTTCAAATGTTCGATTTATGCTGATTTGCGAAACGCCTACACTTGCATTAGCATTTATGAATATCTTGCGAGAGGTGAAAGCACTTGAAAAAAAATAATAAAAAAAATAATACGAAAACGTATTTGCGCGTTTTCGAACGAATGCATAAAGTTTTGCATTTCACTGGCAAAATTAATATTTAATAAAATTGACATAGGATAATGGTCAAGATAAAATATGGACGTATGGGGAGGGGGGGATATGGTCGAATAATAGTTATATTTATACTACATAACATATAAATAATGACTTCTATAGAGTGTACAGTTTTTATTATGATGTTAAAGAATTTTCATACAATGAATACTAGAGATATGATGAAGGAAATTAATGACGGGAAAATGTGACGTCATAGTTGTTGAATTTGTATGTAGTACAAATCATTATTAGGAAGATTTACAAGAACGAATTAGAGACAAAGAGTGGGTATTAATGACTAAGAAGTACAACTATGGTTTCCAATCCTCTTATATGCAATGTGTAGATGCAAGACACTCATAATTAATTATAATAACTTCTACAACAAATGGAAAATGGATACGACTAAACCATAGAAATGGTAGATCGTAGGGTTGTGACACAAACAAAAATAGGAAGCTACAAGTAAAATTATTATCCAAACTCGCGTTAAGCGATTTTGGTTCTTATGTAAAAATAATATTGATTAATTATTCATTGTTTATTTTTACATATATATATATATATATATACCGGGTGTCCGAGAATTACCTGTACAATTTTTGGCTGTTATTAAAAGTCAACCATGAAGTGTAGAAATTCCAGTGTTGTCCCATTTTACACAGAATCTCATTAAGTTTTTTCTGATACCACGTTTTGACAAGTTTTTTAGAAATGTACGCGGGTGACAGACATTGATGATTTAAAAGCAAGAATCACAGCTGCTATTGAGCGAATTGATGTGGATATGCTGCAGCGTACATGGCAACATTTGGAGTATCGATTGGATGTTTTGCGAATCACTAATGGTGCACATATCGAATGTTTGTAACAACGTTACTTTAATAAAAGAAACTTTTGAAAATACAGTTTCTAAATAATCTTGTTTAAGAATTTTACGTGTTATCAAGAATTTTATTAAAAGATGAAATTGTACAGATAATGTTCGGACACACTGGAATTTCTAAAAAACTTGTCAGAACTTGGTATCAGAAAAAACTTAATGAGATTCTCTGTAAAATGGGACAACACTGGAATTTCTACACTTCATGGTTGACTTTTAATAACAGCCAAAAATTGTACAGATAATTCTCGGACACCCTGTACCATATATATATATATATATAATATATATATATATATATATATATAAATATAAATATATATATATATATATATATATATATATATATAGAGAGAGAGAGAGAGAGAGAGAGAGAGAGAGAGAGAGCGAGAGCGCCCAAAATTTTATATTTTATTTTTTATAGGTGTGCTGCTTGCATGTGATAGGCAGGGGAATTAAAATGCGTATAATAAAAGTGGAAGATATTTAAATTCCCATAAGGGACATGCAAAGATTTCTGATGTAGTGTGGTGTAAAATACGATATCTCGGTTAGCAATCATGAATTTTAGATGAACTTTTTTCTTCTTTTATCTGATCATTAGGCCGTGGCTATCACCATGGCTACCAACCCATGGCTATCGTTACCAACCGCTCCGGGTCTAGAAACCAATTGATCATTAGGCTCATTAGGCCGTGGCACTCTGATCATTAGGTCATGGCTATCACCATGGTTACCATTTTTCTGACTATGGTGTTCTTTTTCCGTACGATTTCGCAGCAACCGGACGGGGTGATGCCTAGGGCGCTCAGCAACCGGACCGGAATAATGCCTAGGGCGCCTAGAAAACGTACGGGCTGATGCCTAGGGCGCCCACCACACGGAGGAAGTTATGCCTAGGGCGCCCAGCAACCGGACGGGTGATGCCTAGGGCGCCTAGCAAACGTACGGGCTGATGCCTAGGGCGCCCAGCAACCGGACGAGGTGATGCATAGGTCGCCCAGCAACTGGACGGGGTGATGCATAGGGCGCCCAACAACCGGACGGGGTGATACCTAGGGCGTCCAGCAACCGGACGGGTGATGCCTAGGGCGCCCAGCAACCGGACGGGCTTATGCCTAGGGCGCCCATCGACCGGACGGCCTGATGCCTAGGGCGCCCATCAACCGTACGGGGTGATGCCTAGGGCGCCCAGCAACCGGACGGGGTGATGCCTAGGGCGCCCAGCAACCGGACGGGGTGATGCCTATGGCGCCCAGTTAACGTACGCACGGGACTCGAGCACGCCAACGCGCGGCGTGTCAACTGATGCCCGGAGGTGATGATGCCCGGAGGAACTGGCTGATGATGCCCGGATGCATTGGCTGATGATCCCCGGAGGCATTGGCTGATTAAGCCACCTGGCTGATTAGGGGCCTATAAGTGAGCGGCGGCTCGGCTGAAGATTTCATATGCGCTTGGCGGTCGCCAAGCAAAGACCCTTCCTTTGGTTCCTCTCCACCTTCCTCGCTCTCTCTCTCTCTCTCTTTCTGCCCCTTTGGGGAGTGAGGCCCTCCCACCTCCCAACTTCTCCCCCAAAGAGGCTCCACCTCTTCAGCCCCTTTGGGGGTGAGGCCGTCCCACCTACTCCCCCAAAGAGGCCCCCTTAGGTTAGGTATGCCACTTTGGGGGGTTCAGCTTGAGGGATAACTCCAAATTGCATACCCCTGGCAACCCCATTTTGGGGGTTGGCAACAAAGGGTTGGCACTCCCCTTTGGGGGGGTTCAGCTTGGGGTATAACTCCGCCTCCAAGTTGCATACCCCTTGCAACCCCATTTTGGGGTTGCAACAAAGAGGGGTGCCTTGCAACAAAAGGGGGGTTGGCACCAAGGGGGTGAGGGTGCTGCCTTGCAACAAAGGGGGTGGGGGTGCCTTGCAATAAACGGGGGTAGGTTGCCTTGCAGCAAAGGGGGTGGGGGTGCCTTGCAATAAACGGGGGTAGGTTGCCTTGCAGCAAAGGGGGTGCCTTGCAACAAAGGGGTGCCACCAAGAGGGTGGGGGTTGGCACTCTTGGAACATTACGTAACATTTGCAACATTCCTGCACTCTCCCATTTTGCCACCATGCTACTTGAGTGAATCTTGTAAGTGAATATATACAATTATGTATAACAATACTTAATAAAATAATGTAAATGAGTAAGGAAGTACAAACAAGGTGTTAAACGATGCCCCATTCACTGTGCATGTTGTTTAATCGGATGAAATTTATAAATGGGAGAATGGGGTTCACTTTAATTAATACGATATCTATGATAGTTGGGAAATGGATAAAATGGGAATGATTCCGGTAACAATTTAAAACAATTAAATTATTATTTGCCTTGATTGTACATTAATTAATTAAGGGATATTCGCTTCTTTAAGCGAACTTCTAATGGCACAAACATAGATACAGTCCAAACATGGGAATGGAAGATCGCATGGTTGTTACATATATGTACAGGGTGGTCCAAAAGTCCCAATCTATTTTGCTGAAATAATAGTATTTTAGGATTAGAAATGTAAAAACAATTATTAGATGTATACTTGTTTATCAAGCTTAGGTCTAAGATTCGACGTGAGCACTATTAGTGTCTTTGCAAATCTTAAGTATGTCCACTGCATTGCGGAACACATTTTCAGGCATCTCTGGGGTTATTTTAGCAATTGTCGTGACGATGTTGGTTCACAGATCTTGCAGGTCTGTAACTCTTGTTTTGTTAACTTCAAAATTTATAAAGCCTGACGTAAAGAAGTCTAATGGTGTTAAATCCGGAGATCGTGCTGCCCAGGACCTGTCTCCACCACGTCCAATCCAGCGATTTGGTAAGAGCTCATGAAGATACGCCCGAACGATGTTTGCATAGTGACATGGAGCTCCATCTTGTTGAAAGACAACAGCGTCGAGAATGCCATCTGAATGAAGCTGGGATTCAAGAAACTGCTGAAGCATGTCAAGATAAATTGGCCCTGTTACCGTAGCTTCTGCAAAGAAAAAAGGTCCGTCATACCCAACCAGACATTATCTTTAGGAGAATTTCTCTCCCATTCGTAGAACTCGGTTGGTTTTTCACTTGCCCAGATACGACAATTATGTCGATTAACCTTTGCGCATGTGTGGAATGTCGCCTTATCATTGAAGAGAATGTGGTTTAATAAGTTTTCGATATGAATTTTTTTAATGAATTTTTTGCACATGGCGGCTCGTCTTGGATAATCCTCTTCGTGTATCTCATGTAGCATTTGACTATGGTAACTTTTCTTTTTTAATGTTGATTTTAAAATCCGTAGACAGTCGTTTTTGGTATGCTCAATCTACGTGACGCTATGCGAGTTGACATTCTAGGATTTGTTTGAAAGGCATCTCTTACCAATACGACATTTTCTTGAGAGGTACCTAGACGTCCAGATCTTGCCTCATCATGAACAGATCCTGTTCTTTTAAATTTATTGACCAACTCGCGAATTGCTTTGTAGGTCCTGAGTAGTATGGTTCCACAATGGGAGAGTGCAAGAATGTTGCAATGTTGCAAATGTTGTTCAGTGTTGCAAAGGGGAGGGGGATGTAACAAGAGGTTATACAACAAAGTGGACGGGGGTTTTGCAACAACGGGGTTATCCCCCAAACTGCAATGAAGGGGGAAGGGGTTATGCAACAAATCAATACTGCAAAGGAGAGAAGGGTTATGCAACAAGTCAGTGCTGCAAAGGGGGGAGGGGAGGGAGCTTTGGGGGGAGAAGGGAGGATAACTTCCCCCAAAGGGGTAACCTTAACCTATTAAAAAAGGAGAGAAAGGAGGAGGAGGGTCTTTGGGGGAGAAGATGGGATGTCCTCACCCCTCAAAGGGAAACCTAACCTACGCCGTAATCTAAAATTGAGAGAGGAGAGAGTTCTTTATTCCACCGGAGTCCGTCACATAATGAGAGTCCAGGGGCCTAGCATCTGTTATATAGAGGGTTGTGAGTTGCCAGATACCCCTATATATTTTAATTATGTTCAGGTGTATCTTATTAGGGTGAGTTGCCAGATTGCATCATTTATTTTAACTTTTATTTATTAAAGGCAAGAGAAACTTTTCCTTAATTTGCTCGAACTAATTAAAACATTATTTATTTAAGTAACAATAAAAGAAAAATGCCTGCAAAATAACAGTACACACTTTTTATATATAAAAGAAAAGCAATAATTATTTTAACTAACTTCTCCGAAAGTGTCTATTTGCTTTTGTCATTCCTCTGTGCACGAGAGCGTTAGAGAGGGAGAGGGAGGCGTACTTTCTCTTAGATGTGTGCGTACGTAAAGTGGAATTCTCGGCTCCTTTTTAATAAAAAAAATTCTGCACAAGGCTAAACACAGACACACACACACCCTATTGTACTTGCTGATCCTGGGTGTTTGGTATTGTTATATAAGACTGTTTTGTATTAGCCATACGATTTAATTAACATCACACAGTTTATATATATTTTCATGAGATATATAGAAAATAAATATACAATCAAAATTGCTAATTCTATACACAACTTGAACGAAGAATATGGGGTTGTTTGTGGTGGGTATGTATGCACTAAATGCACTGAAACTCTATAATACGAACGAAGAATATGGGGATGTTTGTGATGGGTATGTATGCACTAAATGCCTAAGATATACACGTCTACTGAGAAGTCTATTATTTTTTATAAAGAAATTTCAACGAAATCAAAGTAATTGAGGAATCGCAGTTCATTTGTTTTCTTCGTACTTTCATGCTAGTATATATTTAATTAACAATAAAAGAAAAATGCAGGCAATATAATAATTACACAATATATATATATATATATATATATATATATATATATATGTATGTATATATATATATATATATATATTATATATATATATTATATATATATACATTCTTATAGAATAAAATTTTAAGTGTCTATTTACATTTGTCGGGGAGAAAGCGTGTAACACTCGGCACCTGATTTGTCCGAGTCTACTCCAAAATCCAAAAAGGTTACAATGGAATATAGTTTGACCATATTTCGTCTCAAAGACCCGGATTTTCCACCGCTGACTCCATATATTGTTCCAGTCATTATTATTACTACTGAAGTTAAAAACTTAATTTTAAATTCAATTATATTTATACAGAGAGAGAGAGAGTTAATTCTGAGAGTTGTACACACACACACACACACACATGTGTATATATATATGTATGTATATAACCAAATCCACAAGTCAAGAATCTTTGGAAAGCTGAGAATAGTATGACAGCAAACATGTTAATTTTGCAAATATTTGAAACCATCGTGGTAGAGAATGAAAGTGGCAATTCACTCATACACCTTTAGATGTGAACATTAAATCTACGGAGCGAAGTTAATGACACCATTATTCAGCCAATCAGGAATTCAGGTCATCGTCCGGACTCGACTCTTAACCTCCGATCAGCACCCCAGCGTCTTAACCACTAGGATACCTCGGGTGCCCACTTAACTACCAGCCCAACCAGACATTCATTTTCACGAACTAAGCATATTTTAATCACACTCCTACGCGATAGGAACATTTTCCCAGTAGAAAGTCAAGTCAAATAGATGTATCCAAAATTCGAAAGTTGGGAATAGTATGACCGCAAATATATATTAATTTTGCAAATATTTGAAACCATCGTGGTAGAGATTGCAAGAGGCACTTCACTCAATATACCTTGAGATGTGAACATTAAATCTACGGAGAGTAGATAATGACACCATCATTCAACCAATCAGGACTTCAGGTCATCGTCCGGACTCGATCTCTTAACCTCCGATCAGCAACCCAGCATCTTAACCACTAGGTCAGCCAGGGTACCCATTTATCTACTAACCAATTGTGTGAAAGGATGATCGTTTACCGCGCGCAGGCGGCCGTCACCGGGTCTCGAGCCAGGATGAACTCTGAAACTAATCTTTTTATTATACTTCATTTTGTAAAAAATATGACTAAATCCTGTTGTATCTCTACAAAAACATTCTGCTTGTAGAGATCTTCTAGATTTCTTATTTATTAATGTTCCTTGTGTCATGGGATGTTACTGTGCTGTTTCTGGTCCTCATCTATATCAGGATCATGAGGAGTAGCGGCGTTAATTCTGTTTCCTGTGGTACTGAGCTGAGGGGCTCTGATGAAGATATTTTTGTAACGACTTGACGCTGCTCAAATTGTCCATCTCCCTATCCAAAATGGGAAAACTTGAGGATCGAATAGAATGACCGCAAATAATAATGCACAATATTGTCGTGGAAGAGATTGCAAGTGGCAAATGTTGATCAATTTTGCAAAGGGGTGAGGGATATTGCATGAGGGGTGGGTTCCAAAATGGGAAAACCGAGAATAGTGTGGGCGCAAATATTAATGCAAAATATTGTAGTGACAGAGCGTTCAAGTGAGCTCACACACCTAGCGATGTGAGCATTAAATCTACGGAGAAGATAAAGACACCATTAGTAGACCCATCAGGATGGCCAAAACGTGGACCCGTAATATAGGTGTTACGAGTGGTACACAAAATTTAACATAACGCCACCCAGTTACATTGACAACCAATCATCAAACTTACGAACCGCTTATTAGCCGTTGATGATATTTGCAATGACGCTCCTTACGATCCGACGCAAGGGACTGCCGTAGAAATGTAAGTAATAATGTGAGTGTAATTTTATTTTTTGTAGCCAATTATTCGCAAACTGGCTATTTATTTAATGTGCCTGTTAATAGGAGAAGGAACACTGTTCTGGATTATTTCATCATATATATGGAAGGTTGTAGTAATTCATCTCATCACATTAAAAATGCTTCATTTAAATAGTAGGTATCCGCAATTATAGATTAGTTTGCAATTAATATTATGCTAAAGTCTTGTTTTGATCCGTTGAATTTTTTTATAGCAAATCTTTGCAAGTTTTAAATAATTTTATAATTTCCATAATAAATATTATTCGGCGTTTTCTTTTAGAAGAACTTTTCTGAGCGGTTCAAAGATATCTTCACATTGTAAAACTCTTACTATATGCATACTCTGCAAATGTTTTAAGCAATTCGGTTTTTATTAAAAAAGATTCAGTATGAACTAATTATTTATCCTTTCTCTTTAAAGGTCCGATGAGGATTTGATTCGTGTTATACAATCTTTTCGTTTTAAAGAAACTTATGTTTCCAACTTTTTTTCGGAGGAAGAAGACACACTGTATTTTCATCATTTTATTAAATGAAAGAAATCATGTTTTTAGTACAATAACCATCTTAAATAAACTACACAATATGCAAACATATACATATATATATACAAATATATATATATATATATCTACGAACAAAATATCATACTATACAACGAGGGCGCACAAACGCAAAACGGCTTTTTATCTGTCTGCATATCATTTCGTCGTTTCGTTGAGTGTGACACGGGTCGAATAATTTTTAAAAATTTATATATTCCTTACCACGTGACATATGCATGAGAAATGAAAGACAGTACATCTCACAAGTATTACTAAAATATCCTTGTAGACGGAAGGGATTCCATATAATTTCTGGGATATGCATCTGCTCGAGAAATTTTACAATAACAGGGTCAATCCATGGTTGAGAACCGAGTGAATCAAAACAGTACATGCGGTCCCTATTTTTAAAATAGTTTGCAAACAAATGAATCCCTTCACTACCAATAACATGTGTTCACAATAAGACTACCGTAGTCTCTCGAAGTTGACAATTTCAATGTTTCATTCTTCGCAAACACACCGATAAATTTGGAACGTGTGATTCGTTCACTATTCATTACTCTCCGAAGTGTATTCGGGTTCATTTTAAAAGTCAGTGACAACGCCACTAAATCTGTCTACTTCTAAAGGGCTTGTGACTCGAGGTATACTAGTACACTTATAGGCACGTCTATCGGCTTGGCGAATTCCAATCTGACTAAGATGTTTCCACTCTGTTGTGGACTTAATTGTGTATTTACACTAACAGATAAGTCAGGTGCGATGTCAAACGGATAAAGGTTAAAGTGACCGATGCGTTCTTTCTGCGTTACCTCACAACCGAACTCATCACAATCACCTGCAATATGAGCCAGATTACTATATGCTCTCGCACAAAGCGGGAACACAGCGTCTGATGAGTAGTCCGTATCCAATGTTCCACCCAACGCAACGCCATTAATGTATGGAGCTATATTTTTAAGGCCGAAATTCTCGAATTTAAAGGCATTCTTCTTATGTTTTCCATTCACCGAATTGTGTTCCTGCATTCCAATTAATATCATTTTAGGTAGATTTCCCAGAGCGAAGTTTTCTATCTGTTTCGATGCCAACGCTGCTGGCACCGTGTATAGTTTGATCTCTACTCTGTTAATTGGATATTTTACTGTGTAATGTAGTAAATCTTTCTCAATTTCTATTTGTTTTGGTGAAGTTAATTTCACTCGCCGAACGCGGAGGTATGTCTCCATAATGTGACTCACAAAGGGTTTTGCTCCCTCTTCTTGATCAGCATCCAGATTTAAACAGATCTCAGGATTTGTGCGGGTGAGCTTTATTTTCATATCCACCCCATTCACAAGCAACTTCTCCTGGAATGTGAAGTCTGTATGCAGGCGTTCAAAACACTCGCATATCTTTTTAGAATTTTTAAATTTGTCCTTTATACTATTTTCGTCTTTAGCTTGTTAATAGCCCCCGGCACTTAAAAAGGTATCCTTCGCTTCCATGGAAAAGTTAAGCACATTTTCCAGATAGGCTCGTAGGTGATAGTACCCCGTTCCTGCTGATATGTTGACCTGATTTAAATATACATCACACTGATTGAATATGGAGTGCAGAAAGTTTGTTTAAGGGTATACAGCATATTTTCATCGCAGTCCGTTTCATCAGAATGGGCTATACGTAGTTTACCGTACATGTGCACACAGCTTTGGTCAAAAAAGTAAGGGCCTGAGCTGGGTATCACGAATTCTATAGGGGCCCTCAGGGAAATAATTGTGTTTAAAGGGTTAATTGTAATAAAGTCACTGTGTTCAACAGAAACTTGAGTTGGGGGCATGTCAAAGAGGAACAGCTCCGATTTACATTTTGAACTACACGGATGGATGTAGCGTGCCATGACGAGTTGGAAATAGTGCCTCCTCTCTCGACAAGTAGTCAAAGAAAGCAGTCAAAAATATGGTGAACCATAGGTTTCATTTTCTTAGAACACTTCTTTTTTATATCCTTTTATGTTTAATACCACGTGGTGTTAATCTCTTCTTTCGGATAGCCCTCTTCTTCTTCCCACCAACACGCATTTTTCTCTTTGCATCTTTGACGATTTCGTTCCGTGTACGCTTTAAGTGTTTTTCTAGAGCTTATTTAGGTTTAACCCCAGCCAATATGTCTTCTGCAGTGTTAATACCTGATTGTAGCGCTTTCCTCCCGAGGTTTCTGGCACCCCTCTTCAGTAAATGGACAGCCGTACGTAGTATGGTTGAAAAAATGGATCCAAGTCCACTACCACGCTGTTATCTCACACCACGATAGACTGTGAAAGGCTTTCTGTCCATTATAACTCAGTCGTCGAAAATGCAGCTTCACTACTAAGCTCCCATCACCGAATGGGAAATTCTTTCCCTCAATCGTTCTTATATATATTATGATATTGGTTATTAGATTATTAGTTGCGACATTCACATAATGGGGCCTGTCATATGTAATACTCAAACTCTTCCCTCTATGGTTGGGAATGTGAGCAATGCGTAGCAGGCGTGCCTAGGTATCCTCAACAAACTGGTGCTCCACTATATTGTTGTAAATATAGCACATATCTGGGGGTGTATAGCCAACAGCCAATTTCTCCAATTTCATCTGATACATTAGGCTGGACAAGTCGGTTATAATTTTGAACAGCCCTTTGTCTTTAATATTTCTGTTAACCTTTGATTTAAGGATTAGAGTATGTGCAGGGTTTTCTTTGTTCACTATTTCATATATTAAATCAGCCGTAAGATTTGAGTTTTTGAAACTTACGCTTAAGTCTCTCACCACATCCTCAGCCGCACCATAACGGCCCGGACCTAGTGTTACTAATGTACTGTAATACAGTGCATCCTCAGACCGGGCGATACGTATAGTTTCATCCCGAGTTACCCCGGCTTTTTCACACTCATCAAGGTCTCTAAGAATCGTAAAAACGGGATCTTTATAATCAATATTTAAAAAGGGGATGTCCTGCTGAATTTCGCATATCCCCACCTAATACAAATAGTGACACAATTCAATGGTTCCGTGGAGTTCTGTTACAAAGTTGGCTAGGGTGTTGTTAGTATGTACAGAGAGGGACGAGGAGGGCGGTAGTGTGACGTAGAAATGGTTAGACGCCATGTTGCATACTATTTAAGCTTCATTATTGCATCAGCTTTTATATAGGTGTTGAAGGTTTCTGAGTACCCTAGCCATTTCACCAGGTACATTTTTCTCTTTCCTGAACCTTTGCTTCCTAAAATTTTTCCAATTTTAAACACATTTTTTCTTAAATTAAATGTCACTTTCTGCAACACCTCGCGGTAAAAGCCTACGATTTCTTCCCCATTCAAATCTTCAACGTAATACAACATTATCTCGCCTTTGAGTCTCACCGCCCTAACTTTAAAAATGTGTCCAGCCTTGCTCAAATTCCTTCGCGAATTTATTTCCCGAACGCGACAACCTTACATTATTATTGATTTTGAAATGCGCAGAGTATGGTGGTGGTGTTCCATCTCTTCTCACATCAGGCTCTATGCGCGTACCTCTTTCTAAAATCTCATAAGGTGTTGTCCCATTCGTGCGTTGGTGTGGCAGTTGTAGTATGAGGCCAATGATTACAGAATGTCTAGAAATATGTTTCTGTTTTTGTGTGTAAAAGAGCGGTACATGCGTTCCTTTATGGTTGAACTCTTTCAGTTAAAGATGCCTTATGTATCGAATTGGTAGTGTAGTAGCTGATATTAAACTCTGTCAACATGTTCTGAAAAGCTCGGCCTATAAATTTTTTCCCCATATATGTACAAAAATAGCCAGGAACCCTGTTTTCTTTCAACTTCAAAGTTTTGGTGGTTTTAGCAACTATTTCAGTCGATTTATTTTTCAGAGGAATTAGCCACAGATACCTAAAGAATACATCTATTATGAATTAGATGTAGCGGTAACCATCGATATACACTGAATATCTTTGCCCGTAGGAGTCTGGGCTAGAAATGTCAAAATAACGTCTTCTTAAAATGTTAGCCATTTGCGTATTTTAGAGGCACGTGGGTAGGGTTGACCGTTGTTTAACCTCTTCTTTCTCCTCCTCGGAGGTGTTACCGCCGGGGGTGATAGCGTTTTGAATTGTGGCACGTGCGATGCATGTTCCAAGTCTTTTAACCTATTCAAATTTCCTATCATTGCTTTGGGGATATTTATCTGTTTTATCTTGCTTTAATACGCGTCCATCCTGATGCTGGAGGCCTATCTCACTTTCTCACCAGATCATGGACGATTTCTACGATATTCGATCCTTCGATCCTTGTACCTTTTCTCCTTCTACAATGATCTCACCTGTATCGATCCACTCTATGATGATCATTCAATAGATTATAAAGACTTAAACCTTTATTCCTCAATGTATGTGGGAGGGTGCTTTTTAATACATGCTCGATATGTTTTGTGGCCGACCCGTTAATCTTTGGTTGGTCAGCTCTATCGTCGGACACAGGCCCTATGTCATCATGCCCATCGTTTTCCGTGCTGTGCCTAATAACCACGGGGATCTCTGTCGTATTCTTATAATTTTCCTACTCGTGAAGAAATTTCTGCAGAGCTTCTTCGTAAAAGATTCTTTTCTCATCGGGTGTTTTTTCACTGTTTAATAGGGCTAACAATTCGCTTTCCATTCTTTTAAGCCTGCCTTTACGGGGTTCTAGGACCATGTCTGAATTCTTTGAACTTTGTAGTGAAGCCTACACCTCATGTGGAATCATTACCACTTTCTTCATTATATTAATCAAGTTAGTAAAGGACCCAAAACTGAAAATAATATGGGGAGGAATGACCCTCTTCTTTGTAAAATAATTCATTTTTTCTTCCCGACAGTTTGACTTTTACGAGCGAGTCCACGTATTATGTTCTTGTAACTGCGTAGGCGAGCCTTCTGAGAGGGTTTCAGTGATACATTGCAATTTATAACCTTAAGAGAGAATTCACAGATGCATTTTAAAAAGTCTGAGTCGATATTTTTAACAAACATCTGTTGCATTGCCCGGGGCAGTCGATGATAGAGTTTTGTTAATTCATGGCATTTCTTTAACCTCTTTGTCATTCTGGAATATACACCGTTTCAGGCTAGTTTGGAAATATATTTGTTCTTAGAAGCACCCTAAACTTGTTTCGCGGATGAAGGTTGCAAAGCAAATATCCGTAACGCTGGCTTGTAGCTTCTTTATAAACTTCAAAAAACTCTCCGCTCATTCGGGAATATTTGATTGGCTAATACCCCAATTTGTGACACATCTGTACGTTGCACGAATAATACTAGATATTGTGTATTTAAAGACATATCGCGCATGTATCTGTTTTTGAAAAATAGATTCTGATTGATGAAGAACACACTTATGTTAAGATGGTAGAAGAATACTGTAAATGTCTTGGCAAACGTTTTATCCATCTCCAACATGAGATCGTCAATTACAATAACTGTATGTTCATTTCCGTTTAACGAGTTAACTTCAAATACACCTTCGTGGAACAAAATATCATCGTTGAACACTGACTGATACGTCTAATAGCACCATATAACATTATGCACAAATTTTGAGAACATCTCTCCCTTTTCTTTAATGATTTTAAGCATAAACACAGTTTTACCACATCCTGTAGGGCTAGATATAATATATGTGGATGGGCTCGTGAACCTGAATTTTTCTACAGAATCCAATTCTGACACGTCACACTCCTAAGTGAGTCATTTACAAAATATAATAAATATCTAAGTGATGATCCTTATATTCTACAGTCTTGTTTTCCTCTTCTCCCAAAGAACCGTGAATGACGATGAGTTACAGCACCCCTTCATCGATATTACAGATGACCCCGACGAGAGTGTAGTTGTGATCACACACTCAAACCCCAATGCCGGGTCCACACCAGCGATACCTGTAGCACGTGACAATTCAAAGCGAGGGCATGATGTAGAGCCCTCCACGTCAGGTATAAAGCGTGCCAGGATTGCGCCGGCTGGTAGACCCCCAATAATAGAGCCCCAACCTTCTACGTCTTACGGCACAACCCCCAATAATAGAGCCCCAACCTTCTACGTCTTACGGCACAACCCCAACAATAGTACCTTCCTCAAATATACCCCCTTATTCCTGTTCAATTCCTGGTACATCCTCCACAGCAGCAGCAGCTTCTCGTTCTGTAGAAGTTGGCATAACATTCGAACTGGTGAACACCGCTATCCCCACCCCAGCCTTGACTAGAAATCGTTATATATTCATGGTTGATCCTAGATCCATGTATAGCAACGGTGTTCTACACGGACTATGGACCATAGTTGAACGTATTGTAGAGTTTGCCCTTCAGAATCGCGAAGAACGTGAAGCCAGGACGAGGCTGTCCTTTGGGTTGTCAGATGACGGAGCTGTAGATGATTTTTGGGTAGTAATACCATTCAGACGCTTGACAGCTGTAGATATATGGTATATATTAGGCCGTATAATGCAGGCCTTTCACTGTAGTATAGCCTTCAATATGGACAACTTCACGGTAAATATTGACCGTGTATTCCGTGTTGCGGTGCATAGTGCCACACCTTATACATTTAACTTCAATTCTCAGGCTATTTACAAGCGGCATATAAACGTCGATCGTGGTTGCGGCTTATAGCAGTAGTCTTAGCTCGTATGTTTATTGTACTAAATACACGGACCCAAAAAATTTGGTTACCTACGGTAGTGGAGCGTGCCCGTAAACTAGCTGTAAAGTGTAAATTGAGTTTGACTGTAATATGGGTCCTGAAGAGCTGAGAAGGGTAGAACAGGAAATGAATGTTCGTATAGTTGTATTTGGAATGGATGATTGTCGTAGGACTGTGCATGTTTTTAAAAGCAGTGTGAGAGATCGTACAAGACCCCTACTTATTTCAGGACTGTCAGGAACAACGTATCTCCCCATCCGTAATATAAGGGACCTTTACGCAAGTTATGATAAAAGTCGAAAATATGGACGACATAATGATATGTGTAAAGTGTGTCTCAAGTTTGTGGATGATGCAGTGAAACATTGTAAAGATTGCCACATGGTATGCGCGCAGTGTTAAAGCTCCAAATGTGAAAGCCGTGTAGTTGAAGCTAAGAAGAGGGATTGTGATGTGTGTAGACGCACGTTTTTCACTAATAACTGTTTTGAGCTCCATAAGTCAATTGGCACGTGCAGGAAAGTGAGAATCTGTGAATGTGGTATGTTTCATTATGATGGATAATTGGGGGAATTTCAAGCACAGATGTGATGAAATTCACAGTTCTACATGCCATGAGAAATATAAGGCGGTTGGAGTAAAGCAAGTATGTTGTATGAGAGACGCTAAGCCTAAAAATAGCCCTTGTATAACTGTGTATTTCGATATAGAAACATACACGAACGCTGAAACCAAAGAGGTTATTCCACATTTACTTGTATCCAGACTTTCTATGATGAGTGTATGGAGATCGAGTGTGATGAGTGTCACAAATGTAGTAAACGTACACGATAGCCCTGTGAAACTCTTTGTGTCTTATATTATCAAGTTAGCGGACAAGTTCAAAAAAATAACTGTGTATATTCTTGCCCAAAACAGGGAAAAATTTCATACACAGTTCCGGTAAAAGGAACTGCTTGAGCACGAGTCATCTGAGATATTTACAGGTGATCCCTTGAACAGAAGAAACAAACTTATACAGATGCATAAGAGGTAATGTACAGTTTAAAGACGCTCTATTATTCACACCTTGTAAATTAACAAAGCTACCCAAGGTCATGAAAGTAGCCACTGAAGTTTCAAAAGGATATTTCCCTTACACATTCCTCACTAGCGAAACTTTAAATTACGTAGGACTACCTCCACACAAACATTACTTTAACTATGAATGTATGAGTACAGATGCACGTGAAGATTTTGACCACTACTACAACAATTTTAATGAATCTAATCCTAATAATATATCTGATGAATGTGAGCTTTATTGCGTGAAGGATGTGCGCGTGCTTAGAGTATGTTTCCAGGCCTTTAAAAGATGTACATAGACCGTTTCAAATGCGATTCGTTGCAAGTCGCAATCACGATCGCCTCATTATGTTTTACGGTGTTCAAGAATAACTTCATGCCTAAAGACACCTTAGCCGTCATTCACAGAAACAATCCCCGCAGTTATGGGCACAAGGCTATTTACTGGCTCATACACCTACAGCAGCAGACAGGTGTATACATAAAGCATGCCCGCAACACGGGGGAAGTACCCATTAAGGTTAATGGTCGTGTTTTTTGTGTTGATGGTCTAAGCGAAAACTCTGCCACTGGTGAGAAGACTGTGTACTCCTTTAACGGATGCCCCGTCCTGAGTATGGAATTGTAGGAGATATCCACAGTAGATCTCCTGCCGACAGTCTTGCATGGACCCGCACCCGCGATCAGCTTGTAGGCTCTCAGTTCACTCACAAGGTCTTGTGGGAGCATGAATATGCTGCACGGATGGAAACAGATGGACAGTACCGTGAAGAAATAAACACGATCAAGCGTTCAATGGTGCTGGATCCTCTCAAATGCGGTGATAGCTTGTTCGGAGGGGGTACAAATCCCTTCAAGCTATACTTTCCGCTTACGGAAGGCGCGAAACTCCATTACTACGACTTCTGTTCTTTATATCCCTACTTGATGAAGAACAATCCGTACCCTGTAGGTGCACCTGAAAAAATGGTGGGACCTGACCTACCCACCATTGAGGTGCTCTCCACAAATTTGAACGGGTACTATTTCGGCCTTTCTTTCGTAGATGTAGATGCCGATCTTGCCTGCCGTTATAGATCACAAACTCATGTTTCCCTAGTGCGTGAAGTGCGCAGATGAGAACAGTGGGGATCGTAATCATACAATCAATCAGCGTAAGATCAGAGGTGTATATACAAGCCCTGAGCTGGACCTAGCCGTTCGCCATGGCTACAGAATATTGAAGATAGATGAGGTGTGGGGGTTTCAGAAGCTACCCAACCTTTGCACGCCATATATAAACGCTCTTTTGAAGGATAAGGTAGAAGCATCAGGGTATTCGCCAGGAGTTGATTCCGAAGATGAAAATCGGCTTATATTCAACGTTACCTTGACCGTGAAGGTATACAGCTTGACCGTTCCCAAACTGTAAAGAACCCACTCAAGCGTTTTAGTGCAAAGTTGTGTCTAAACAGTCTTTAGGGAAAATTTGCACAGAATACTGGCAAAGGGAACGTTCATTTGGCACACAGTTATAGTGAAGTTTGGGATTATATCAACGTTCCCGAAAAAGAGGTCATGGAGATTGTGAATGTAGGTAATACATAATAAAGTACGACAATACCGAATTGGTCACAGATCCCTCACGAGTTACAAACATACCTGTAGCCAGCTTCACAACGACCTACGCACGCATCAAACTTTGGGGCCCAATACATTCTCTTCGTCGAAGGGTTTTGTACTCCGATACAGATAGTGTGATATTCTCAGAGAGGGAGGGTGAATACATACCTCCTATTGGTGAATTCCTCGGGGAGTTAACTGATGAGATCAAGGATGAGTATGGAGACATCGCATACGCCGACTCTTTTGTCTCAACAGGGCCAAAAACTTATGGGATACGGGTGAGGGTGGGGGAGGATATGAAATATATTTTAAAGGCTAAGCGTATCACGCTCAACCAGGTGAATCGGCGGGTCGTTAACTTTGATTAGTTGTAGGATCTAGTGTGCCTGGATGATGATATGTTTATTTATTTATTACACGTATATGTAAATATACATACCTTGAATATTTCGTTTGTTAAATAAATCGTCTTTATTTGGCGTTCCACTTTCTCCTCTCCTTTGTGTGTGTGTGTGTGTGTGTGTGTACATGAGAAAATTCTAAGCCCCACCCAGCTTGTGTACAAGAGAAAGTTCTGAGCTCCGCCCCCTGTATGATGAGTCACGTGACTCCTGCTACAACCTGGGCATATCTCTTTCATGCGCGTTCAGTTGACCGCTGCAAGCCCTGGGTCTCAGACGTGCATTTCCCCACGTAGACAAAAAATAGTAATGGCTACCTTTAATATTGCGTGTTTGACGTTTATGAAGTGGTATTCGGCAAAGTGTGAAGATATGGTTACTGAATTGCTCCTTATTCCACCTCCTTTAATACTTTTAAGGCTATATTGAATCGTGGGAAGGAACAAGAGGTACAAATAATCTACGGCTATTCCGGCGAGAGCATTGCAGGATCTCGTGGTACAAGTGATGCATTGAACTGTTGTAGGACTAAACCTTATAAAAGCTTACATATACCGTGAAGTAGAAGAAACAACACGTGCAGAAGAGAAGCAACGGTTATGGTTAGTGAGTTTTGTTGATGAGTGGTGCGACAAGCGATATTATGTCATGTTGCATCATACCGAGTACTCGTACCCTGCGACTGAGAATGTAAATCTTGCCATCATGAAGAATCTTAAGTATTTTTATCACTACACTAATATATACCATGACGAGGTTTGTAGTGAGGTTGTGGCTAAACACCTGCGTGAGTTTTTAACAGAATTTAGGGATGAGTATCGTCTGCTAAGCAAAAAGGAAAAATATGGGCATATGTTTCTCTCAAATAGTGCACCGAAGTGTGAATAAAATTTGTTTAGTTCGTGAAAATCCCCTGAACGAAAATGTCTGGTGCGTATTCTGGGAAGTGGGAGTGATAAAACATTAAAACCGGTATTGCTTCATGTATCGGAAAATTTCTCAAAACACCTACCCAGTATAATGGGTTACAAATATTCACGTTGGAACAACGCCGTACACGTTTCATCAGCTTATGGTGTGACTCACTCCTCCCGTAGAGCCGATACACTCGCCTGTGGCTCATAGTCATCTCAGAGCTTGAACCGTGTGGACATGTACTCCTCGAATACGATGGAACTTCCTTTGAGAAGTTTTGAGAAGCATTTAGGCGTGTTTAGGCGTGAAACCGGTGCCATTAACTATGTACTGGAAACGACTTGTAAACAAACAAACTCTGGTAAACGAAATGTTGTTTATTTAAGTGTTGAGGAGATGAATAGAATATTCGTGGTACTTCAGAAGTGGAGTGAGGATTGTTATAAAATTCCTGCATGTGTGGGTACAAGAAGAGATCAGATTAGTGATACCCCCTCATATGCCACTGTTTGTACGTTGTGTATAAATAATGATCAGCCATGCATTGATATATGGCTGATGTGGAAAAATGCATCTGATAATAACGTTCTTGTCCCTACGCGAAACAGTTTCATCCTCGAGAGAATGTTTGAAATCGTCGGTTTCCGCAAGCTGAAGCCTATATTAGACGCGCGTATTACGGATATGCTTTATTTTGATACGGTTCTTGAATACGCATAAACCACTCTGCTCGACGGGTTTACCGAGTGTAGGACTGAACAAGGCGAGAATGGTCTAGAGCTGGATGCTTATTTAAAAGGTTTAGACGCTTTGGAATATCATGAACTTTGGTACAAAGCACTTGAGCGGTACAGGGCTGAGCTCACCTACACCGTTCACCCTGAATAACTGTTTATTTATATAATGAGCAGCTGTCGTTACAACTTAGAAGATTGTTTCAACTGTCGCTATGCATTGTGAAGAAGAGTTCACGATTGAAAAGCTCGGGTCGGTAAGAATAAACCCTCGATTGGAATGGAGTGTTTATAAACTTGTATTTAATAATGATGTTGTGGCTAACGACCTCTTTGTGTGTGCTTTTGAATGTATTCTAGCCGTATTTAAAGATAAATTTTCAACCGAGTGTAAAGTGGGCACAAAAATAGTACTGAACACTATGAACGTCATTTACATCGAGTATAGGTATCCCTATAACTTGAGTGGTGAAATAATGCTAAATCGTATTTACTGCGTTGTGCAAAGCAATAATGATGAGACTGTAGACTCGATTATGTGCGAGTTTAGTGTTTTAGTTAAGTGCAGTAGAAGATAAAGTGCAGGTATTTCGATGTATATTTATTTTCAATATATTTAATTATTTAATATAATTGTGTTATATATATATATATTTCCTGGTTATACTCCATCGCTTTGTATTTCTTATATTATTTTTTATTTCATTTTTTGGTTATTTATATATTCCTCGTTCGTACTTATATTATTATTAATTTTTATTGCATATACAGTGTGTCCGTAAAGTCATGGTGGGATTTTAAATAGCTATATTATTGCAACGAAACATGATAATGAGATGAAACAATGCCAAATTTAAGAACAACTCTCAAAGTTGTATCTTGTAGTTAGTCTAGGCTAAGCTTAACCTTTATCTCGTAGTTAGTCTAGGCTGTCCACATGCCTATGTTGAACATGAGCGTAATAGCCCGAAAGTTAATGTGTGTGCTCTAGCACGAGATCGAGTGATTGGCCCATTTTTCTTCGCGGAACCCACTGTGACGTCACACAACTACCTCGCTATGTTGGAACATTTTGCAGTACCCCAATTTATTGACAATAATGTCATCTTTCAGCAAGATGGTGCTCCTCCGCACTATGCCAACGTTGTTCGAGAATTCCTTAATGAAAAATTTCCACAGAGATGGATAGGAGGAGGAGGATGGAAGCCATGGCCTCCACGCTCTCTGGACCTGACACCTTTCGACTTTTATTTGTAGGGTTACGTCAAGCAAAGCGTGTACAGTGTACCCATTAGGGATATTCATCACTTGCACGAGCGAATCACGGAAGCTATCGCATCCGTCACTCCTGATGTTCTTGGGCGTGTGTGGCTGGAATTGAATCACCGCCTAGATGTCTGCAGGGCTACCAGAGGAGCCCATATCGAACTACGTTAAATAAAGTTATTCTTTTAGAGTTGTTCTTCAATTTGCCTTTTTTTCATCTCAATATCATGTTTCGTTGCAATAATATAGCTATTTAAAATCCCACCATGACTTTACGGACACACTGTATTCCTCGTTTGTATTGGATTGTGTATTTATTTTTTATATTTCGTGAAGTTGATTCCAATAATTCATCTAAATAAACAGAATGAGGTAATGGTGTTTTATTTAATTCTTTTGGTTGGATATATAAACGATATTATTATTTAATTATATGTATACCAAATGACTGGTTACGCCTTCTAAACCGACTGACGGATTTTTAAGCCAACTGTCAAGAATATATGCTTTAATTAAATTATATGAGTCTCTGGAAACTCATCTATAAATAGGGTTGCCAACCGTCCTTTTTTGTAGATTTTTGTCCTTGTCCTTTCTTGAGTTCGGAAAGGACGCCATTTGTCCTTTTCTGATAACAATCTTGTTCCAAACAACAGTTTTATAACAAAACTTTTGTTTAAAAGGAAATAATTATAGTCTTAAGTCGAGTAACATTTTATATATTAATTTCTTCACTTAAATGTTAACGTTCCGTGTTGCGGAAAAGTATAAATTTAAAAATAAATATTGTTACCATAAATTTTGTCAATGCATGACTCAATGGGTCAATATCTGTATATCAATAAAAATATTTACTTTAAGAAAATATGCAATAAAAAAGCATGCAGTATAAATTGTAATAAATTATAAATAAAATTTTACTTCTTTCCCTAACTGTGTAGACAGTATATTGGAATTGATGTTCTTGTCCTTTTTTTCAAACTTCATGGAGTTGGCAACCCTATCTATAAATAAATAATTTAAATGGTGGTATCTGACAACTCATCTAAATAAAAGTTAAAATAAATGGTGCAATCTGGCAACTCACCCTAATAAGGTACACCACCTGGACATAAGTAAAATATATAGGGGTATCTGGCACCTCACGACCCTCTATATAATAGATGCTGGCCCCTGGACTCTCATTATGCGACGGACTCCGGTGGAATAAAGAACTCTCTCCTCTCACCTTTTTAGATTAAGGCTTAGGTTAGGTTTCCCTTTGAGGGGTGAGGACATCCCACCTTCTCCCCAAAAACTCTCCTCCTCCTTTCTCTCCCTCTCTTAGGTTAAGTTTGGTCGATAACCCTCCCCCTTTGTTGCATAACCTCTTGCAACATCCCTCTCCCCATTTGTGACATTAATCACCATTTGCAACATTACAACATTCTTGCACTCTCCCATTTTGCGCCCATGTGAAATTTTCTTTCGAATTTTACTTGAATTTCTTGCCACTTCTTCCCTTGGATACGTAGTGTTACTACCATCCACGTTCTTGTACATCCATCATTATCTATGGCCTATAGAAAATAAAATAAAATATAATTATTTCAGCAAAATAGGTAGGGACTTTTGGACCACCATGTGTGATATATATATATTAATATATATATATATATATATTAGGGTAGAGTGAAAAAAACTTTTTTCAGAATTCAGTTTTGTACGGGCACCCAAAGTTGGTCTGTGGTACCAATAAGAAATCTGTAAAATATCAGCTACCTGCGACACCAATTTCACCGGCCCCAAGGAGGTCAAAAATTTTGCCTTTCAGGTGCCCCCCAAAATTAAGGAAAAATTCAAAATTTAAGCGTATCTTCCTTTGTGTTTATGCTAGGACGATTATTTTTATTTCATTTGATTTGTCTATTTATGTTCTTTAACTTTACTCTCATACACTTTTTTCCCATTCCTCACAGAAATTCGTAAAATTTTGTATTTCATGAAAAATACTAACAAAAAATAGGAGTTTTTATTGCTTTCGTTGATTGGTTGATGTTAAGCTTCATTCAGTGATTCAGTTTTCTTTTAGAAGCTCATAAAATAGTTGCATGGCTTTAAATATATTGGTTTATTGGAGCAGCTCTCAGCTAATTTAAGCTAGATACGAACCATGCCTATTTCGACTTAAATTACCCAGACCTCACCACGTGGAGGTGGCTGCTCTTTGAGTTCCACCCTAACCCACCCACCACAATAATTTAGAAAGCTTCTTATTCAGTTTTGTAGTCTCTCTTGGTTTCAAATTATTTCATTGTTGTTTGAGATGCAATTTAGTTTTAACGTAGCCATCTCTCCTCTCACTTCCATGAACTGCTCTTGCCGCTTCAGTTACAAGTTTGATACTCCTTTCTACTGTTTGTTATGACAAGGGAATTGAAAGAGCCAATGATGTCAACTCCTCTTTGGGTAAGTGTTTTGTCAATGGTGGCTCAAGCTTGATGGGACTATCTGTCCAAAATATAATAACAGTATAGTCAAGTGCATGGAAATTTAGCTTCGGTACACTGAACTCGCGAATGCTTTTCATTTTTTCAGCTTGAGATTTTGCTACTTCGATCCTTCGTATTGCCAATTTTCGAATGTTCGGCCGGTTATCAGTAACCATTGCAAGAGGAAGGTTCTCATTCTCATTCTCATTTGTGAAGGTCTGGGATTAATTAATGGCTTTGTCGTGAGTTTTAACGGCTCATTGCTTTCGTCCGTTTCGCTGGAACGTGACGAAACAGTTGCAGCAGTATCAAATTCTTTCATTCCTTTCGAGATCCGTGCTGTATATTCCTCATACTTTTGTGCGCCTTTTTATTTTTGTTCACCTTTTTGGTGACCACTTTATCTACGGATCCAATCATCATTTTTCGAGACGTTCGTTGGTCATTAAGAAATCTCTTTCCAGAACAGGAACTTTTCGGTCTTTCTCACAACGACATGTCAGGAAGTCTTCACATTTACAAGAAGCTATATCAAAGAGCTTCAGTGAGTCAAGTTTAAATTTGTGAAGAAATGCTTGATAGGATGCTTGGTCTTTCCGCCCTTTGAATTGTTTTAAGACATTTTGATATTTTTCGTACAAACCTTGGATGCGCTGGAGTTATGGTCTTATGATGGCTAGTTGGAATAGAAGCACGATCCCATAAAGTCTTTACTTTTTGGGCAACGACTGCAGCAACATCATAAATTTTTGGATTAGCTTCTCCTGACTTAATTCTTTCCTGTCTAACATAAAGGAAATACTGACGTATATCTTCGGACGAAGGCAAATAAATCAGTGAGAGATCCTTTGGTGATCCAGAGATTGGATTTAGCTGTTGAGTATTCCTCGTCTTCCTTTTTGCTGATCCATTCGAGGCCATGGAAGTCATGCCTAATTTTGCTTTTTGCGTGAATAGAATTAGACAATATTAGTGACTGTAAATGTTTTAAGCGAATCAGATGCAATATAAAAATTTATCAAAACAATCAGATAATCTGAAAAAGAGATATAAATTATAATGTAATATAGTATAAATAACAAACCTTCAATAATATTTTTATACATAATTTAAATCTGTGAAAATCTAAAAAATTAAAACCTTAAAATGGTGCTAAAACATCTACTAAAGTTGAGAAACTCGACGAAACAAATAGAAATTCCTATTTTTTGTTAGTATTTTTCATGAAATACCAAATTTTACAAATTTCTGTAAGGAATGGGAGAAAAGTGTAAAATAGAAAAATTAAAGAACATACAGTAAATAGACAAATTAAATGAAATAAAAATGACCTTCCTAGCATAAACACAACGGAAGAAACGCTTAAATCTTTGAATTTTTCCTTAATTTTGGGGGGCACCTGAAAGGCAAAATCTTTGACCTCCTTGGGGCCGGTGAAGTTGATGTCGCAGGTAGCTAATATTTTAGAGATTTTATTAGTGGTACCACAGACCAATTTTTGGGTGTCCGTACAAAACTGAATTCTAAGAAAAGTTTTTTCACTCCACCCTAATATATATTATATATATATATATATATATATATATATATATATATATATGCTGCAAACCCACAAGGAAAAAGAAAAACGATTCCAAGGCCTTTCGTGTATTCACACGAAAGGCCTTGGAATCGTTTTTTTTTTCCTTGTGGGTTTGCAGCATTTATTCATTTCACGTGTTTTATTGTGAAATTCATCCCATATATATATATATATATATATATATACACATATCGACCGCAGGAACTGTTGTTTGAACCCTCATAAAGAAAGAATATATACCTCGTAACCTTGAAGCAGTTCCGTGCGTGGGTCTCTCGAAGGTCAAGGTGGTGGCCCACCTCTGAAGCATTATATATATTGAAAATCCCCAAGATAAAAGAAAGGAAGATCTGACAGAAAAAAATATGATTAGCTTACATGTAATTTACGAAAGTCCCTGTAGTAACGACTTTACATCATTAGATCATCAAATAAACCGACCTTTACAGTTCATAGAAGGGACACTTATTTAAATTCATACGTCCACTGCTTTCTCATCACATTCCTCCTCAATAAAGAAAAGCATTTGTTGAGGTTACCCAAAGTATTTTATTCTTAATTCTCTTAACATTTCAAAAAAATGTGCGGCATTAAACACAATACTAAATTCGAAACAAAAAATATACTGACTTTACCCTTCCAATAGAAAACATTAAGAACCAATCTTCCCTAAAATAGCAACATAGTTTCCAGTGTACCTTGCACCACCGATTTTACAGTAAACTAAATTCGAAGAAAACATTAATAACACTGGCTTATACAGTATATAAAATGGGTTTTATGCTGGAGAAAGTAATGATTTTAAAAGAAAGAAATATCAACACGAATATATAGTCAAAGAAATGGTGAGAGTTCCTCTTTTCTTCACTCACGTCGAGTTGAATATAATCATAGATTAGATTTAAAATACTCTTCTGTTCTTTAAACTATTTCTGAGGAGAAGAAGAGAAAATTAACAGAATTCTCTTATAAAAAATACTAAAAATTTTAATAATAAGAAACGATATTTTGAAATGAATGATATTTTATACAATGTTTTACTTAATGATCTTTTTTTAATAGATGTTTTGAAACATTTCAAGAAACAACTACGTAGCTCGCGCATGCGCCTCCAGTCGTCCATCCATCTCTAACTTTTACATTTTAATTAGTTTTAAATCTGGCCCAGAAGAGGAAGAAGGTTCTCTTTCGAAAGGCTAAGGTCATTTTTAAACTTCTATTTCTTTTGTCTTGGGGATTTTATTATTTATACAGTGTGGTGATTATACACACACACACTGATAGAGTATATGTATATATATATATATATATATATAGGGTGTCCCATAAGTCCGGCATCATAGGAGGAATTCATATTTTTCTATTTCTACAAACTATAATTCATATGCACGGGATGTTACTTTCCCGTGCACCATTCTGTTCAGTGACGAGGCTGTTTTTTATGGAAATGGTGAGGTAAATCGACAGAACACCCGCTACTGGTCTCAAAACAGCCCTCACTGGTATACCTCTTCAAAGGAACAAGGTGCATCTCGGGTGGTGGTATGGTGTGGCATTTGGAAGGATCGCATCATAGGCCCCCTCTTTTTCGATGAACATGTCACTGGAGGCACCTACCTACCTATGCTCAAGGAAGAAGCATTTCCCAGTGTCTTGAACGAAGAAGGAAATTTCCCAACATGGTTCCAGCAAGACGGCGCTCCTGCACATTATAGCACCCAAGTAAGGGAATACATGTACCAACAATTCCCTGGTCATTGGATAGGACGTCGAGGGCCTGTTGAATGGCCAGCTAGAAGCCCGGATCTCACGCCACTAGATTTTTATCTCTGGGGCCGCTTGAAAGCGCTGGTATACGCAGAGAAAATTAGGAGTGTTGAACATTTGAGGCAGCGCATTATTGGGGCATGTAACACCATTACTCCTGACATCATTCACTGTGTGCTTGCTTGCTGACTGGGTATCACGTCTGAATTTGTGTATTGAAAACAATGGTGAACATATTGAACACGTTCTGTAAATAAAAGCTTTTGTTTTGCCTTTTTTTATTATTTTTCCTATGATGCCAGACTTATGTGACACCCTGTTTGTATATATATATATATATATATATATATATATATATATATATATATATATGGTCCAACTCAGAATGGTCCCTTGAGATAACTTTTGTGGAATACACAAATCTAATGGGCATGGAACAAGAAACTTTTCTGGGATATTAAATCCACGACGGTCCGAATAAGCAGAGGCGTACTGAGAATTCTTCAGCCCCTAGTCAGGGATTAAAGGGTACTTACGTATTATCGGGACTACCAAACTGTTTATTATGTATTTTTGCTTTTGTCATTTTGGTTTAAACTAACGAAAATATCACAACTTAACCAAACCAATCATCAAGGGCGTACAGTTGACCTAACCGGGCATTCAATTAACCTAACAGGTCAACTGAATGCCCAGTTAGGTCAACTGAATGCCCGGTTAGGTCAACTGTACGCCCTTGATGATTGGTTAGGTTAAGTTGTGATATTTTCGTTAGTTTAAACGAAAATGACGAGAGCAAAAATATCAGGTCATCCCATAAGTAATGTCGTTTTTGACGATAGATTAAGTTTAAACTAGTCCTACTCGGTTTAAGCATAAATTTTCCGTAGGTTATATCTAAGAGGAGATCTATCGTGTTTCGCTACATACTTTACAGACCTTGACCAGTGAAGACGTGTGTTTTGCTTTATGTGAACCCCTCATAAACATGGCGGTATCAGAAGAGCATATCAGGCATATAATGCTTTACGAGTTCAAAAAAGGGAATAGTGCTACTGAAGCAACGCGAAACATTCAGGACGTTTATGGCAACGATATTCTGCATATGAGGAAATGTCAAAGATGGTTTCAAAAGTTTAGGAATGGTGACTGCTGTTTGACAGATGCATCACGCTCTGGACGCCCTGCTGAGTTTGATGATGACCTGCTGTTACCCGCACTTGAAGAAGACTGTTCAACAACTGTCGAAGAATTGGCCCAGAAACTCAATTCATCCCCGTCCACCATCCATCGACATTTGCAACAACTCGAGAAGGTGCCTAAGTTAGGAAAATGGGTGCCACATGAATTGTCGGTCGACAATCTGAGGGTGCGGGTAAACATTAGCACAGCTCTTCATTCCCGTGAACTCCAAGATCCGTTTTTGCACCAAATCTTCACCCTCGGAAGGTGTTGCTTAGTGTTTGGTGGGATAAAGGTGGTGTAATACACTTTGAAACCTTACCACACAACCAAACAATCACCGCTCAAGTCTACTGTCAACAACTGGATCGAGTGAACACTGCACCAAAAGAAAAGAGACCTTCTTTGGTTAATCGGAAAGGAATCGTGTTCCACGACGACAACGCACGTCCTCATACCGCTCGGATCACTTCTGCAAAAATTGAGGAGCTTGGGTGGGAAAAACTTCCACATCCTCCATATTCTCCAGACCTTGCGCCTTCAGATTATCATCTCTTCAGGAGTCTGCAAAACTATCTTGACGAGAAACAGTATACGTCTTTAGATGACCTGCACACCAGTCATTGTACGTTTTTTGCCTCAAAACCGCCTGAATTTTATAAACATGGCATTGAAAAGCTTGTAGGACGTTGGCAGAGTGTCATTGATTCCGATGGAAAATATATACTAGATTAAAAGGTTTCAGTTGAGTTTTTTTTTTGTCCTTCAAATTCCGATCTAAAAAATGACATTACTTATGGGATGACCTGATACATAATAAACAGTTTGGTAGTCCCGATAATACGTAAGTAGCGATTAAAGTTGTGCCACCTGATATCGCTAGTTTGCTTTTAGAGGATGCTGTTCTTTTTTATTTTAAAACTTACTTGTGAATCCACTTAATTTGTTACTGCTTATAAGTTATTTATTTTCTGTTTTATTTTTCTTTGCCCTACTTAGGTTGAAATAGGACAAAATTTGCCGTCTTAGGCAGGTGCCTACTCTGCCTATACATCAATCCGCCTATGCGAATAAGTAACAGTAAATAGCAAATACTAAAGTTTTTTTTTTGATGATGGAAGCCCAACGTGGGGAATTCAATTGAGAATTTATGGACAATGTTCAAATATGTAAAGAAAAGGCACTATCGTAAGAACCATAATGATCTATTGGAAATAATGCAGCAAACTTGCAACAATATCGGCCAAGATACCATCATTAAATTGATTGAATTAAGATCAGGAACAGTGGTTACTGTATTGGCTCTATAAGGGAAACAAAACATATGAAATTCTAGCTTTCATTTATAGTTTGAGTTGGTGGTTTTTTAATATTAATTCCTTTTGTTTTCAATTACAAATTTAGACTCTCTCTCTCTATATATATACAGGGTGTCCCCAAAAAAAGATATACTCTTTATAGCATCATATATTTAAAAAAAAAAACAATATATTGTTATAGCAATTGCCAATGAAAGGTAAATTAGTAATCTAAGTAATCAAAATGTTATAGCGAGTTGTTTGCATATAAAATTTAATTAACTACGCCAAGTGCTCAAAATGTTCTCCGGCGGCATGAATGCACTTTTGAATGCGTCGACTAACGATTCGCAGACATGGACTAATGTGGATGCTGTGATGGGCCCGCACTTTTCCCTAATTGCATCCTTAAGGTGTTCGAGTGTTGCAGGTCTTGTACCATAAACTGCATCCTTCAGGTAGCCCTACAAGTAAAAATCAATTGGAGTCAAGTCCGGTGAACGTGGAGGATACTCAACGCTTCCTCATCGTCCTATTCAACGGTTAGGCAACGTTTCATCGAGGTACCTTCTGACATCACAATGATAATGAGGGGGGGGCTCCATCTTGTTGAAAGTAAAAGTCGTCGTTTCCAAACAACTTCCGAACTGCAGGTATAATTTCTGTCCGCAGCATGTCGAGATATGCGGCACCGGTAACTGCCCCATTAAATAAAAATGGTCCAACCAAACCCCTGGATGATAAACCACACCATGCTGTTAATCCTGGTAAATTAACATGTTTATCCACATAAACGTGTGGATTATCAAGTGACCAGTACCTGTAGTTGTGTCGATTTACTGTGCCATTCAGCCCACACGATTTTGTTGGCAAACTGTACGTCTTCGGCTTCCATTGACTGAAACCATTCACAAAATTCGAGTCTGCGATCAGGGTCATCTTCAGTCATGGCGTGTAACAGACTTGGAATGTAGCTTTTCCATTTTGCCGACTTTAAAATCCGGTGAACACCTGATTTGCTGATTCCGGTCTCACGGGCGCATTGTCTAACTGATTTTAGTGGTGATCGATTAAATTTTTGCAACACTAAAACGGAGTTTTCATCACTCGCACTTGATTTGCGTCGTCCAGATCTTCGCTTGTGCATATCTTGAGCAGATCCCTCTGCCTCAAACTTGTCACGGATGCTTGTAATGACGAGACGTGTCGGTGGCTTTGTACCAAATTCCCGGATCCATTGCCGCTGGACTTCGGACACATTCTCAAATTTCCAATACCATTTCAGAACACTTTTTCGTTGCTCCAGTGTCAAACGTTTACGCAACATGGGTTCTTTTGCTGAACTGAATAAAGTTGAATGCTGTAGAGTTTGTATCGTGGAATGAGTGCGTAGGCTAAGTCCGAAGCAAGCTAGTGAGTGACGAGACTACGTTCGGTCCATAGGCTTCGCCATTATACGGCCTTTGATAAAACAAGGCCAGGCTTAGTCGACACATCCAAAAGTGAATTCATTCTGCCGGAGAACATTTTGAGCACTTGGCATAGTTAATTAAATTTTATATGCAAACAACTCGCTACAACATTTTGATCACTTAGATTACTAATTTACCTTTCATTGGCAATTGCTATAACAATATATTGTTTGTTTTTTTGTAATTTTTTAAATTATAAAATATATGATGCTATAAAGAGTATATAGTTTATTTGGGACATCCTGTATATATATATATACGTACTGTATATATATATATATATATATATATATATATATATATATATATATATATATATATATTAAAAAATTAAAAATATATAAATTTTAAAATTTAATTCATTTCAAAAGAAATATAAACTAGTGAGAAAAGAATATCTGCAACCAAAAAACCGTGACTTAACTTATTACAGTATTTTTCTCCTTTGTTCCGTTTTCCAGAAAAAACAAACAGATATGGGAAGAACCATATATATATATATATGGTTCTTCCCATATCTGTTTGTTTTTTCTGGAAAACGGAACAAAGGAGAAAAATACTGTAATAAGTTAAGTCACGGTTTTTGGTTGCAGATATTCTTTTCTCACTAGTTTATATTCTTTTGAAATGAATTAAATTTTAAAATTTATATATTTTTAATTTTTTAATATATATATATATATATATATATATATATATATATATATATAAACAGGATGTCCCAAAAAAAACTATATACTCTTTATAGCATCATATATTTTATAATTTAAAAAATTACAAAAACCAAACAATATATTGTTATAGCAATTGCCAATATATATAATGTATATATATATATATATATATATATATATATATACGACAAGTGGAAAGCCTTGATAATTAAAAGCTGTACACTGTTATACTTGATATGGAGAAGACCTCTGGACACAAGTGAAATTCCGGGCAAACTGAAGAGGGAAAACAATGTCCTTATATATATATATAACAATAATAAAGGAGAGGATAGATCTCAAAACAAAGAACTACTGTATAGACCAGTGTCAATAACATCTCATCTCACCAAAATATTTGAAAGAATAGTTAGAAGAAAAATCTATGGATTTTTGGAAACAGAAAAGCTTCATTGAGAACTAGTCCGGATTCCGATCAGGAAGATCGTGCCTACCACAGCCAGGGCATTAGAGAGGGGGCTGCATGATGTGTCAAAGCACCAGGTACCGGGCCTCAGGGCGGCCTGGACTGGAAGACAGAGAAGTAGGTGATCGGGGAGTAAAGTGGCCCAGAGTCAAAAATAGCATCAAGGCCCGTGATTTCTCTCCCGGGGCGTTGATCACAACTAAAAAAAACATCATAATATCACTGATGCACTTGAAAACAATAAAGACTACGATTTAATATACTCGGATTTTGCTAAAGCATTTGACAATGGTATAATAGCACATAAAATGAAACATGGGAATAACCGGCAACGTTGGAAAAATTAAAATGGATCTATAACTTCCTAAGAGAACGTTAGCAAGTTGTTAGAATCTAAGGAATATCTTCATCAGAATCGGAAGTACGTGGCTCAGTGCCACAAGTAATAGTATTATCCTCACTCAGATTCATTTTTATGCCAACCGACATAGAGACATAGACAACGAAGTAACCACAAAAAGTACAGTAACATCCTTTGTTGATGATACAAACATCAGCAAAAAAATTAGAAACTCCAAAGATATGGAAGCTTTACAAACGGACACAAACATAATATACAGATGGTCAGAAGAAAACAATATGAAATTTAACACCGAAAATTTTTAGCTCTTAAGGTATGGAATAAATGAAGAACTAAAACAGAATGAATATTATACTCCAAATTAACAGAAAATTCAGCGAAACATAAAAGCGAAAGACTTTCCAGTTATAATGAAATTTGAGACACAAAATAAGATCGCAATAAACAAAGCAAAAAGAATTACGAGACAGATACTGAGAACCTTTAAAAGAAGGGACAAGAAAATACTGATTATAACAAAATTGGAATACCGCTCAGTCTTCACGTCCCCATATAAAAAAAAAACAATTAATAAACTAGAAGAAATTCAAAGAAATTTTACAACCAAGATCGACGGCTGCAAAGAACTAAATTACTGGGAAAGACGACGTGTACTAAATCTAAATTCGTATTAAAGAAGAAGAGAGTTATACCATAAAATACGCATGGAAAATAATGGAGAAAATAGTACGTAACCTCAAACTGAACCCGAAAACCATCCAAACAGCGGTGGAAAATAGGAAAAGTAGAATGTGGAGTATTCCAACACTAACGGCCAGACAAGGGACATCCTCAACTCTGAAGGAAAATAGCCTTGTTGCCAGAGGGGCAAGACTATTTAATCAGTTACCCAAAGAAATCAGAAACACCCCCGATGTTGCTGTAGAAGAATTGGTATTCAAAAGAGTCCGAGACACCTGGCTCAAGACAACCCCAGATGAGTCCAGGATATGTGAGATAGAAAAATCAAGAAAACAACTTGCTTCTAGATGAGGCCAGATATAACTGTGCGAAGACAGACCAACGCACGGAACAAGTGACACACATATATATATATATATATATACTCCTTTCAACCTTTCAAAGGTTCCGTGCGATGATTCCTCATTTCACGAAGGTCAAGTTTGTCGCCCCTCCTCTCGAGTTGCCTGGCGAAGTAGTGAGTTGGTTTCTTGTACTCTCCACCTCACATAACCAGGTACGCCCGGCTAATCGGGGATTGTTCTGAGGCAGGCGTCCAATCTTCTTTTGAAGATGTCCAATGCAACACCATTCGTGTTCCTTAGGTCTTTGGGCAGCTGATTAAACAGTTTTGGTCCTCTCACAACAAAACTATTTTCTTTCAGCGTTAAGGATGTTCCTTGTCTCGCCTTTAATTTGGGGCTAGTTTCTCCATTTTTTCCAAGTGCAAATAATGGTGTATCTCTCTCTTCTCCTTTCCAGTGAATATAGGTTTAGTTCGCGTAACCTTTCCCAGTAGTTTAGTTCTTTGCACTCCTTGATCCTCGCTGTGGAGCTTCTCTGAATCCCTTCTAGCTGTATAATGTCTTATTTTTCATATGGGGATATTAGGACCAAGCAGTATTCCAATTTGAGTATTATCAGTGTTTTCAGTACAGGAATCATTATATTCCTATCCCTTCGTTTAAAGGTTCTCAGTATCTGCCCAGTTATTCTTTTTGCTCTGTTTACTGCTATATTATTTTGTGTTTCAAATTTCGCATCATCAGTCATTACAACCCCTAATTCTTTTGCTCCAGAATTTCTCTGAATTTCCTGTCCATTTGTGGTATAATATTCCATGGATTTTAGGTCTTCTCTTTTTCCGTACCGTAACAGCTGAAATTTCTCAGTGTTAAACTTCATATTGTTGTCTTCCGTCCACTTGTAGATTCTGTGCATGTCTGTTTGTAGAGGACCTATATCTTCTGAGTTTCTTATTTTTCGGCTGATCTTTGTGTCATCGGCAAAGGATGTTACTGTGCTGTCTCTGGTAACGTCCTCATCTGTGTCAGTTAGCATAATTATGAAGAGTAGTGGAACTAATACTGTTCCTTGTGGTACTGAGCTCAGGACCTCCGATTCTGATGAAGATACTACTTGTACTGTAACGACTTGCCGCTGCTCAGTAAGGAAATTAATAAATCCAGTTCCCTACTTTTTCTGTTATTCCCATATATTTCAGTTTATGTATTATGATTCTATGGTCACACTAGTCGAACGCTTTGGCAAAGTCTGTGTATATTACATCATAGTTTTCATTACTTTCCACTGCATCAATAATGTTGTTGTAATGTTCCACTAGTTGTGATAGGCATGATCTGCCTGACCGAAACCCATGTTGGTTATCATTGATTTTTTTTTGTTTCCAAAAAATATTTTACATATATATATATATATATATATATATTATCATTATCATCACATAAATAAAGGTAATAAATAACTATATATATATACACACACACACACACACACACACACCACACACACACATATATATATATATATATAATATATATCGTAAAGAACGACGCTTGTATATTCCTATACAAGCGTCGTTCTTTACGTTATTTATACTGCGTGTTCTTTGCAGTTGAATGTATATATATATATATATATATATATATATATATATATATATATATACAGGGTATTTCATAACATGTCGTGTAGGATACACTTTCAGGATGGATTCAGGACCTGAAAACAATGAAAAAAGTTTATATAAACATATGCCCGAAATCGCTTTGTTTCCGAGTTACAGCTCGTTTCCTGTTCCAGCAATTCTTTTTGCAAACTCTTTATAAACACTGCTTGCCGACAATGTTTGTGAGTGTGTACGAGACTTATTTCATGTATGGCCTTGCCGATTGTAATATTTCGTACACTCTATGACATGTTTTAATATCGGTGAGTGTAGAACCATCAGTCAGTCAGAGGTGCAACGCGATGTTTCACTGTTCGTATTCGTAAGTTCTTACCGTGAATAAGTGCAGTCTTGTGAAAAAAAAAACTTTAAAAGTTTCTGCCCTATTCAGTGATAGCGTACATTTGAAGTGAGAATGGTGGTTTATTCAAACAGAGAAATGGCAGACATGCATCTCATGTATGATGTATGGACTTGCCGAGTGTAATGGGGGCCACAGCAAGACGTCTGTATACAGAAATGTTTCCGAATCGCCGTTGGCCAGATAAGAAGACCCTTCAGAGAATAGACGAGTGTCTTGGTGATACAGAATCATTCAACAAGCGAGTTTCAGATGGTGGTAGACCAATCAGCGCCAGAACTGTTGAGTTGGAGAAGCGGGTCCTGAATCGCGTGAAGGAACATCCCGGTGTCAGCACCCGAAGGATAGCAGCAGCAGAGGGTGTAGGATACACAACTGTGTGGAGAATTTTACGGGAATAACAGCTTCACCCATATCACATTCAGAGAGTACAAGGCCTTACTGAAGCTGATTTCCCACCACGAGAGGTTTTTTGTACTTGGCTCCTTCAACAGTGTGCTCGCAATCCTCTTTTTCTATCCTCCGTGTTGTTTTCTGATGAGGCTGCCTTCACAAGAAATGGCGTGATCAATTTTCACAACACTCATCACTGGGCCAAAGAGAATCCGCATGCCATCATCCAGTCAAGGCACCAACAACAATTTAGTATCAATGTATCAATGTTTTGGCTGGAAGATTAATAGGAGAATGCTACTCCAAATTTTTCAGGAATGATTTAAGCGATTTACTAGATGAAGTTCCTCTTGGTGTCCGACGTCGTATGTGGTTTATGCATGATGGCGCTCCGCCTCATTTTAGTCGAGTAGCCAGAGACTATTTGGATGACTATTTCCCTGATAAATGGTTATGCCGTTGAGGACCCATTGCGTGGCCTGCTCGCTCCCCGGACCTGAATCCACTCGATTTTTACCTGTGGGGTCATCTGAAATCCATCGTTTAATCGTTTACGTGACACCCATTGACAACGTTGAAATACCTTGCCAACGTGTAGAACAAGGATGCCAGAAAGTCCGACCAATAGCTGGAATGTTTGAACGCGTCAGGCAGTCTATGACGAGGCGTGTTCATGGGTGTATTCAAACGCAAGGCGATCATTTTGAGCACTTCCTTTAAAGGTAAGTCGGATACTTGCTGGAACACTTAACGGGCTGTAATTCGGAAACAAAGCGATTTCGGGCATTTGTTTATATAAATTTTTTCATTGTTTTCAGGTCATGAATCTATCCTCAAAATACGTCCCACATGTTATGAAACACCCAATATATATATATATATATATATATATATATATATGATACACATAGACCGTGCATGGAACAAGGAACTCTTCTGGGATAATTATATCCACTATAGTCCGAATAAGTAATGGTAAATGACAAATACCATAGTTTTTCTTTTTCATGATGCTAGCCCGACGGAGGCAACGGGTCACTCGCAAAGGGGTCCCACAAATATAGCTTCCCTCACCAGCTATCTGCAAAGCAGACAGGATCCAGCTTTGGGACATGAATCTAGGGTTTAAAGCAGCCTAGCCCTGCTACATTTAGAACCTCAATATAAGCAAACGACTGGCTGCCTTCACGTCAGATTGAATACATCAAAGAAAAAGGGGTAACTATTATATTTTTAGCCAAAAACCAAAACTTAAACCTCAACTGGCAGAATGAGCGTCCACTTTTCAAGGCATATAACATGTCCGTTTCAAGATGGGAATGAACTCAGAATGGTCCCCTGAGTTTTTTATGATACACACAGTTCCATGCACGGTCTGTGTGTAATATAAAAAACTCAGGGGACCATTCTGAGTTCATTCCCATCTTGAAACGGACATGTTATGTGCCTTGAAAAGTGGACTCTCAATTCTGCCAGTTGAGGTTTAAGTTTTGGTTTTTGGCTAAAAATATAATAGTTACCCCTTTTTCTGTGATGTATTCAATCTGACGTGAAGGCAGCGAGTCTTTTGCTTATATTGAGGTTCTAAATGTAGCAGGGCTAGGCTGCTTTAAACCCTAGATCCATGTCCCAAAGTTGGATCCTGTCTGCTTTGCAGATAGCTGGTGAGGGAAGCTATATTTATGGAACCACTTTGCGAGTGACCCGTTGCCCACGTCGGGCTAGCATCATGAAAAAGAAAAACTATGGTATTTGTCATTTACCATTACTTATTCGGACTATAGTGGATTTAATTATCCCAGAAGAGTTCCTTGTTCCATGCACGGTCTGTGTGTATCACAAAAAACTCAGGGGACCATTCTGAGTTCATTCCCATATATATATATATATATATACTCTATATATATATATATATTGTCATTATCATTATTATCACATAAATAATGAGAATATAAATTAATTATGAATAAAGATAAAACTTTTTAAGTATAAAAAAGGGGCATAAAAAACAATAATAACCAAGATTGTTTCTTAATTCCAGTACAGTGATGAGCTACTTATGGACACCTGGTTATTGTAAGTTCACCTTTCATTACCTTGGCAATGAAACTAAGATAATTCACAGCCTGAATCCTTGCATGGAGTAGAGTGAAGTTTTGTAAAAGAGTAACATCATTATTTTCTGCAAAAAAATTATTCTGAAAAGCCTTTCTTCAGTGATTATACTAGGGCCACTCAATATATTTTTCCCCACCCTTTTTTATTAGCTAAATAATAGGCCATGGGGCTGAAATGTCTTTTGGGCCGTAAGTTTGAACTTTCTGCGCTTCACATAACCGGGATTTTTCCAGTTTCAACCTCCCCTCCTTGTATAAAACCGCTTTTAAACGCCCTTGTATAAAACCGATGGTTAACGCAGTTTCGAAAATGGCTTCTGACAGTGATGTGCGTTGTAAACAGAGAGCTGTTATTGAGTTCTTAACCGCAGAGAAGGAAACAGTTGGAAATATTCACAAACATCTACAAAACGTTTACGGAGATGCTGTTGTTGATCGAAAACAGTTGGACGCTGGTCTAAACGTGTGAGATCATCAGAGAGAGAGGGAGAGTCAGCCTCGATGATGAGCCACGCAGCGGTCGCCCGGCATCGGCTGTGATATCTCAGCATCATTCGATCAAATCGGCGCGTCACTTACAAGGAGCTGTCAATAGAGCTAGGAATTAGTGAAGAAAGTGTGAATACGATAATTCAGCAACTGGGATACACAAAAGTGTTATAATAATGTTATGTTATAATGTTTCAGACCAACAAAGACCCTAGTATCCACTCATGGCTGGTCTACCAAACTGTGTTCGTAATTGTGTATGTCCTCCGTGGTGGCGGAGGGGACCTACAATTTTACGTGGGTTCCGAACCACAAGAACATAAGAAATTTATGTAACAACTTCCTGTACATTGGCAACGACCAATTTAGCAAAACTAATTAATTATCGATTTAAAACTAAAGATAGAATCTCTGGATCCAGAGGATCACGTCATAATAGACTACTATCCACAAATATGTTACACTCTATATCTATTTATAACCGACATGCAAATATATCAGATCCAGAATCCAGTCAATTTCATTACGGTATCCATCAATACTAGTACCTTGTCACGAAAAATAAGTCACGGTCCATATCGATTGTGGACCAAGTCAAAATTTACAACCATATACATTACAATATATACACTTAGAGGAAAAGTGTAGGTGTGGCTGTAAAGACTGTACAGTAATGTAGAAATGTGTGTGCACCCATTTGGGTCTCCCATTTAAAGGTGTTTGTGGGGCAAGTGAAGATCATGAGTTTTTCAATACCTCACAGTACTATGGGGGGCACCGCTCGGCAGAGGAATCTCTTTAAATGGGGTGTGTAAGGACAGAGAGTATCCCCTAACCCAAGACGCTGCCTCCCTATATCCCACAACACTTGTGTTGAGCTGTGGGATCTATCCCCACAAAGCCTTAATTTTACTACCTTAAACTATACCCAATCTATCAACATATGCGTCTAATCGATTTTTAAACATGTTTATAGACGTGCTACTAATTACTTCTACCGGCAAACTATTCCAGCTATTTACTATTCTATGCGTAAAAAAGTTTTTGCAACTGCTGTCTCGAACCTTCTACTTGTCAACTTACACCCGTTATTTCTAGTCCTATTATATTGAGATATTTCGAAAAAGCTATCTCTATCTACGTTATCGAACCCATTCATAATTTTGAAAACCTGGATTAGATCACCCCTTAACCTCCTAGTCTCGAGTGTTGTCAATTTTAACTCCTTAAGCCTATCCTCGTACGACTTTGACCTAAGCGACGGAATCATCTTAGTTGCTCGTCTTTGAACTCTTTCGATTTTGTCTATATCTTTGCGCATATGCGGATTCCAAAATTGGACCGCGTACTCCAAATGGGGTCTAACTAATGATTTATAAAGTGGAACTATAATATCGCGCGATTTGTACTCAAAATTTCGAGCTATAAAACCTAACACTTTGTTCGCCTTATTGACCGCTGCTGTACTTTGTTTCGCTACTTTTAAATCACCAGTGACTATAACTCCTAAATCTTTTTCCTGCTCTACGCTTGTTAAATCTTTCCCTGACATACTATACGCAAAATTACCGTTACGCGAACCTATATGCAAAATTTTGCACTTATCACGTTAAATCTCATTTGCCATGTGACTGACCAATCAACGATTTTATTCAGATCTTCCTGAATTTTACCTCTATCTTCGTCATTAATCGCCCTACCACCCAGCTTCGTGTCATCCGCAAACTTTGAAACTGTACTGACTAGGCCGACATCTAAATCGTTAATATATATAAGAAAAAGCAAGGGGCCCAATACAGAACCCTGAGGAACGCCACTCGCTACATTAGCCCAACACGACTCCGCTCCATCAACGACCACCCTCTGTTTCCTACCTCGCAACCACTCTTCTAGCCAATTTATTACTACACCCCTGATTCCATGAGCCTTAGTTTTTTCAATGAGTCTTTTGTGCGGCACGGTGTCAAACGCTTTTTGAAAATCTAAATACACTACATCAACCGCCCGATGTCTATCGTAAACGTCAACCACGCTTTGGAAAAATTCTAAAAGATTAGTTAAGCAAGATTTGTTTCGCCTAAATCCGTGCTGCGTATTTCTAACTAGTTATGCAATTCTAAGTGTTCGACTATACGATCCCTAATTATTGATTCCAGTAGCTTACCTACGTGTTACGTTTGCTAACTTGAAATTATCTGGTACGCACCCCTCAGAAATAGACGCATTAAAAATCTTTGTTAGCGGCACAACAATGCTATCTTTTAATTCTTTTAGTTGTATGGGATATATGGAATCCGGCCCGGTGATTTACGCGTTTTCATTTTATCAATATAGCGCATTACTCCCCTTCACTAACGACAATATTATCCAAAATATTACCATTATCAAAAGGTATTATGTCTATGACCGTAGGGATATTCGTTACATCTTCTATAGTAAAAACTGACGTAAAAAATTCGTTTAGCAAGGTAGCCATTTCCTTGTTTTCAGAAACTAGATCTCCGTTTACATTTTTCAATGGACCCAAGACACTTTTTACTGGATTTCTATTATTGACGTATTGAAAGAATCGCTTGGGGTTTTCTTTACCGTCACGAGCTATGGAGATTTCAAATTCGCGCTTGGACTTTTTTATTACACTTTTCGCTTCACGCCTCAGAGATATGTAGTTGTTTCGTAACAACAAATTGTCTTTATCGCACTTATGTTGCCTATAAGCCCTATCTCTACTCTTTATAATGTCTCCTACTCTAGAAGTAAACCACAAGGGCTTGTTGTTTACTTTCGCACGCTTAATTTTGTACGGTACACATTCCTCATTTATAGTCCTAAATACTGTTTCGAACGATTCCCACATTAGTTTTGCGTTGGAGTTCCCCATCGTTTTCCCAATTGACGTGTGACAATTTATTTCGAAATTTACTAAAGTCTGCGTGCTGGAAGTTAGGAATTTTAGTCGAGTTAGTTGGTTTCGAGTGACTTACTGAGAGGACAAACTCTACCATATTGTGATCGCTATTGCTTAACGGTTCTATTACTTGAAGATCAGTAATTAGCCTATCATCCGTAGTTATTACTAAATCTAAAATACTGTCCAACCTCGTAGGTTCCCCAACCTTTTGAATAAGAAAGCTATCCTCGAGAAAATTAACTAAACGATTACCTTCCGCGTCTCCCTGCATTGTATCGTAATTCACGTTGGCGCAATTAAAGTCACCCATAACTAAAGCCTGCTCACTACCGATTATTCTCTTTAGTTCACGATATAACGCTTCGTCCGTATCAGCTGTTTGATTAGGGGGCCTATATATAACCGCAACAAGAAGTTTGAAGTCGTTTAATTTAAGTTCTGCTATAGTCGCATCTATCGGTTCTGGAATTGAGTGCTTTACTTCTATAACGTTCGCAATATTATCTTTGATATACAACATAACACCGCCTCCTCGCCTACCTATTCTGTTTTTAACAAAAAGTCTATAACCTTTAATTTGATACTCCCCTACAAAGTCACGTGTTTCAGTGCTAAGCCACGATTCGTTTATCGCAATTAAATCATAGTCTTTACAAGCAATTAAAGAAAAAAATCATTTATTTTATTTCGTAGGCTACGAGCATTTAAGGATAGAACCTTCAAATTGCTTGCAATTACGACACCTTCGCGAGCGCAGGGGAAACTTGTAGAATTTACGCTGGGACCGTTCGAGTTACGGCAGCCTGAAAAGAAGAGACAGTATTATGAAATAGTCTTCCTAAACGCGCAGCTCCTACGTCATTAAGATGAAGTCCATCTTCGAGGAACAAGTCCCTCCTGCCGTAGAAACTGTTCCAAAAATTCGCATAATGCACTCCTTCCTGTTGGCAAAGAGACTTTAGGTTATTGTTTATATAGGTCGCCTTGCTGTAGAAATCGTTACGTTGGATAATTCGAGGAAGTATACCTGTTAAGACAATCTTATTAGTTTTCTCCTTTAGTCGCTCTATTAAGTCCCTGTACCTAGCCAGCAGTTCTTCCGATCTAGAATTTAAAACGTTATTAGTACCGACATGAATAACATACGTTGTGTCCTCGGCGGTACCGTCTATAAAATGGTCAACACTATTAGTTATATCCTCCACCCTTGCACCAGGGTAGCAGTAACGGCTCCTAAGACGAGGGTTTCTCCCACAAAATTCCTCGAGCTGCCCTCGAACAATGGAATCGCCAACGAGTCGTATTTCCGATTCATCAGCATCTTCGAAACCTAAAACAGAAAACTTATTGCTTGTTATTACTGGTAGACAAGTCTTTGCTTTTCGCAATGGGGCTCCATTTCGTACTCGAACGAAGGGTTGGGAACTAGGGGAAGAGAGAGGGCTATTAATACTATTTATATTATTAGTAGAAACTGAGGCAGGAGGGGTCGTAACTGGAGTCTCAAGGGAATCCAATTTTGCCGTCAGAAGCATCACGCTTTCTTGAAGCCTCACCCTGGCCTCCCTCTCACGGTCTAATTCGTTCCTCAGGACTTCCATGCTTGAGCACCACCTGCAAACTAATTGTTCATTATTATTAGCCATTGTAAACGCGTAAGCGGCAAATTTCCCTTCACAGCGACTGCAAGTACTTGACGGGGGTGCCGTGCTTTTAATTAGTTAAAAAACAAAAAAACACAAAACGAGCGTTTGGAAATTAATAAATTACAACGTAGGTCTACCGCGTGCTTATTGCGCCGTCACCTGCGAAAACCCGCAAAATTGTTCTTGAAACGCAGAAACAGGTTCTTGTAACACAATTTTATGCTAAATGAATATATAATTAAGCTACCGACGAAAGAAATGTTAAAGAAAAAGTATGAAATGAAACTTATCTGGTCGCTGTTTACTGACTTAATCCCTTTATTCCCACGGTAGGTGACCCTTTTGGAGGTCAGGTAGTGTGTGAAGGAAAAATAAACCTTAAGAAACCACGTTTCTGATAGATTTGAAAAACAACAAAGGCAAACCAAGCGAATTTTAACCTTATGACTGCACGTTTTCTGATTGATTTGAAAAACAAACAAGGCAGTAGCCTTGGTTTGATCAAATAATATAGTACTGAATAACGTCAATAAATGAAATATATTCCTTAATGAATGATTAGTAGCACGAAGTAATTTAGTTAAGAATGCACGGAACACTTTTTTATTTTAAAACACTTCAACGTAAACCAATTATTCAATTGATAACACTTGACACTCGATAACTGACTGAAGCTCACAAAGTCCAAATAAAAGAAATTGCTTCTGAATCGTTGGTTCGATACGAGACAGAAGAGGATGACTTCCTTTCACGAACTGTGACTGGGGATGAGACTTGGGTACACCACTTTGAATCTGAAACAAAATGCCAATCCATGGAGTGGCATCACGCAGACTCCCCACGGAAGAAAAAGTTCAAAATGGCTCTCTCTGCACGAAAGGTTATGGCCACCATCTTCTGGGACATGAAAGGGATGATTCTGGTTGACATTATGAAGAAAGGACAACAATTAACTCAGAGGCATATATTGCTACCCTACAGAGACTACAAAGACGTATAAAGCGAGTTCGACCAGAGACAAAACTGGAAGACGTCCTTCTTTTGTACGATAACGCAAGACCACACAACAGTTTGCAAACAAGAGAGGCCATCAGAAAAATGCGCTTGACTGTGTTACCCCACCCTCCATACAGTCCGGATCTGGCACCTTCAGACTTCCGTTTGTTTGGGCCAATGAAGGATGCTATTCGTGGAAGAAAGTTTCAGAGTGACGATGAGGTTGTTGAGGAGGTTAAGAAGTGGCTCCAGCGGAACCAAGAGGACTTTTACCAGCAAGGCTTTACCATAAAGGCCCTTGTTTTGAGGTGGAGGAAAGCCATAGAAAAGGATGGAGACTATGTGGAAAAATATAAACTTGTAAAAAAGGTATATACCTACTTGTGTACAAAATTTCTGGAACTTTAAGGAATCTTGGAAAGAAAAAAAAAGGTGGGGCAAAATATATTGAGTGGCACTCGTACATACGAGTATATAGCCCCAACAGTGAAGAGAAGTTATATTTTATATGAATATTAAATCAAATTTGTTTTACATTAAATTCTCTTAACGATTATTTGAGAGTAAAATATTAGTTCAGTTCTGGCTGAATAATATATATATATATCATGGAGGAAGGAGGGGCAAAGGGCGAATCTCCCCCCCCCCCGAAATGCAGGATGATTAGAGCCAAAGTCAAGATTCAAGGTTTTCGAGATGCCCGGACATTCTGCGTTTGAAAGATTGGAGGTCATAGCCAGGGGTAAAAATGGAGTGAGAAAGATTGTTTCAGAGTTGATGAAAAATGTAAAATACTTATTAACCTTTAGGTTAAAAAGTTGAACAGAAAAGTAATGAAAATGTTGAAAGTTCTGTACTACGTGCTCACCTTAAATCAGGAGGCATGCAGTTCGAGAGTTCAGAAGAGCAGTGTCCATTATAATAGCGACAGTAAAGAGAGAGTGAGGCAACAGTGCGGCGAAGAGAGAGGAATTTAAGACGGTCAGTAAAAGGTGATGAGACGAAAAGCCTTCGATTCTACCCGGTCAAGTAGAGCTGCATGGGTTGAGCCATTCCACACATGAGAAGCGTACTCCATACAGGGGCGGACAAGACCCCTGTACAGAGACAGCAACTGAGTAGGGGTGAAGAAATTGCGGAGCCGGTACAGCACACCTAACCTTTTAAAAGCTGTCTTAGAAAGGGAGTATATGTAATCTTTCCAGGAAAGATCACGAGAAAAGGAAACAAAAAATAATTTTGAGAGAAGAGGAAGAATTGAGTTGTGTACTGTTGAAGGTAAGGGGATAGACGTATGGAAGATTGTGAGTAGACAGATGAAGGAACTGATTTTTTGAGACAATGAAAGCCACAAGGTTTTCTCTACCCCAATTAGAGAAAGTAGAAAGATCAGAAGTCAGGTGCATCATTGCCGTCTCAAGCGAAGGATGGAGTGACTGTTAAGAGGGACGCTTTGTGAAGCGGGTAGAGAAGTGAAGGGAGGAATAATCAGCATAGTAATAGACAGGACAAGAAGTGCGACTTAAACCGTCATTAATAAATAAAAGGAAGAGAGTTGGCGACATGACAGAACCCTTCTTTAGGAGAAGAACACTGGTCATCTACAACTGCAGCTATAGTTCGGCGAGAAAAGAAATTAGAGATGGAGGCTCAGACAGAAGGATAGAAACCGAAGGAGGCAGTTTCGAAATTAAGGATTTGTGCAAGACTATCAACGATAGTTAGAGGGTTGAGAGTGGTCACCCTTCTTTTGGGCAGGCTGAATGAAAGCGAACTTCCAGCAGGAAGGAAAAGTACGAGTTGAAAGACAAACACAAAAGAGTTTGCCTAGGGAGAGTGTCAACACAGAAGCACAGTTAAAACAGGAGGAAGACCATCAAGAACGTACGCCTTCTTAGAGTTGAGCCGGTATGGTGCAGAAATATATATTTAATATATGTATGTATGTATATACGATGAGAAAATTATAATACCAATTCTTGTTTTCGTTAAAAGTTAAAAATAAAAGAAATAATATAATATCTTATTGATTCGTAATTTAATAACAAAAGGAAATAAATATTAAAAGAAACGAAGTTGGACCATAAATGAAAGCTATAATTTCTTACTTTTGCAGCCACTCCTCGTACCACTGACTGATTCAACCACTTTATTGATGGTATCTTGGAGGATGTTGTTCCAGCTTTGTTGTATCGTTTCCTATGGATCAATATTTTTTTAGGAGTGTCCTTTTTCTTTTTCAGACTTGAACAATGTTCATTAATTTTTAACTGGATTCAGACCAGTTGACAGTAGCGGTCACTCCATAATCTTGGCCACATTCTGTTCTGTCTGCTTCAGATAATTTATGCAGAGGTTAGGGTTTTGAAGGCAAATACAATAAAGACTGCATCTCTAGCAACCAACAAATGTGCTCTGTTATGGTCTAGTCAGTAATCAGTGTCCTGGGACTCGCAAAGGCTTTACATTCTTGAAGGAACTACACTGTTATAAATGTGAGCAAAATCACAAACCGATGGAGAAAGCCATTCAACTCTTTAACAATATCTTCGTATCAGGCATGGAGTAATTGTAATTTGTAATTGTAATTGACTAATTACATTTTTCATATAATTGGCAAGTAATTGTAAGTGACTACCTAAATGTAATTATAATTAGTTACATTAGGAAACCAAGGTAATTGATACAATTACAGTAAATTACTTTCAATTACATGAATATTAAAGTTAATGGGTCATACTTAGAGGTTAAACTACTTGCTTATCATGTCTCAGGGAGCTTTCTTTTGAAATAAAATTTTATTATTTTTATTTGATGTAAAATTTTCCTGACTAAAGTGCCAGTTTTTTGCCCTTATTATTTTGATAAACTAAATGCCAGTTCTTTTGCTTTATATTGGTATTTTTTGTGTGCCTTATCTCTAGTTTCATTAGACCATATCGCATACATACAGTATGTCCAATGTCCAATTGTCCATAGCAAGAACTGCTTGATGAAAAATGCAGTTTTGTGGAATGTTAAAAAAAAGAGTACATTTTATTGCCTTAATATTACTTAGTTTCATTCAAGATGATGGCCAAAACTGAAAATGGAATTAAAATACTTTGGTAGAAAAGCATGACATAAATCAATAGTGTGTATTTATGAAAAAAATGCAAATTTTTGTAAATGTAAAAGTGGAGAAGTATGTGTTTGAGAGTATGCAGGACTGTTCACATGGTAGATGAGACACGGAAACAAGATCATCTAAGGAGGACAATTACAGAATAAACGGGCTACAATAATAGTGCCAATAATAGTACCAATACAGTAATAGTGTATTGTCTTGTAACTAAGATTTACTGAAATATTACCTGACCACCTTACTTGCTGAGGAAATACAATACATCTGACTACTCTTACGTATTTCGCGAAAGTAATTCGACTTTATTTTTATATAAAATGTACAAATATTTTAGTTACCCTTCTTTTATAAAAAATATATATCGTACAAATGTAACCAAATAACAGCTTAATGTGCCAATTTAAAGTAATTTGGCAGTTATTCTGTTTAATATAATAATTCGCACATTTCTTCTAAAACTTCTCAAAGGAGTTTACAACTTTCACAGTTTTTCGAATATTAAAATAATTTGCTGATTCTGGTTTAAGATCAACTTTTTCTTATTTTCATAGGTTTCTGTACTTTTTCCCATGCGTTTTGACCTGAAAAGGCCGAAAATCACAACCATTTTGACCTAGGTTGTTGGGAAGCATTGCCGCATGGAGCTTTAAGTTTTCTGCCTTGAAATCGGCCAAAAGCACCAGTTCCGGGGTCCCTTGAATCATGTTTTGCACTATAACTTTTTATCTAAACAAGATAGAGCAACAAAATAGGCACCAAATTAAAGTGTTTTTAATCCTCTTTCTAACTTATACAATTATGATAGTCTTGGAACAAGAAATGGCACATTGGTACATACAAAGATTTCAGAAATATCACAAAATTCGTTTTCTCACACTCAAGGCAGACAAGGCGCCTTATTCATGACACAAATTTGAGATTAACATTTTGTCACAAGTCTAATCGATCAAGAAGTGAAAGCATTACATGATGATTAATTTCATAATGACATTTACACAGTCAGTTGTTGAGAGTTTGTTTCTTGAAGCTGTCAAAGCGGCGTCTGTTGAACTCCACAGCTTGAAGGAGATAGTCCCTTTGCTTGGCATCTGTTGTTATGACATTTGCAAAGTCGCTCATCATCTTGACACCACGTTCAGCAATGTCATTCACCGCTTTCAGATTCTTAACATAGTCCAACGTTTTTCTGTAGTCCTCATTCTGTGGCCAAGACGTGACAGGTTCCAGAAGCCACTCGGATCCAATGTTCAGTGTGTCCAGCAGGAAATGTGATTCTGGGCCAATGAGATCAACCAGGGTGGTCTTAGCTGTGACTCTCTGGAATATAGGCTTTCCTGTTCTGAAGCTGTCTGGCTTCTCAGTGGCATGTAACTGGGCAGCAATGTCGTGCTTCAATGTATCACTCAATCTACTGCTGAACAGGGCAAATGGCACGACTTCCTGCGTCAGGTACCATTTGTGGTTTTCCATCTTATTAAGTACTGCATCAGCAAGCTCTGGGTCAGTTTTCTTGTACTTCAACATGTCCTGGATTAGACTTAGATCATTCACGGGAGCATCTGCAGCAGACATTGACATCATCCATATAGGAGTGTAGAACAGCGCAAGGAAGGTGTTGAGTCTTTCCAGCTTTGATACAGTGTCTTCGTCGTACTCAAGTTGATCTGCAAACATCAGCATTTTCATGGAGTACAGGTTTCTGGCCATCCATCTGGCCTGATGAATGGCGCCTGGTCGACTCCAGTGAATACCTCGAGGAGGCGTTCCTCCAAGAACAATGACTGTCAGTTCAGCCATTTCTCTGTAGTCGGCTCTTGGAAGCCTTTCTGTTTCTGCTGTTAGAATGTCTTGGAGTATTTCTTCACTGTTCTTCTTCTTTTCCTTCAGCCATTTGCTGTTGATAGCCAGCATCTTTGGGTTTTCCTTGGACAAGTCCGTCCAAACATCCTTCAGATGCTCAAACCAGGGATTATCTGGCCCCTTCACCTTCCCAAACAGCTTCTCCCAAACTGCTCCTACTAGGATTTCCAGGATGTGATGTCGACAGGCCAGATAAAACACCTTTTTGTTCAGCATTTTCTCTAGCAGTTTGGCAGCTCCTCTGTGAACTCCACTGTTACTGGATGTAGTGTCAAAAACAAGGGCAGTAACATTATCCGTAAGTTCCCATGTCTCCAGTAAATCCATTGAAGCCTCAGCCTGAGCTATGCCAGAAGAATTGTCGATGTCAGGTACTCCCACTAACTTTCCTTCAGTGTATGAAGGTGGACCAGACACTAGCACAGCTAAAGTCTCTGAGGTACTTCCAGGTTCACTGCCCAAGACATCTTTGAGCAACTTTCCATCCCAGTGTAAGGCAGCGTACTGTAGGGGGTTTTCACAAAACTTGGACATGTGACTCTGGCTGATATTATACCTGGACAGCATTCTGTTGCGACGTGTTGTTGAGGTTGAGATGACGAAGTTATCCAGATCAGCCCCTCCAGCTTTCAAGGTGGCAGAAACCATGGCAGTAACTTGATTGTCTGATAAACCAAGACGATCAGCTGTATTGCAGATGACATCACATTCCATGACCTTCCTTGGAAACGTCAAAGTCACACTAGTCACAGTGTCTTGATGGTGAGAACATCCAGGACGAGGCTGATGGTAATCCATGTCCTCTGTGTTAGCGTCGTTGTCAGTTGAGTCACCCCAGGTAATGTCATCCACATGAACAACTGCCTCTTGTTCTGCTGCAGCTGTAAAATAGTACAACATGTTAAGACAGTAATTGTTAAGTACATGCTAAATATCGCAATGGAGTAAAACTTAAAACTTTTTGTAACGTTCAAAGTAATTAGTTTTACCTTATTCTTGTCTATGCTGCAGTCTTTCATTCCTCGCTGCTTGCTGCAGGGATCTTGTCTCAAAAATCTTGTCATGACCAGACATATGACCTTTCCTCTCAGTCTTTTGGTCTTCGAAGAACCTGATATCCTCATCTTTCTTCTCTCTGGATAACAGTCTGTTGTTCTGTATTTCCTGGATTGCATCTGGAGCTCCTATATCGAACAGGCTGTCTAATTCCAGCACAAATGCTCCTCTTTTTCCTCCAGGGTTACTTGCTCTTCCTTTGCTTTTCACCAGAGCACGATGTTTCTCATGTAGTTTCATAAAGAGCTTCATTGCGTTGTACTTGGTCATTGTCTTGATCCTAGCCATCTGCCAGAATGGGATGATAGATTCAACTGTTTCATATGCAAGGTCTTGAACCATGGGCCTCCCTACATTTTCCGGTAAATTCTGAAGATTAAGGAAATACTGGAACGCCTGTCTGTTGGTGGGAAGCTGGGAACCACTGATAAAAGCTGAAGAGTATCCAATCAGGAAAGTTTCAGTGAGAGATCTGGTAGATGGCCCAGTTGACACCTGCCTGTGGACAGTACGTGGAGGTTCTGAGATATCAACTGTGCGCCCACGGAGCTCCCTCAGCTCCTTGCTTAATGCCATTGTGAAGTTGTAACTTGTAGATGGTTTTCTAGATTCTGATTGAGTTTCTGTTGTTTCCTGAAAAATGATAGATAATTATTATTATTATTATTATTATTATTAATTATTATTTATTTATTATTATTATTTTATTATTATTATTATTATTATTATTATTAACTTTATGCTCTTTCATTTGATACCTAATTTGTTGCTCTATCTTGTTTAGATTAAAAGTTAAAGTGCAAAACATAATTCAAGGGACCCCGGAATTGGCGCTTTGGCCGATTTCAAGGCAGAAAATTTAAAGCTCCATGCGGCAATGCTTCCCAACATCCTAGGTCAAAATAGTTGTGATTTTCGGCTTTTTCAGGTCAAAAAGCATGGGAAAATGTACAGAAACCTATGAAAATAAGAAAAAGTTGATTTTTGAACAGGCCTAATGTACCATGTTTATGTAATAAAGCCTTATCGCGTTTATTTCAGATAAGTATCACGTAAACTTTTATTTAATTTTATTTACATTATCCATACATTTCAACGTAATACACAGTCTTTGTAAATTTACTAATGCGAGCTACTATCTGCAAATCTATAGATTCTTTCTTTACTTTCGTTGCATTTTACTGATATGGTATGTAACCCTTTGCGGGTTACATCAGTATTATTACATACAGTATCTGTAAATGAAACCGATGCTATCTGTAAATTTACAGAAAGTATATGTAAAATTGCTGGCAGATAATATCTTTAAATTTACAGTTAAATTTCTAACATTGCATGCCTGAAATTCATTATCGTTAAGTTTTACAAAGAACACTGATTCCAACTGTAAGATTGGCTTCCGAATGAGGAAAATTTGGATGTTATGTAAAATTCACTTTCTTACCATTCTGCGAGGTCGACAGCCATATCTTGCTGAGAATCAAATCCCGCTGCTTCGATGATCTTGTACTCCCAAGATATACTGTAAATCCAATGAAAAATTTATGGGAACAAGAATATATATATATGATGCAAACCCACAAGGAAAAAGAAAAACGATTCCAAGGCCTTTCCTGTATCCAGAAGTACGTCAGGACGAGGTGTACTTCTGAATACACGAAAGGTCTTGGAATCATTTTCCTTTTTCCTTGTGGGTTTGCATCATTCATTCATTTCACGTGTCTAATTGTGAAATTCATCACACACACACACACATATATATATATATATATATATATATATATAGTGGCATTCGAAAGTTTGCGTCCACCTCAGTTTTAGACAATTTCTAGAAAATAATACAACTCTGAGAAAGTATGTCGGCTATATTAAGGTATTTTCTTTTACAAGAAATGTTATTTCATATATTCTACTACATGTGTAAGTAATGTAGCTTTTATTTCATAAGAAAGGACACATTAATGAAAATGGTCCTTTTTGGTCCTGTTACGTTTTTTTCTTTGCAGTGTAATAACACCAATTTTAACTCAGGTATTCGTGACAGGCCATAGCCAAATGTTATTAATCCTCAGAATAGTGTATTCGTACAGTAATTTTAACCGGTCTATTATAACTGCTAAAACCAATTAGTCAATGACATTGTAGCAATTTGACTAAAAAATAATTAATCATATTCTATATTCTATCTTTACAGGCCGTAAAGCCAGGCCGTAAACCCAGTCCTCTCTGGGTTTATCCCAGAGAGGACAAATAATTGGCCTTTCAAGAGAGGGGATGTCCCAACGCCAGATCTTGGCAAAAATTAACGTTTCAAAAGGGGTCGTTGAAAGAACTATAAGCAGATATAAAAAATCTGGATCGTGCTCTTCAAAGACAAGATCTGGCAGACCAAAAGTGACTACTGGTTCTGAGGATCATTACATCAAGGTTACATCACTGCGTGATGTAACATCACAGTTGAATGGTACATCACAGTTGAATGAACAACGGAACTCTCTAATAAGTACAAGTACTATAAAAAGAAGACTCATAAAAGCTAGTCTCCATGGCAGAGTTGCTGTGTCCAAACCACTACTGAGGAAACAAAATAAGGCTAAAAGATTGGAGTGGGCAAGAGAATATCGAAATTTTACTGTAGACAACTGGAAAAAAGTTCCTTTTACTGATGAATCAAAAGTGGAACTTTTTGGGTCTCACAGAAGAGTTTATGTTAGACGTAGAACCAACGAAAAATTGATAGATCCCTGCATAAAACATTCAGTAAAACATGGTGGAGGCAACATTCAAGTTTGGGGTTGTTTCAGTTATTCTGGAGTTGGAGATCTTCCGAGGATGATTTAAGTAGTATGGCTGCAAAAGGAGAGAGTGCAGAGCAATTGCAATGTCGATCAAATATTGCAAGGTGCCACCCATCCCACCCCCTTGTTGCAAAGTGCCAACTCCCCTCCCCCAGTACCACTCCTACCTCCCAGGGTGCCAAAAAAAGGGGGAATTCCCCCAGCAGGCTCCCTCTCTGGGGGAGAAGTTGGGACGGCCTCATCCCCCCAAATAGGTATACTTAACGTAAGAGAGAGAGTAGCCAGAGTGTCCTACGTCTGCGAGACACAGACGCATAATGGGAGCTCAGGGTAGCATCACTTGGCTTAGAACTCGAAATCCGCCAGTTGACTTAGAAGACTTAGAAGGCGTAAATGGGAGATGTATGTGTATATATATAACATTTGAGCTGTCAGATTGCGCTATTTAAATATTCTTGACAGTTGGCTTAGAAAATCCGTCAGTCGGCTTAGAAGGCATAAATAGCCATTTGGTGTGTGTTTATATATATATATACACACACACACATACATATACACACACACATACCTACACATACATATATATACACACACACATATATATACAGGGTGTCCCAAAAAACTATATACTCTTCATAGCATCATATATTTTATAATTTAAAAAAAACAAACAATATATTGTTATAGCAATTGCCAATGAAAGGTAAATTAGTAATCTAAGTGATCAAAATGTTATAGCGAGTTGTTTGCATATAAAATTTAATTAACTACGCCAAGTGCTCAAAATGTTCTCCGGCGGCATGAATGCACTTTTGAATGCGTCGACTAACTGATTCGCAGACATGGACTAATGTGGATGCTGTGATGGGCCCGCACTTTTCCCTAATTGCATCCTTAAGGTGCTCGAGTGTTGCAGGTCTTGTACCATAAACTGCATCCTTCAGGTAGCCCCACAAGTAAAAATCAAGTGGAGTCAAGTCCGGTGAGCGTGGAGGATACTCAACGCTTCCTCTTCGTCCTATCCAACGGTTAGACAACGTTTCATCGAGGTACCTTCTGACATCACAACGATAATGAGGGGGGGCTCCATCTTGTTGAAAGTAAAAGTCGTCGTTTCCAAACAACTTCCGAACTGCAGCTATAATTTCTGTCCGCAGCATGTCGAGATATGCGGCACCGGTAACTGCCCCATTAAATAAAAATGGTCCAACCAAACCCCTGGATGATAAACCACACCATGCTGTTAATCCTGGTAAATTAACATGTTTATCCACATAAACGTGTGGATTATCAAGTGACCAGTACCTGCAGTTGTGTCGATTTGCTGTGCCATTCAGCTTGAAGGTAGCTTTGTCAGACCACACGATTTTGTTATATTGAAAGCGCATTCATGCCGCCGGAGAACATTTTGAGCACTTGGCGTAGTTAATTAAATTTTATATGCAAACAACTCGCTATAACATTTTGATCACTTAGATTACTAATTTACCTTTCATTGGCAATTGCTATAACAATATATTGTTTGGTTTTTTTTAAATTATAAAATATATGATGCTATAAAGAGTATATAGTTTTTTTTGGGACACCCTATATATATATATATATATATATATATATATATATATATATATATATATATATATATATGTGTGTGTGCGTGTACACCCCATCTCCCCAGTTAGTCCTTAATATCGTTTATATATACAGTGCCCGCGAAAAGTATCCGATCACCCTTAAAATTTGTATTTTTTACATAAATAACAATGTTTAAATGTATACTAACCTTATATTAGTATTTTGTCATCTGTCCTTTGGTTTGGATGACTTGTTCTACACGTTTTGGCATGGATTTAATCAAGTTTTGACAAACTTCCACTGATATTTCCTTGCACCATACCTTTTTGATGGCCTCTTGTAATTTTTCGACTGAGCCAGTGTCGTGGCATTCAACCTTATTTTTTATTATTAGCCACAGATTTTCTATCGGATTGAGATCTGGACTATTACCAGGCCAATCCAAAATATCAAATTTATTGTCAGTAATCCATTTTGTCACTATTTTGGCCCTGTGACATGGTGCACCATCATGCATGTATGTTTTTGTCCTTTGGATTGCCATTGCCATGGAAGTTTATCCTGTAGCATTGCTAAATACCGCGCACCATTCATAGTTGTGTTCTTCGGAAGAAAATATAAGTTTCCACGCCATAGTAACCGAAACAACCCCAAACCATCACACTTGGAGGGTGTTTCATTGTCTTTAGGGTGTATTTAGGGTCCATCCTATTTGAGCCAATAGGCCGGTGAACCTTTTTTGGACAACTTCTGAATGTCAAAAATGTCGACTCATCGCTAAATAAAACCTTCTTCCAGTCATCAACAGTCCAATGAATGTATTTTTTACAAAATGCGACACGTTTTTTACGCATTTTTTCATTAATGAACGGTTTCTTAGCAGCATGGCGAGATGGTAATCCGAGTTCTTTTTGGAGCCGCTCCTGGATAGTTCGTTCAGAAACAACAGATAACAAATTATTCATATTAAATTTTATTTCTTTCGCAGTTATTGTTGGGTTTTCAATACTAAACGTTTCATAAGTTTGTCTGTTCGCCAATTTGTTTTTCTCGGTCTGCCAGATCGTTTTTTAGGGACTGGCGTGGTTAGGCCACCATTGTTCTCAGCCCGTGAAACCATAAATTAACGGTACTTTGGGATATGTTTAATTCCTTAGCTATCTGTCTCTGTGATTTCCCACATGCATGCAAAGCAACAATAGCACCTCGACAATCACTCTTAAGTTGTTTTTTAGCACACATTATATATAAATTTTATTTACACCACTTTCTGTAAAAAAAAAAAAAATATCAAGAAATTTACACAAACAGTGAAATCTGACAAATTTGAGACACAGCCACCCGCAACGAAGGCTACCAGAACACTAATTTGAGAATGCGTTGGATAGCTCTCATATCAGCGAGCAACCTCAAAGTTACCAGATGTCGCTAGAACAAATAGAAAGTGAATTACGTGTCTCTGAATATCAAGGGAAAATATTGTATTTTCTTGAGTGATCGGATACTTTTCGCGGGCACTGTACAACCAAAAGAATTAAATAAAACACCATTACATCATTGTTTATTTAGACGAGTTAAGGGAAATAAATCATGAAATAAAATAATATACAGCAGAAATACACACATGAAGCGAAGGATTCTTAAATAATAATATTAGTACAGGACAAAACTATATAACCATTTAATATATGTACTAGAAAATACGCACTTATATATAAACACCAAAACTTATATAAAAAATAGTAGTAATAGTACAGGATAAAACTATATATCCATTAATATATATATATATATATAAACAGCAAGGCTTATATAAAATCAAAATACATACACTTTATGTTCTACCGCGCTTAACTAAAATACTAAACTCGCACGTGATCGAGTCTACAGTTACATCATTGTTGCTTTGTACTATACAATAAGTACGATTTAGCATTATTTCACCACTCAAGGTGCGCGGGTGCTTATACTCGATGAAAAGGGTCTTCATTTCGTTCAATACTATTTTTGTGCCCACTTTACAATTAGTTGGCAAGTTATCTTTAAACACGGACAGAATACAATCAAAAGCACGCACAAAAAGGGCGTCGTTAGCCACAACATCATTATTAAAGTCAAGTTTATAAACACTTTTCCAATCGAGGGTTTATTCTTACCGACCCGAGCTTTTCAATCGTAAATTCTTCTTCACAACGCATAGCGGCAGTTGAAGTAATCTTCTAAATCGTAACGACAGCTGCTCATTATATAAAATACCACTCTTCAGGGTGAACAGTGCAGGCGAGCTCTGCCCTGTACCGCTCAAGTCCTTTGTACCAAAGTTCGTGATATTTCGAATAGTCTAAACCTTTTAAATAAACATATAGCTCTACACCATTCTCGCCATGTTCATTCCTACATTCGATAAACCCGTTTAGCAGAACGGTGTATGCGTATTCAAGAATCGTACCAAATAAACCATATCCGTAACACGTGCATCTAATATAGGCTTTAGTTTGCGGAAACCAATGAGTTCAAACTTCTGTCGAGGATGAAGCGGTTTCGCGTGGGGACAAGAACGTTATTATCAGATGCATTCTTCCACATCAGTCGTATATCAATGCATGGCTGATCGTTATTTATACACAACGTACAAACATTGGCATATGAGAGGGTATTACTACTTTGTTCTCTTCTTGTCCTACACCTGCAGGTATTTTATAACGATCCTCACCCCACTTCTCAACTTCAGGAAGACTATTCATCTCAATACTTTAATAAACATTATGTTTACCAAAGTTTGCTTGTCTACAAGTCGTTTCAAGTACATAATTAATGGCACCGGTTTTACGTCTGAACACACGCAATGTCTTCGTCACGGACCCGTCGTATACGGCATTGAGAATGCTGCTCGAAGGAACCTCCATCGTTTTCTATTGTGAGAGTGCACAACCATTCGGGTCAAGCTCTGAGATGACTATGAGCAAACGGTGCGCTGTTTGGCTCGGGGACAGGTGTGGAGGAGGGAGTCATACCAAGCGTTAATGTTTCGTGTATGGGTTTGTTCCAGCATGAAAGAATCATGCGAATACTTGTACCCATTATACCGGGCAATTTTCCAATACATGGGGCAATATCGGTTTTAATGTTTTATCGGAATGCGCACTAGACGTTCATTATCACAAACTAAATATATTAACAATCCGGCACGCTATTTGAAAGAAACATGTAACCGTATTTGTCCTTTTTGTTTAATAATCGATACTCGTCTCTAAATTCTATTAAAAACTCACACAGGCCTTTAGCCACAACCTCACTGCGAACCTCGTCATGATATATATGAATGTAGTGGTAAAAGTACTTTAGCTTGTCCATGATGACAAGGTTTACATTCTCAGCTGCACGGTACGTGTAATCGGTATGATGTAGCATGACATAATACCGCCTGTCACACTACTCATCAAAAAGACTCACTACCCATACCCGTTGCTTCTCTTCTGCACGCGTTGTTTTTTCACCTCACGGTATATGGACGCTTTTATACAGTTTAGCAATACAACGTAGTCCATTACATCGTTTGTGCCGCGAAATCCGGCAATGCTCTTGTCAGAATATCCATAGCGTATTTGAACATCTTGTTCTTCAAGCTTCGCGCGGTTCAATGTAGCCTTAAAAGTCGCAAAGGACGGGGCGCTAGGCCGTCTTTCAGTATTCACCACATCTTCCGACTTTACCGAATACCATTCATAAACGTCGAACACGCAATATCAAAAGTCGCCATCACTATTTTTCGTCTCCGTGAGAATTCTTCAAATATACGTTTGAGATCCAGGGCTTGCAGCGGCCAACTAAGCACGCAGGGGTAGAGATATGCCCATGTAGTAGTGGGAGTCACGTGACCATTTGAGTGAGCTTACAGTGAGCGGAGCTTAGGACTTTTTCCTGTAAATATACACACACAGACACACACAAAGGAGAAAATGAAACCTAATTTAAACATTTACATATTCAAATATACGTAATAAATAAACATATCGTTGATAATAGACATATATAACATTCAGGTACTATGGTGCCCACAGGGTACGGTATCATAGGTGCCAGGCACCTGATAACATTTCCTATAGGTGTTACGACACATCTTTGTGCCCCTAAGTTCCTTTCCACACTCCAGTTTCTGTGCCCGAAAATTGTGGGTTCCTACAGTTAATTGGGGTGGTTGGTCACCCTCATCTTCTAAGCACACTAGCTCCTTCAACGAGTCAAAGTTAACGACCCGTCGGTTCGCCAGGTTAAGCGTGATGCCCTTCACCTTCAGCTCTTCCCCCACCCTCACCCGCACACCATAAGTTTTTTGCCCTGTTGATACAAAGGAGTCAGCGTATGCATCATCACCATAATCATCCTTGATCTCGTCAGTCAACTCTCCGAGGAATTCCCCAATAGGCGGCATGTATTCACCCTCCCTCTCTGTGAATATTACGTTATCTGTGTCAGCGTACAGCACCCTCCGCCCAAGAGAGTACAGTAGTCCCCAAAGCTTGATGCATGCGTATGCCGTTGTGAAGGTGGCTACAGGTATGTTTTTAACACGTGACGTATCTGTGGCCAGTTCGGTGATGTACTTTATTATGTACGTCTTACCAACATTCACGATCTCCATAACCTCTTTATCAGGGGCATTGGCATAATCCCACGCCTCGTTATAACTTTGGGCCAAATGAACGTTCCCCTTACCTGTATTCTGTACAAACTTGCCCCAAAGACTATTTAGGCATAACTTTGCACTAAAGCGCTTGCCATGGTTCTTAAAAATTTCGGCTCGGTCAAGTTGTATCCCTTGATGGTCACGGTAGTGCTAAATATACGCCGAGTTTTCACCCTCGCTTTCAACACCTCGCGGGTAGCCTGATGCTTCCACCTTTTCCTTCAAAAAAGTATTTATATACGGCATGAAAAGGTTTGGTAGCTTCTGAAACCTCAACACCTCATATATCTTCAATATTCTGTAACCATGGCGGACTGCTAGGGACAGCTCAGGACTTGTATATACACCTTTGATCTTCCGCTGGTTGGTTGTGTGATTACAGGTCCCATTATTCTCCTCTGCGCATTTCACGCACTGGGGAAACATGAGCTTTTGATCTATGACGAAAGGTAAGATCAGCATCCATAAATCGCGAGGTGGGAGCACGTCTACGAAAGAAAGACCGAAATAGTACCCGTTCAAATTTGTTGAGAACACACCGATGGGGTCAGGTCAGATCCCACCAGTTTTTCAGGTCCACCTGCTGGGTACGGATTGTTCTTCATCACGTAGGGATATAAAGAACAGAAGTTGTAGTAATTGAGTTTCACGCCCTCCGTGGGCGGAAAGTATAGCTTGAATGGGTTTGTACGCCCTCCGAACAAGCTATCACCGCATTTGAGAGGATATAACACCATTGAACGCTTGACGGTGTTTATTTCTTCGCAGTACTGACCATCTGTTTCCATCCGTGCATCATACTCATGCTACCAGAAGACCTTGTGAGTGAACTGGGGTCCTATAAACTAATGGCGGGTGCTGGTCCATACAAAACTATCGGCGGGAGATCTACCGTGGATATCTACTACGATTCCACACTCAGGACGTGGGCATCCATGCCACCAGCAACCGTTAAAGGAGTACACATTCTTCTCACCAGTGGCACGGTCTTCGCTAAGACCATCAACACAAAAAAAACGACCATTGACCTTAATGGTTACTTCTCCCGTGTAGCGGGCGTGTTTTATGTATACACCGGTCTGTTGCTCTATGTGTATGAGCCAGTAAATAGCCTTGTGCCTATAACTGAGAGGGTTGTTTCTTTGAATGATGGCTAAGGTGTGTTTAGGCATGAAATTGTTCTTGAACACAGTAAAGCACAATGATGCGATTGTGGTTGCGACTTGCAGCGGATCGCAGTTGAAACAGTCTATGTACATCCTTCTAAAGGCCAGGAAACATACTCTAAGCACGTGCACATCATTCACGCAATAACGCTCACATTCATCGCCTATATTGTAAGGATTAGCTTTATTAAAACTGTTGTAGTAGCGGTCAAAATCTTCACGCTCACTATCACTCATGTTGGTGTAGTTAAAGTATTGTTTGGGGGAGGTAGTCCTACGTAATTTAATGTGTCGCAAGTGAGGAAAATGTAAGGGAAATACCCTTTTGAAAATTCGGCGGCTACACCCATCACCTTGGGTAGCTTGGCTAGTTTACAAGGTGTGAATAATAAAGTATCTTTAAATTGAACATTTACCCTTATCTGCATCTGTTTAAACTTGTTTCCTCTTTTCAAGGGATCACCCGTGAATATCTCCGATGACTCGTGTTCAAGCAGTTCCTTATAAAGGAACTGTGTGTCAAATTTTGCCCCATCATGGGCAAGAATATACACAGTCATTTTTTGAACTTGTCCTCTAACTTGACAATATAGGACACAAAGAGTTTCACAGGGCTGTCGTGTGCGTTCTTTTTAAAAACGTTTGTCCGTTTACCGCATTTGTGACACTCATCACACTCAACCTCCATGTACTCATAGCAGATAGTCTGTCTTACGAGTAGATGTGGGATAACCTCTTTGGTTTCAGTGTTTGAGTAAGTTTCTATATCGTAGTACACCGTTATACAGGGTTTATTTTTAGGCTTAACATCTTTCATATAACATACATGCTTTACTCCGTCCGCCTTATATTCCTCGTGGCATGTAAAACAGTAAATTTCATCACATTTGTGCTTGAATTTTCCCGAACTATCCATTGTGTGAAACATACCACATTCACAGATTCTCATTTTCCTGCAAGTGCCATTCGATTTATCGAGCTCAAAGCATTTATTATTGAAAATGAAATGAAAATGAAAATGAAAAGGTTTATTGGCATATGGCCCATATGACAAATATTATTAATACAATGACAGTTCATATACTAAGGTTAGAAATATACACAATTGATTAGAAATAATACTGCAGTGTCGAAGTTAAGTGGAACTACAGACAAACGTTTTTGTACCAAGAAGTCCATAGCTTAGAAGATAAATGGCAGGACTCATGGATAGCTTCGATGATTGGGTTGGTTGATTTTTTAATTCTTTGCATTAGACTGTGTTGAGCACGTCTCGTTACCTCCGGGAAGCTCGGGACATTGCGGGTAGCAAACATTTGCGAAGCTGAGCATCTCGAGGGTAATTTACGTAAGAGTCTAAAAGACCTGTTGTACAGCAAATTTAGGGTTCTGCCAGAAACTTTTTTATAATTCACCCAGAGTTGCTGTCCGTATATATTACTGCAGAAAGTACGAAAGAGTGTGTCTTTAGCTTCACTTGTACAGAATCGAAAGATCCTTATGGTCATATTCGCTTTAGCACACAGGCTTCGAGATTGTTTTCTTATATCAGAGTCATCATTCAAGGAGCTGGTAATAGTTTGACCCAAATACTTAAACTCTTGTACTTCCTCAATTACTTCACCATTCATTTTAAACGTTATATCAGCTGGTTGATTACAGCTTTTAGGATGAAATTGCATAACCTTAGTTTTTGTAACATTAAAAAGAATATCATGTTTCTGAGAATACACTTCGCAGACATTTAGTAGCCGATCCAGACCTTTAACAGAGGGACTTATTAACACCATATCATCGGCATAAACTAAGTTATTTATCCTTGTGTTATCTATACAACATCCCACTGTTACCTCATTAAGTGAAGCAATTAATCCGTCAATATACACATTAAACAGCATAGGGGAGAGCAAGGAGCCTTGTCTCACCCGCAAGAGGAGCCAAAACACTCGGATAGTACATTGCTCCACCTAACAGTGAAAAATTGGTGGGAATACCAAAATTTCAATAAATTTAATATGTACATGGGAACCTTCCTGTCTTCTAGTTTTGCAAATAAAATATTGTGGTTGGTTCACCCTATCATATGCCTTACTTACATCAAGGAAACAGCTATAAATAGTTGAATTACAGTCATTGTATTTAGATATTGTTTTTTTAAGTACATAGATACACAGGTCAGTTGAGTGGGACCTTTTAAAGCCAAACTGATTAGGAGACCTCCATAGGAAATAGTGCTTGCATAATACCGAAAATTTTCAATACCGGTATTTGGAGGCAATTATGCTAATCCCGGTATTGATACCGGTATTATGAAAAAAATAATTTATTTTGATTTATTATGGTGCCACCCTACCAACCCTCCCACAAGTCTGAGGGACTTGCAGTACTCACCATATTTACTATAAATTAATGACCCAACTCCAAATAGATGGCATTCTATTCGAAAAAGTTTATACAGTAAATTACTAAATTGTAATAAAAATATTATTTGAATTTTTTTTTAGCATATTATTATACAACTACTGGGGTAGATAGAAATTATTAGTATCTAAATATTTATTTCTTAGTTTGATTTTGAAAGTATGCTTTGAGGAAACAAAGAGCATCTAGGGATTGTTCAGATAGACTTGATCTCAGTTTCGTCAGAAATAGGCCTGCAGCAGAAAAGGCTCTTTCTGATTCTGCACTTGTAGGTTTAATTGAAAGCAGTGCCTTGTACAGCTTCTCTAAATTCTCACTTCTCTGTAAAGTAACTTCCAAGCTTTTAAATTCATTAGTAACATCAAAATCAATGGAATTTTTTTTAGATGGCACTTTTCCTAGTTTGTCCATTTCTTGCATGTATTCACTCAGTAATGAATCTGCTTCCACTTCAGTCTTATTTGCAGCTACATTATCAGGGTTACATGGAAATTCCTGTTCTTCCATTTCTACCTCCAAATCAACCACATTCTTAGGGAAAAGTCTTTTATGGAGCCTTTCTGCAGTTCTTTTGAGAACTAATTTTGATGGAACAGAAAAACTTTCCTCTTCTTGAACTTTTAAAACTTCGGGATTATGAAGATATTTGATTAAACCTACAATGTCTTGCTGTCTTCTTGAAATGTAACGATTTCTAAGACAATCTTTTAACTCTTTTGCTATTGGATTATTTTTCTCTCCTAGTTTCTTTGAAATAAATTTCATTGATGATTCAGCTGTCAGGAGTGATGCATCTTTCGAGCATAACCCTTTAAGAATTATTTCAACAGGACGTAAGGTGTCATAAAGGTTTTCAATAATTTCCCACTCTGTTGAAGAAATGGCTACAGTTGAATGAATTACTCTTAAAGCTAGTGCAATAAATAGTTTTCTTTGATAGAAAGGAATAGAAAACGAAAAAAAGAGGTTAACTGCAAAATACCCCGAAACTTTTTTTTTCTCCGAATCCTCCAAAAACAGTTTATTTGCCCATCGGAGGACTAAATTGCCTAAATTTTACAATAGCAATTTTTGTCAATACCGAAAACCTATAATATCGGTATCGGTATTATTTGTACTTCTTCAATACCGGTATTAATACCGGTATTTCAATACCGGTTTTAACCCCTAATAGGAAATCATTTAATCGGAGTAACAAGAGTTTTTCTAGTAGTTTCGAGAAGCAGGAAGCGACAGCAATAGGCCTGTAATTATTGCTGGACAGAATGTCTCCATACTTATTTTTGACCAGGGGCAAGATATATACCCTCATGAACTCTGCAGGGATATAGCTATGAGCAAGCATGGCTGATAGGAGCAATGATATATGCAGACATACTACGTCATTTGCATATTTTAAGTGCTCATTCGATAAGTCATCTACCCCTGACGCAGAACCAGTCTTTAACTCTTTAATTAACCTCTTTACTTCAGAAAATGATATCAAAGTATTTTCCCTTGTCCCTCCCACAATCGTTTCGCTGCAATCTATCTTAAGATTATCCCTACTCACACTGTTAAGAATGTTAGAGTAGTGGTTTTTCCACAGCTTTGCAATTTCATCCTCCCCAAACACCCCATCGATTGTCGGAGGGAGGACATTTTTGACACCCGTTTGATTCTTAACAAATTTCCAAAATTTGTTATTATCGTTATTTATGCGAGCTTCACAGGCTTTTGATGCTCGAATAGACTCTTCTTCCTGTTTACATCGCCTTATGGCCGCCTTATACTGACCCCAACTTCTACACATATTCATGTACACTGGTCCTAAGCTGGGTCTACCATGAAAGCACCACAAATCATAGGCGTCTTTCGATTCCCTCTTCAGGGGGGCAATAAAATCATTCCATCGAGGAATAATCTTAGTATGATAGTTGTAAGATTTAATCAGGGGGCTTCCTGCTTCTCTTAACAGGGATATTATCTTACTATAATACCTATCTATGAGTTTACAGTGAGAATCATTTGAGCAAGGATTATTACAGGTGAGGTGCAAAATTTCTAAATTATTAAAGAGGTGACTTGTTCTGTCTTTGTATTCTATTCTCTGCTGCATATTAACATTGGACCAATTTACGCTATTATTCTTACCTATTGAGTTCTTGTTAAGTCGTGTTGCGCATAAATTGGTGACGTTAATTAATATTTCTAATGGTCTATGATCAGAAAGAAGGAAATCATGCAGAATATGAACTCTAACAATTCGATTCTTTAGATTATTACTAGTGAGACAATGATCAATCCACCTGGTGGTACCACTCATATCACTAACGTATGTAAAATTACCACTGGCTACCCCTATTACATCTACATCACTTATACTTAAATTGGCCGACTCGCACATGTTACCCAATTCTACAAAGAATTCCGAGTTCACATGTGCGTTGAAGTCCCTTATTATTATACAGTGAGAATATTTGGGGTTATCTGATAATGACTTAATTTTGTACAGCAAATCAATGTATTCATCTAGATTACTGCCGTTGTTATATGGTAAATAGCAGTTTACCTCTGCAGTTTACCTCTGCACAAATTACATTCCCTCTTCTCGGTTTCAACTACACGACCTTCACACTTGGAGCTCTTACACTGCTCGCAAACCATGTGATATTTCTTACAACGCTTCACTGTAGGCTGACCATACGTACCGTTTTGAACGGGACAGTACCGTTTTTTTTATGGGTTCTGTATGGGTTCTGTCACTGAAGAATAATTGTAAGCTCAATATGTTTATGTACTTACTTTTTCATGAATACAGAATATTACATAACCCCCGTCCCTTTTTTGCCATCCCAATGTCCAGTTTTTGTCTTATTAAGGAAATATGGTCAGCCTACTTCACTGTATCATCCGCAAACTCGAGACATCCCTTACACAAATCATGATGCCGTCCATACTTTCGACTTTTATCATAACTAGTGTAAAGAGCCCTTATATTACGGATGGGGAGATACGTTGACTCTGACAATTCTAAAATAAGTAGAGGTCTTGCGCGATCTCTCACACAGCTTTTAAAAATAAACACAGTCCTGTATCCATTCCAGATACATCTATACGAACACTCATTTCCTGCTGTACCCTTCTCAGCTCTTCAGGGCCCATATTACACTCAAACTCATGCTTGCAATCTAAAGCCAGTTTACGAACACGCTGCGCAACCGAGGCAACCAAATTTTTTGTGTCCATGTATTTAGCATTGTAAACATATGAGCTAAGACTATTGCTATAAAGCCGCAACCACGATCGACGTTTATATGATTTTCGTAAATAACCGGAGAATTGAAATTAAGAGAATAAGGTGTGGCACTATGACCCGCAACCCGGAATATTCTGTCAATATCTACCGTGAAGTTGTCCATATTTAAGGCTGTAATACTTTGAGAGGCCTGCATTATACGCCCCAAGACATATTCTATATCTACATCGGCCAAGCGTCTGAATGGTATTACTACTCAAAAATCATCTACTTCCCCGTCAACTGACCTGAACTCGAAGGACAACCTCGTCCGGACTTCACGTTCGTCGCGGTTCTGAGGGGCAAACTCCACAGTACATTCAACTACGCGCCGTAGTCTGTGTTCAGCACCTTTGCTATGCGGGATTCCAGGGTCAACCCTGACTACGTACCGATTTCTAGTCAGGGCCGGGGTGGGGTTAGCGGTGCGCACCAGTTCGAATGTTATACCTTCCTCTACAGCATGAGTAGCTGCTGATGTGGAGGATGTACCCGGAATTGAACAGGAATAAGGGGGTACGAATTTAAATGAGGAGGGAGCTAGTGTGGAGGTTGTGTCGTAAGATGTAGAGGGCTGGGGCTCTATTACTGGGGGTCTAGCAACCGGTGCAATCCTGGCACGTTTTATACCTGACGTGGAAGGTTCTTCATCATCGTGACTCCGCTTTGAACTGCCATGTGTTGGAGGTGTCGCTGGTGAGGGTTCGTCAGCGGGGATAGAGTCTGTAACCACAACTACACTGTCATCTGGGTCGTCTGTAATATCGATGATGGGGTGCTGTACCTCATCGTCATTCACGGTTCTGTGGAAGAAGAAAAACAAGATTGTAGAATATAAGGAGCAACACTTAAATTTTGTTATATTTTATATATGTTCAACTTAGGGTGTGACGTATTAGAGATGGAATCTGTAGAAAAATTCAGGTTCACAAGCCCCTCCACATGTATTATATCTGTATATCTGACCCTACAGGATGTGCTAAAACTGTGTTTATGCTTAAAATCATTGAAGAAAAGGGAGGGATGGTCTCAAAATTTGTGCATAAAGTAATATGGTCCTATTCGACATACCGTCAGTGTTCAACGTGTACCAAGATGATATTTTGTTCCACAAAGGAGTATATGACGTTAATTCGTTAAAGGGAAATGAGCATACAGTCATTGTAATTGACGATCTCATGTTGGAAATGGATAAAACGTTTGCCGAGACATTTACAGTGTTCTCCCACCATCTGAACATAAGCGTGTTCTTCATCAATCAGAATCTAATTTTCAAAAGTAGATACATGCGCGATGTGTCGTTAAATACACAATACCTAGTTTTATTCGCGCAACGTAGCCATGTATCACAAATTGGGGTATTAGCCAATCAAATGTTCCCGAATCATCGTAAGGAGTTTTTGGAAGTTTATAAAGAAGCAACAAGTCAGCGTTACGGATATTTCGTTTGTGACCTTCACCCGCGAAACACGTTTAGGGTGCTTCTAAGAACGAATATATTCCCAAACGAGCTTTAAACGGTATATATTCCAGAATAACGAATAGGCTAAAGAAATACCGTGAATTAATACAAATCTGCCATCGATTGCCCTGGGCATTGCAGCAGATGTTTGTTAAAAATATCGACTCCGACTTTTTAAAATGCATCTGTGAAATCTGTCTTAATGTTATAAAATGTAATGTACCAATGAAATCCCCTCAGAAGGCTCGCCTACGTCGTTACAAGAACATAATACCTACGCTCGCTTATAAAAGTCAAACTGTGGGGAAGAAAAAGCAAATTATTGTACAAAGAGGGGGATCATTCCTCCCCATCTTATTTTCAGTTTTGGGACCTTTACTGACTAGATTAATATAATGAAGAACGTGGTAGTGATTCAGCACGAGGTGAATGCTTCACTGAAAAGTTCAGAGAGTACAGACACGGTTCTAGAACCCCGTAAAAGCAGGCTTAAAAGAATGGAAAGCGAATTGATAGACCTATTAAACAGTGAAAGTAACCTGATGAGAAAAGGCTCTTATACCAAGAGGCTCTACAGAAATTTCTTCATGAGTACGAAGATTATAAGCATCCGACAGAGATTCCCGTGGTTATTAGACACAGCGTGAGGAAAGATGAGCATGGCGACATAGGACCTGAGGCCGACGTTAGAGATGACCAACCAAAGAATAACGGAACACAACACATCGAGCATGTATTAAAAAACAGTCTCCCGTATACATTGAGGAGGGATTTGAGCAAGGCTGGACACGTGAGATTTTTAAAGTTAAGGCTATGAGACCTGAAGGTGATATAATGCTGTATTTCGTTGAAGATTTGAATGGGGAATAAATCGCAGGAGGCTTTTACCGCGAGGAGTTGCAGAAAGTGACATTTAATTTAGGAAAAAATGTGTTTAAAATTGAAAAAATTTTAGGCAGCAAAGGTTCAGGAAAGCGAAAGATGTACCTGGTGCAATAATGATGCGTAATAGTATACAACATGGCGCCTAACCACTTCTATGTCACACTGCCGTCCTCTTCTTCTCCCTCTGTACATCCAAAGAATACCCTAGCCACTATAGTCCGAATAAGTAATGGTAAATGACAAATACTATAGTTTTTTCTTTTTCATGATGCTAGCCCGACGTGGGCAACGGGTCGCTCGCAAAGAGGTCCCAAAAATATAGCTTCCCTCACCAGCTATCTGCAAAGCAGATAGGATCCAGCTTTGGGACAGGATCTATGGTTTAAAGCAAAAGACTCGCTGCCTTCACGTCAGATTGAATACATCCAAGAAAAAGGGTTAACTATTATAGTTTTAGCCAAAAACAAAAACTTAAACCTCAACTGGCAGAATTAAGCGTCCACTTTTCAAGGCACATAACATGTCCGTTTCATGATGGGAATGAACTCAAAATGGTTCCCTGAGGTTTTTTTATGATACACACAGACCGTGCATGGAACAAGGAACTCTTCTATGAAAATTAAATCCACTATAGTCCGAATAAGTAATGGTAAATGACAAATACTATAGTGCTTTCTTTTTCATGATACTAGCCCGACGTGGGCAACGGGTCACTCGCAAAGAGGTCCCAAAAATATAGCTTCCAGCACCAGCTATCTGCAAAGCAGATATGATCCAGCTTTGGGACAGGATCTAGGGTTTAAAGCAGCCTAGCCCAGCTACATAGTACAGTATTTGTCATTTACCATTACTTATTCGGACTATAGTGGATTTAATTTTCCTAGAAGAGTTCCTTGTTCCATGCACGGTCTGTGTGTATCATAAAAAACCTCAGGGAACCATTCTGAGTTCATTCCCATCATGAAACGGACATGTTATGTGCCTTGAAAAGTGGACGCTTAATTCTGCCAGTTGAGGTTTAAGTTTTGGTTTTTGGCTAAAAATATAATAGTTACCCCTTTTTCTTGGATGTATTCAATCTGACGTGAAGGCAGCGAGTCTTTTGCTTATATTGAGGTTCTAAATGTAGCTGGGCTGGGCTGCTTTAAACCATAGATCCTGTCCCAAAGCTGGATCCTATCTGCTTTGCAGATAGCTGGTGAGGGAAGCTATATTTTTGGGACCTCTTTGCGAGTGACCCGTTGCCCACGTCGGGCTAGCATCATGAAAAAGAAAAAACTATAGTATTTGTCATTTACCATTACTTATTCGGGCTATAGTGGATTTAATTTTTCTAGAAGAGTTCCTTGTTCCATGCACGGTCTGTGTGTATCATAAAAAAACCTCAGGGAACCATTCTGAGTTCATTCCCATATATATATATATATATATATATATATATATATACATACACAGTATATATATATATTATATATATATATATATATATATATATAATATATATTACATACACAGTATATATATATATATATATATATATATATATATATATATATATATATATATATATATATATATTATATATATACATATACTAGACTGGCCGATGGTCCAGCTCTAGAATGCGTTAACCGGTTAGGTTTCGTGAAGGAAGCTAAGTAAAACCACGCTCTGAATATTCATTTATTGAGAAGTTAATTTTTGATTAACAAAGGATGTAGCAAAGGGTTACTTCTCTAAAGTCCAATCCTTCCCCGTTCCTTCTCCCAGTCTACTCCAAACCAAATTCTCATGAGACTCAGTATTCTCTTGTTATCTCGTTGTCTCAGGATGATGGGGTTCATCTAGTGGCTTCTTAGTATATTGTAAGGGAGTACACAGATTACGGGAGGCGGGCGTTTAAATACATTGCCTCTGCAATTTAAAAAAAAAAATATATATATACACAGTAGATTCCGGTTAATAGGGCCACCGGTTAATCGAGGCAGCCGTTTATTTGGGACAAATCTTGAAGAACAAAAACAAATCGAGAATATAACCAGAATTTGCTTCGCTTATTTGGGACACCATGCCGTTTAATTGGGCCAGTAATTGCTACACTGGGCCGTGGAATTACAACAGAAGTCGAGAAAAATTCTGCTGTTTCTTGACAACTGTGCAGCACACCCTCATTTGGATTTTTTGAAAAATATCCAACTGGAATTTTTGCCTCCCAACACCACATCCTTGGTGCAGCCAAATGGACATGGGAATCATAAAAACTTTGAAGACCTTGCATCGCGGAAAGTTGTTAAACTACATCCTTGAAGCAATTGAAGAAAATCTAATGAGATCATCTTCAACAGCTACAGAAGTCAGTGCAAGGGTTAATCTTTTACATGCAGTACAGTTTATTACCGTTAGTTGGCGAGGAATAAGCACCAAGACCATTCAGAACTGCTTTGCTCACTGTTGTTTTAAACACTCAGGCTTGGAGATGCTTGAACGAGTGACTAACCAGGATGCCAGGAAATTTATTGCTGGATTACGACGCTATTTCATGCAGGAAGGCAATGAAGGCAGTCCTATATCTGCACTAGATACCTGCGCTGATTTTGTTCAGTTGCAGTCAATCAAGAGAACACGGCAGGGTACACTCAATAAATTCCTCCAACGTCATTAACTGTTAAGAACTACATGCGTGTTTAATACGTACATGAATCAAATTTGTTTTTAGGGTAAATATTTTTCTCTGATTTACACCATTTGTTTCAGTTCATATAGAGTAAGTATTTTTGTTACTCAATAAACGGAAAGTTTGTCTTTTGTCTTATGTATACCTTTTTAACTCTTTACGTGCAACTTCGTACAATTGGGGCAGCCGCTTAATTGGGCCAAAGTACTCTAGTCCCGATATGTCCCAATTAACCGGAATCCACTGTGTGTATATATATATATATATATATATATATATTTCTATCCTTAGTATATGAACTGTCATTGTATTAATAATATTAGTCATATGGACTATAGTCTACCAATAAACCTTTTCATTTCATTTCATTTCCTATATATATATATGAAAATTATTTCACGAAAGTAACACGGGAAAAATATTTATGATGAATATAACCACGAAGGAAAGGAAACACAGAATGGTGCTCAAGCGCTTTCGTCTAATGACATCCTCAGGAACACTGAAATACATAAAGATTTACAGCCTGTATATAGGTTACAGAAAAACAGAAAATATATATATATATACTGTATATATATATATATATATATATATTATACAATAAACGGAGAGATAAAAATAAAAATTAAACATTAAAGGATTGTGGGAGGAGCATACAAATTTGTTGGAAAAACTACCGATTTTTAGCACAAGATCAAATGAATTGTTTCCAACCAATGTTATAGATAATTAAAAAAAAAAAATACAAATTTATACTGAAAATCTGACCGGGTTTTAGCACTCTGCCCTTCTTGTTTAAGTTCGATGTATATAAAAATAAATTGAAAAATAAAAGTTATTAGAGTAGCATACTAGTTTACCAAAGATTTAGCGTTCTACCCTTCTTATCTAAATTTGTTCTGAAGGAATTCAAAACAACAGGATCGAGTTGAAAAAGACCTTTGCTTATGTTGAAGTTATTTGTAGGTTGGATAATGGCAGACTCAAGAATATTTCTATTAACAATGTTTTCTAGAGTGAAATAAAACTGAAGCATTATTCCAATCAATACAGTGGGATAACTCTGACAAATGGACAAAAAGGGCACTGGACGACTGTCCTGTTCTAACGGAATATTAATGCTGTTTTATACGTGTGTGCAAATCCTTTCCCGTCTGACCTATGTAAAAGGAATCACATTGTTTACAACCAATTTTATAGATAATGCCTGAATTATTGGTAGGGCTATTTTTTACTATGATATTTTTCACAATATTGTTATATGAAAATACTACATTAATATCGAAAAGTTTAAGTACATTAGCAATGCCTAAAAAGCCAGGGAAAAATGGAAGTACTAAAATATTTTTTGACAAAGTACGAGTGTTATTATTCACACGATAGAAAGTTCGTTTTACCTTGTTGAGACAAGATTCCATAAACGTAGATGGATAACACAGATCACTTCCAATACCATTGATTTTTTCCAATTCGGCATCGATGTATTCCGGACTGGCGATCCTAAGGGCGCGGAGAAACAATGAAGAAAAAATGGCCTTCTTAGTTGGGGTGTCATGTCCCGAGTAAGAGTGTACGTAGGACAAATTGTTTTTTTTTTCCGATAGATACTAAACTTAAAACCTGGGCTTTCCCTATGTACACGCACATCCGAAAACGGGATTGAGTTGCCTTGTTCCACTCCTAAAGTAAACTTAATGGAGGGGACTTGATCATTTAACTGAAGGAGGAAGTTATCCAGGTCACGATTCATGGGCCAGATACACAAAATATCATCGACGTACCGCAACCAAGGGATGCCAACCCCCAGGATTCTCGGAATGTAAGTAATTTCGAAAAACTTCATATAAATATTGGAGAGGAGGGGCGACAAGGGGTTGCCCATGGCCATCCCAAAAACTTGTGATAATACTCGTTATTGAAAGTGAATTTACAGTCTTTGATGCAAAGCTTAGTAAGTTCCAAAGCAATGTGTGAAGGTAGTGGCAGGTCATACTCTTGTAATTCTCGGGAGAGAAAGTCAAGCATATCGTCAATCGGCACTTTTGTAAACAATGAACAAACGTCAAAACTGATCAATTCTGTGTTTCCTTTCCTTCGTGGTTTTATTCATCATATATATATATATATATATATATATTATATATATATATATATATCAATGTGTGTGTATGTGTGTGTGAGGGAAGATATATTCAGAAGTGGAGGGAAAAGGTGCTTGAAACATTGCAAGCCTCTTTCTTTTGCAGTATTGCGATATTGGAATGTTGCAAAGCCATCTTCGAATATGATCTTGTAATTACAATCAAACACGCATTTCGCTATGCTACTACTGTCCCCATGAAGAAAACCAACAAAACCAAAAATATCCTTAAGTTTGATTTTAATCAGTTCAGGCAGAAACCTTGGACCTGCGTTGGAAACACACGCATTCTGTTTTTGCTGAGAAGAGAACTCTGTAAGGCCCTTAATCTTGAGATCCTGTATTTACCACTATGATGGCTTCTAGAAATCTATCGTGTTTTAGTATTCTAAAATGTAAATCAGGTGAGAAGGAAGAGTATGGTCTTAAAACACATGTAAAAACATTAAAGTAGTTGCCCCTCCGTTCCGTCGGGAGGAAATTTTTAAAACACGTTTAACTTTTTGCTTTGCAATTTCAGTGGAACTTGCACTTAAAAAATATAAGCTCCGGTCACCCCTGCTTTCAGAAAGTCGTATTCTGGATATCTTGTTTCTCCATTTTCATGTCCTGCTAATTTGGCAACAATCGGCTGAGAGGGGAATCCTGTAGGAGTGTAGACTGTCGGGTGTATTATTTAAGGAAAACACTATTAAATACTTTTTCGGGATTAGTAAAGAAGATTAAAAATAAACTCAATTAAACAAACAGTATTTCGAACTATTCAAGAATAGGGACCCCAGCTTATAAGGCTAACTAACGAAAATATCACGACCTAACCTAACCAATCGTTAGGTTAACTGTACGCCCTTGACGATTGGTTAGGTTAGGTCATCATATTTTCGTTAGTTAGCCTTATGAAGCTAACTAAAGAAGGCTGGGGTCTCTATTCTTCAATAGCTCCCAGTATTTATCTCATTAGGGTTTAATTTAATAATACAGAGAAACTTAAACCAAACATTACTTGGGATTAGTAGTAGAGCTCAAATTGCTCCAAACTGCTTTCATAATTATTTAATTGTTACAATTAGATAAGACATACAGCCTAGTACAAACTGTGGTTCACCTGAAGATCAGGGCCCCCAGCCTTCTTTAGTTAGCTTTATAAGGCTAACTAACGAAAATATCACGACCTAACCTAACCAATCGTCAAGGGCGTATAGTTGACCTAACGATTGGTTAGGTTAGGTTGTGATATTTTCGTTAGTTAGCCTCATAAGGCTAACTAAAGAAGGCTGGGGGCCCTGATCTTCAGGTGATCCCAAACTGTGACGGTAATTATTTGTCTTTATAGAGCGAGTATGTATGTCAACTAGAAAGGAATATTTGGTAAATTCATGATCGCCATCAAAATTAGAAAACCAGTATCTAAGGTAATTCCTTCTCTCAGGATTGTCCTTCTGGATTCAGGAACGTCATTTCTCTAGTTTAAATCCCATTACACGTAAAGCTAAGGCGAAGCGAATGCAGTTTAATTTCTTACAACACTTGCTCTGTTTATAATTCTAAACATTACCTTCGCAATCACTGCACTTGCAGTAAATCATGTAATTCATGCTGTACTGAATGACTGAAATATATGTTGTATCTCGGTTGTTTCTGTCAATAAATAAAATTTACCATCAATTCTGAGCTCCAATTTCATGGTCTGGTATCATATGTACGCTGTCGATTTATTAAAAAGCAATATTTGCTGTGTCACATAAAACTAGTCGTTAGTATTAACAAGGAGAGTCGGGAACCTGCGGCTCCAAAGACCCATTCTTGTTGGTCTTAAATTATAAATATATATCTCGTATTTTTCTAATAGTAAAGTAAAAAAAATATGAAACTAAACGCATATAAATAATACAATACAGTATGTCTGTTTCAAATATTAATATTATTGATAATGCATGGTGGTTCAAAAGTCTCTATCTATTTTGTTGAAATAATTATATTTTATTTTATTTTCTTCAGGCTATAGATAATGATGGATGTAGAAGAACGTGTGATGGTAGTAACACTACGTATCCAAGGGAAGAAGTGCAAAGAAATTTGAGAAAAATTCGAAAGAAGATTTCACAAACCAGGACCTACAGACAAAGCAATTTACGAGCTGGTCAATAAATTTAAAAGAACAGGATCTGTTCATGATGAGGCAAGATCTGGACGTCCAAGTACCTCTCAAGAAAATGTTGAGTTGGTAAGAAAAATATTTTAAACAAATCCTAGAATGTCAACTTGCACAGCATCACGTAGTAGACTGAGCATACCAAAAACGACTGTTCTGAGGATTTTAAAATTAACATTGAAAAAGAAAAGTTACCATAATAAAGTGCTACACGAATTACATGAAAAGGATTATCCAAGACGAGCACAGTGCACATGTGCACAGAAGTGATTGAAAAAATTAATTCCGAAAAGTTATTAAATCACATTCTCTTTAACGATGAGGCGACATTCTACACATGCGAAAAGGTTAATAGATATAATTGCTGTATCTGGGCTAATGTAAAACCAACCGAATTCTACGAATAGGAGAGAGATTCTCCTAACGTTAATGTCTGGTTGGGTATGACAAGTTCGAAGATTTACGGACCTTTTTTCTTTGCAGAAGCTACGGTAACAGGACCAATTTATCTTGACATGTTTCAGCAGTTTCTTGAACCCCAGCTTCATTCAGATGGCATTCTCGACACTGTTTTCTTTCAAAAAGATGGAGCTCCATGTCATTATGCAAACATCGTTCGGGCGTACCTTCATGAGCACTTACCAAATCGCTGGATTGGACGTGGTGGAAACAGGTCCTGGGGAGCACGATCTCCAGATTAGACTTCTTTGCGTAGGGCTTTATAAAGTCTGAGGTTTACAAAACAAGAGATACAGACATGCGAGATCTGTGAACCCGCACTGTCGCGGCATTCACTAAAATAACCCCAGAGATGCTTGAGAATGTGTTCCGCAATGCAGCGGAGAGATTTAAAATTTGCAGAAACACCGATGGTGCTTACATCGAATCTTAGACCTAAGCTTTATAAATAAATATACATCTAATTATGTTACTACATTTTTAGCCTAAAATACTATTATTTCAACAAAATAGATAAAGACTTTTGGACCACCTTGTATAATAATAATAATAATAATAATAATAATAATAATAATATTATTATTATTATTATTATTATTATTATAAACATTTGTGAGCGCATAAAAGTACTATTGAATTTTCTCTAAGATTCCCCTCCTGCTTTAAAATTTTCACTTGTCCTTAAATTTTCATCCATGTTTGAAACCTCCTTCTTAGACAGCCTCGTTGCGACCAGCCGGTCTATTGCTCTTTGGTGTCCTTTGTATTCCTTTATTTTCATCATCATCAATACAAGACAGATAAGTACCGTATGTTAATTTAATTATATATTTATCGCTAGCCTATGTACGTAAGTGTGTTTATTGCATTATGATTATGAAACAACAAAACACAGTGTATTTATTCCTAATTTTCTCTTTATATGACCTAATGTTACTCTCGAGCTGTTAAAAGTTCCTGACCCCTCCCTGTATTAGAAGTTTTCCAATAATTCATTGTGACCAGTCTTTGTTTTCTAAAACAGATTTAAAACTGTAGTTCACATGTGATTTATAGACAAATTTGACCTGCGCCTCCAGTACCCCAGCACTGATATTCATCTTTGAAGCGAGACCTTATTTTGAATCTTGTCTTAAAGATTTACAATAAGATATATAGTTTCAGTTTAATTTTAATGTACATATACAGGGTGTTTCAGGAGGAAAGGTCAATACTTCGGGAGGTGATAGTATCGGTCATTGTGAGAAAAAAAGTTCATATGAACATGTGTCTAATTCTGAATGGTTACGGAGATAGAGCTGTTTGAATCTGATGCGCGCGCAGCTCTTCCTCCCCCTTTTTGCACTGAGCAGTTGATGGAGAAACACCGGGAGCGACAAAAGGGACTACACATGGTTTTCATCGACCTAGAGAAAGCATATGATAGAGTGCCACGCCAGGAGGTTTGGAGGTGTATGAGAGAGAAAGGTGTGCCGGAGAAGTACGTTAGGTTGGTGAAAAGTATGTATGAAGGAGCAAGGACCCAGGTTAGGAGTAGTGTAGGTGTAACGGAATGGTTCCCCGTGAGGGTTGGTCTACATCAGGGATCTTCTTTGAGCCCGTACCTTTTTGTTTTGATTATGGATGTGTTGGCCCAGGGGATAAAAGATCAATCCCCTTGGTGTATGCTCTTTGCAGACGATATTGTTCTGTGCAGCAACAGGAGAGAAGTAGTAGAAAGAAAAATTGGAGGAATGGAGGAGGGCTTTTGAAGACAGAGGGTTGAAAATCAGCAGAAAGAAAACGGAGTACCTGAGGTTCTACGAAAATCAAGACTCAGAAATTAGTTTAGAGGGAGCGAGGTTAAAGAGAGTAAGTAAGTTTACGTACTTGGGATCGACAGTGGCTGAAGACGGTGAGCTGGACACAGAAATAACACAGAGTGCAATCTGGTTGGAAAATTTGGAAGAAAGTTTCAGGGGTGTTGTGTGACCGAAGAATAGGCGCAAGGGTTAAGGGAAAAGTGTATAAGACTGTGGTAAGACCGGCTATGATGTATGGGGCTGAGTCTTGGGCTATAAAGAAAGATCATGAGAAAAGACTAGAACGGAGATGAGAATGCTGAGATGGGTGTGCGGAGTGACAAGGTTGGATAGAGTAAGGAATGAAAGGATAAGGGGCACAACAAAGGTTGGAGAAATCTCGAGGAAGATACAAGAAAGTAGACTGAAATGGTATGGACATGTGATGAGAGGGGACGAAGATTATGTGGGTAAGAGAACGATGAATATGGAGGTGTATGGCAGGAGAAAGAGAGGCAGACCGAAGCGAAGGTGGATGGAGAAGGTGAGGGACGATTTGAGGGAGAAGGGCTTGTCGGAGGAAGAAGCCCAGGACCGGGCTGTGTGGAGGAGGCTGGTCAGAAACGCCGACCCCGCATAGAGGCGGGAACGGGCGAAGAGAAAGAAGATTGAAGATGGAGATATCAATAACCCATCCACTTCCAGGGAAGAGCCAATGGACTGGGATAACTTTCATACAATTCCTGATTCAGACATATCAACAGATACAGATAGAGAGCGTGATGATGATCAGATTGAGGAAGGTATAAAGAAATCAGGTAATGCACATAAGCTCACTCGCAAATTGCCTTCAGTAGCAAAAACTTGTGACCGATTCGGAATATCAGACAGAGCTGGTGCAGCCGTTGCCTCTGCTGTTCTGGAAGATTTTGGTCTCATTACCTATGAAGATTATCACAATGTTGTGGATAAGAATAAGGTGAGATGGCAGAGAAAGAAGATCAGAGAGGATTTGAGTAAATGAAGTGAAGAAAGTATAGAAACATTGTATTTTGACGGAAGAAAGGACTTAACTAAAGCAAATCTCTGTAAGAATGGGAGGTACTACAATACAACAATTACTGAGGAACACATCACGCTTATAGCTGAACCAGAATCAAAATACCTTGGGCACTTCACTCCTGTGACTGGAAATTCAACTAACATTTCTAAGGGAGTGATAAAGTTTCTTAACAGTAACAATATTAAGGTAGACAATCTGAAGGTCAATGGATGTGATGGAACCAATGTAAACACTGGCATACATAATGGAGTTATCAGGCAACTAGAGGTACACTACAATACTCCTTTTCATTGAATCGTGTGTTTGCTGCATACCAATGAGTTACCTCTCCGCCATTTGTTTAATTATTTGGATGGTAAAACCAAAGGACCAAAATCCCTTGCTGGAAATATTGGCAAAAGTCTTACTGCGTGCGAAAAGATGCCAGTTGCCAAGTTTGAAGCAATCAAATCAAGTAATATGCCTTCTATTCTGGGGGATCTCTATCTTAGCCAAGATCAAAAGTATCTCATGGAAATTTGTAATGCAGTCATAAAAGGCCAATGTTCCCAAAACTTGAAAACCGCAACCCAGGTTCTTTGAACCATGCCAGATGGCTTACGACAGCCAACAGGATAGTTAGACTTTATGTTGCGACCAAAAAGCCGTCATAAAACTTGAAAACTCTGACCGAATTCATTGTTCGCGTTTATGCCCCAACGTGGTTTAATATAAAGCGAAATCCTTACTATCTAGTTCAAGATACCTATCTGATGAGCTTAAGGCTGTCATTGATCCTGTTATTGAAAGAGGGGCATATTTTGCTCACCCAGAAACTTTATTGTTCTCGATGTTATTTGATGAAAGGCAAGTGATGAGAGAGTTAGTTTTCCGGCGCATTCTCTTAGCCAGGGAAAGTGTGTCCTCGGGCATTAGAGAGTTTAGACGGCCTAAAATTAATTTCTTGGCAAGAGACTACACAGATTTAATTCGATTTGGAGACTACCTAAGACATGAATCACTTCTGACAAAAAGCTTGACAAACACCCAGTTAGAGCTTATCGTAAGGGGTGATGAAACTAACCTTCTCTTGAAAAAGTACCCATGTCATTCACAAGCTGTGGAAAGACATGTCAAACTTGTAACAGAAGCATCAGCTTCTGTCTGTGGCCAGGAAAATAGAGATGGTTTTATAAAGGCAAGAATTGCTTCAAGATCAAACATGCCTACATTTGAGTCAAAATGCGAATACAAATGTCAATAAACTACATGTAAAAACTAATGGAAGGGAGGTTGGGCAGGGCATGGTGTGGAATTCGACCTACAGGTACCTCCTCGTGGTGAATTCTGGGTGATTTGCCTTGTAAACTATCATGGCAAGTCAGCAAAGAGCTGTAGTTTGCTATACGGAGTATCGGAAAAAATCACCAAAACTTTAAGTGACTTGTGGAATCTCAAAATATTTATATAAAAGCTTGAAACTTTGTCATGATACTTCCTATGTAGGTACACAAACTTTCGTAATACAGGGTAAATTAAACTTCCCCCAAAAAAAAACGACCCGGCCTAATATATATATGTAAAGGGTGCTCAGTTTTCACCCTTATAAACTGAGAATGAAAACAAGGACTTTAATGGTGTTATTATGGTAAAAGTATTGGTAGCGGTGGCCAACTTGTTCTTATACCGAGCTTGTTTAGGTCTAACAACATACAGGGTGTTCACAATATCTTGTCGCCCCAGTAAAGATCTGATTTCCATTTTTCTTTCAGACCCATTTATCACTTGGATGGCCTGCCAGTTCTTGGTTTATCTTTTACAGTTCTTCTTGTGAACACTTTCTTTTCCCATCTCAACAGAGTCCTTTTTGGAGGAGCTGCACGAGTGAATCGGTCCTGGAAGTCTGCACGAATATGTTCAATGGTTTTGCCATTACGTGTCACTCATGGACCCAGGTACTAGCCAATATGCGTTGTTTAATCGTATAGTTGCTGCTATCACACATTTCAAATGGGTCTGAAATAAAAACGAAAATCAGTTAGTCTTTTACTGGGGTGACAAGACATTGTGGACACCGTGTACGTGGAAGAACTTTGTCACGGGGTCACTGAGGGAACTAAGGCCAGCCTATCTCACACGGCAGCGGACCTTGATAGCTTGCTGGATGTTAACCAAGGCCCTGTTTCACCTTTAGGCCCATCATTTTATAAGCATCGATCTGATGATCACAAACATAGTGGCCGCCAGCCATCTTGCTGTTAAGACGTTTACTGAAACTCTTCTTGAAAGATTTTATGGACTGTTTATCGAGATTGTGCATTTCCATTAAAAAAAATCGTCCATCTGTTGGTGTTTAATATTCTAAAGTTGCAAAACTGTGTGTGATAAATATTTAGTTCATAATAAATGCAAAAAACTTCACTTTTTTCTACGTGAAGGTCAAAATATGAAAATAAAAACCCACTCTAATAGACAGAGTTTATTTCCACGACAGTTTCGACGCCCACGGGCATCCTCCTCGGGTGGATACAGAAACACGAATGAACCAAAACAAGAGGGAAAAACAGTCCAGGAGTCGTGGGAACGTGTTCGAATAAGTGTGAATTTCTTAAATGTCTCTGGATTGGATTGTTTCCTTATTCGCTTTTAGTAAGTGTAATAGTGGAAGTAATAAATGTGGATATAAATGCAACAGATGTAATAATAAAGGTAATATTATAAATTTAATAATTAGGGTAAAGGTAATAATAATAAATGTTAAAAAATGTAAATGCAATAATAAATGCAGTAATTATGTCAAAATATTAGAATCTGTATGTATAGAACAAGAAGATAGTTTTAATTTGTGGGAATGTACTTATAAGCGGACCCTGTAATAAAATGCCCTTCCGGTGTCGGGAGAACGGTATCTAACCTAGGTGCGAATTTCTCATGGTCTCTGGATTGTTTCCGAATCGGCTTTTTTCATTCGTTTTTTCGGTTTATAAGTTCTGTATAATAAACAACAATGTAATAACCAATGTAATAATAAATTTATAATTTCTGTAATAAATAATTATGCAATATTAAATGTAATAAATTTAATAATAAATGTAATATTATGTAAAAAAAAAAAAAAATAATAGACTCTGTATGTTTAGAACAGGAAGATAGTTTTAAATTTGCGCGAATGTACTTAATGAAAATGCCCTTCCGGTATCGGGAGAATGGGATCTAACCTAGGTGCGAATTTCTTAACGGTCGGTCCCTCGACTGTTTTTCCATCTTGTTTTGGTTCATTCGTGTTTCTGTATCCACCCGAGGAGGATGCCAGTGGGCGTCGAAACTGTCGTGGAAATAAACTCTGTCTATTAGAGTGGGTTTTTATTTTCATATTTAGTTCATAGTTTAAAAATGTCGATTACAAAATACATATGTGCGGTATGCTCATTCCAGTACACCAGAGACATTCATGTCAGTGATTCTAAAGATGGGAATAGTGTTTACAAATTTTTTAATTTAAAGTCTTATATTGATGAAAAGTTTTTCGAGTTAAAGAATGAAATTTCTAAGAATTTTACACAGAATATGAAGATAGCCTAATTAAGAAAAATGGAGCAAGTGTAGTTTACGTTCCCCGACATTATCCTAGTGTAGTTTACGTTCCCATACTTTGTCCGCGTATACCTAATCAAATTGGATCACCTGAAGATCAGGGCCCCCGAGCCTTCTTTAGTTAGCCTTATAAGGCTAACTAAAAAAGGCTGGAGGCCCTAATATTCGGGTGATCCATCAAATTTATATATATAGTATATATATTGACGATTGGTTAGGTTAAGTCGTAATATTTTCGTTAGTTTTAACGTTTTATTTGATGGATTCATTTAAAAAATGTCTCCTAAATATCCTAGTGTAGTTTATGTTCCCCAACTTTGACCTAGTGTAGTTTGTGTCCCCTTTTGCGTCAGGGGGACACTTGCTCCAGAAAAATTAATGATGATGTGCAAAAACATCTTAGTGTACTTAATAAAAGTTTCAGATGATGAGGATAACTTAAAAGGAATTGAACTTAATATTTTGTTCGAATTCAGTGGGAAAATTAACCAAGTTTAAGATAATGTTCAGAAATTGACGCAAAAGTTGATAAAATTGTTAATGACACTCAGTCGAACAGAAATAATTCAACTGTTGATAATTTTACTGGTGCTACTGTAGTATGCGGTCTACCTACGATTGGTTAGGTTTAATCATGATATTTTCGTTAAAACTAACGAAAATATCATGACTAAACCTAACCAATCGTCAAGGGCGATTGACAATGGGATGTAAACAAACAATTAGTAAACAAGATAAGAAGCTATAATTAAAACGTAGACCGCCGAATCGTAGGTAGACTGCATACTACAGTAGCACCATTTTACTTTTGTTAGAAACGGTGCTCAGCCAAAGGCGTCGTCAAATTTTCAGCTGGATTATCAAATCCATTTATTCTACTTGAAACTACAAAAAACAAAGACGAAGCTCTGTTGTTTGGCTCGTCCCTTGCTAGTAGGGTGTCCAGACTTGTGCGTGGGAAAACCGGAACAGGGGCGGATCAATGCCCTCTAGCCTATAGGCTTATTTTGAAAACCTTTTTAACAGAGTAAATGAATACTAAATATAATAATACACGTCTTATAGTTTCATATTCGCATAGTATATAATTAATAACGTAAAATATGGAAAACTGGGACATATGGACACCCTACTTGTTAGGCAAATGAATAAAGAATTTTGGGTGCTACTGTAGTATGCGGTCTACCTACGATTCGGCGGTCTACCTTTTAATTATAGCTTCTTATCTTCTTATTATTAGGTTAATTGTACGCCCTTGACGATTGGTTAGGTTAAGTCGTGATATTTTCGTTAAAACTAACGAAAATATCACGACTTAACTTAACCAATCATCAAGGGCGTACTGTAGTATGCGGTCTACCGTTAAGTATGCGGTAGTAGTATGTTTAACTTCTTTAATAATTCCTTAATTGTGTAAATTAAATTATAATTCCTTTCAATTCATTTTCAATTCCTTTGAAATATTTTGAACGGTAGACCGCATACTACAGTAGAAACTTAACGGTAGACCGCATACTACAGTAGAAACTTAACGGTAGACAGCATACTACAGTAGAAACTTAACGGTAGACCGCATACTACAGTAGCACCGAATTTTGTTTGAGAAATAGATTAAAATGAAAAAGAATATGCGTACCAGGTGTTAAAATAGGAAGAATTGAGCAGGAAGTGAAGAATTTAAAGATAGAAACTGCAAATTCGCTGTTAATTTCTCACGTTGGAGGAAACGATTTGTACAATTTCAGTAGTAGGACAAAACAATTGTCAGCTAAGTATCGAAGTTTAATTAAATCTTTAAAAGATAAATCGAATAACGTAGATTTCTGGGGTTCTTCCGGGAATTTATGAAAGTAATAGATTAAGTAAAGCAATTTACTTCAGTAATAAATTAGAAGCGATGTGCATCCAAGTAGAAGAATTCGTTAACTTTTAGTCGGAATTTCACTCGGCAGCTTTATTCATTCAAGATGGCGTTTACTTGAATGAAATATTAAAGGCCGCCGCACACCACGTGGCTCAGCATCGCTCTAATGATTTTCAACGAAGCAACTCACACCGAAGCCCACGCTAGCTACACCACGCGTCGGCCTGCTGCGCCACATGGCTCGCGTTCGCTCGCTGAGCAATATTCCGAAACGTGTCTTTGGCTGCGCATGTTCAGTTCGTCTTTGTAGTAGGTGGAACTTATCCCATCCCCACTCGCGGATGTGGTTCAATCAGTCGCACTCATTCATTCATTCCTTATCCGCCCCGTTTCGCACCAATTTTGCAATGAAAGAGTTGATTGAAGAAGTCAGACGGTACCCATGCTTTTATGACATGAGGAAAGAAGAGTACAAGAACATATACAGAAAAGATAATTGTTGAAAGGAAATTGCTACCAAATTAGACCGTGACTAAGTATTCCCATTTTAATACCTTTCTCTACGCCAAAGAGAATTGGGGGTCAAAAGAAGAGAGTAGGGGGTTAAAAGAAGAGAATAAGAGGTTAAAGTAAGTAGCAAAACCTATCATTCGTGGGTTAACATTCATTCAGAGAAAGACTCGACATCATCATCCGCCGGCCACTGCCGACAAGTCAAAAAATAGTCGAAGAGAAAAGGAAAGGGGTGAAAGATGAAAAGTAGTAAAATAAGAATGCTTACAAACCATGCAAACACAGTCTAAACTCAAAGAAACACTGTCATAGGTACTTGTAGGTCATCTCCCCACCACGCTTGATTTGTCATCGTGGCAAATAGCATGAAGTCGCAGTAAATTCATTCAGGCTGAAAAAGCAATAATTAAAATGTGCAAAGGATTGGTAATATCTACTGAAATAGATACTATTAAATATATAATTTGACTCGTGTAATAATTATTGATACGATTTATTTTTTAAACTAATTTGTGGCCGGATTCTGAAGAATCGTCATTATAAAGTTAAGGATCACCTGAAGATCAGGGCCCCCAGCCTTTTTAGTTAGCTTTATAAGGCTAACTAACGAAAATATCACGACCTAACCTAACCAATTATCAAGGGCGTACAGTTGACCTAATGATTGGTTAGGTTAGGTCGTGATATTTTTGTTAGTTAGCGTTATAAGGCTAACTATAGAAGGCTGGGGACCCTGATCTTCAGGTGATCCAAAGTTAGTGTAAGTTGTATAACAAATCAACAACCAATGTGCATCAAACATTCTATCTTAGAACGAAATGCTCGTTTGATTGTTCTGCGTGCGTGTTATTTGCCACGATGACAAATCAAGCGTAGGGGGGAAGATAACCACAAGTACCCTGTCATACATACAAACTACAGACATTCAAGTAGGGAGAGGATAAGAAAAGACAAAAAAAAAGTATGAAGAGTATAACAAAAAGTGGGTTAGTTTACGCTACGAGCTACATCTGAGTTCGTGTTAGTCTAATTTTTTTTTTCAAATATAATTTTATTGCTGACATATAACACGCTGGCATGTCACAAGCTGGCATTAATCGTCAACAGACTCAAACCCCGAGAGCTCCTGTTGCTAATTGTTTTATAATTTTAAACGACGTTAATATTTGTAAAATGCCTATCTAAACGGTTTTTAAACATATTAAGGCTGGTAGAGTTCACGACGGACGCGGGAAGATTATTCCATTTATCAATTACTTTAAATGTAAAAAGGTTTTTAGCGATGTTAGTAATGAAACGCCTAGCACGTAATTTAAATCAGTTATTACGAGTATTGCTATTATGGAAAATGAACAATTTGTCCAAATTTACGTTATCGACTTTATTAACGATTTGGTAAACTTCAATAAGCTTCCCCCTTAATATCCTAGTTTCGAGTGAATGCAAGTCTAACTCTTTAATCTTATCTTCGTAAGACTTGTTGCGTAGTGACGGAATCAGTTTCGTGGCGCGTCGCTGAACCGTTTCCAACCTATCAATATCCTCACGCAAATACGGGCAACAAAACTGAACGGCATATTCTAAGCGAGGCCTGACTAGGGACTTGTAAAGTGGTAATATAATATTCTTTGATTTAAATTCGAAATTACGCACTATGAAGCCTAACATCCTATTAGCTTTTGCGCAGGACTCCAGGCACTGGTTCCTAACTATTAAATCCTTAGATACGCATACGGTTAAATCTACTTTCTCGTCAACGCTCGCTAATTGTCTATCGTCCATCGTGTACGTGTAATTATTGTTAGGAGAACCTATATGCAAAACTTTATATTTGTCTACGTTAAATTGCATCTGCCACTTATCTGTCCACTCCATAATCCTATTTACATCGTCTTGGGGCCTATTTCTATCGTCCACGTTAAGAACTTTACCGCCTATTTTAGTATCGTCCGCGAATTTTGACACGTTACTGGTCAAGCCTACATCTATGTCGTTAATTTAGATTACGAATAGCATTGGGCCTAACATTGAACCCTGAAGGACACCACTACCTACATCCAGCCATGCCGATTCCCTACCATTAACAATGACCCTCTGTTTCTGCCACGAAGCAATTTCTCTAACCAGTTACAGTAGCTACCTGACCACGTATACCGTGCGCTTTAACCTTCGCAATTAATCTTCTATGCGGAACTGTATCGAACGCTTTATTAAAGTCTAAGTAAATAACGTCAATCGCTCTATGTCTATCGTATTCGCGCACTATTTCGTTATAAAACTAACAAATTAGTTAAACAAGATTTATGGCGTCGAAACTCATGCTGACTACTATTAATCAAATCGCGACTTTTTAAGTGATCGACGATACGATCCCTAACTACGGATTCCAAAAGTTTACCGCCAATTGACGTTAAGCTAATAGGCCTATAATTGCTAGCTACTGTGGGGTCGCCTTTTTTAAAAATGGGCGTAACGTTAGCTAATTTGAAGTCTTCAGGAATAACCCGGCTTCCAGTGAGTTGTTAAAAATTTTTGTTAAGGGGCCTACGATAACGTCTTTCAAATGTCAGGATAAAGCGCGTCAGGGCCTGGAGCCTTGCTAACTTTTAACTTATCGATATAATGCGCAATCTCACCCTCGTAAACAGTTATTTCATTCAACATGGTCTCGCTACTAAATGGAACGATATCATCCACGTCAGGGACATTATTTACGTCTTCTACGGTAAAAACTGTTGCAAAAAAATTGTTACAAATACTCGTCATCGCCTGAGCGTCGGAAGCCAAAGCGCCGTTAGCGTCCACTAGAGGGCTTATGTTATATTTTATCGGCTTACGATTATTGATGTAGTCAAAAAACTTTTTCGGATTATGTTTACTATCCGCAGGTATAAGTACCTCTAAATTACGCTTAGCATTCCTAACAGATCTTTTAACCTGACGTCTAAGCTCGATATATCTATTAAAGTTACCTACCCTGTCATTGCGCTTATTAAGTCTGTACGCTCTGTTACGCTCGTTTATGAATTCGCCTATTTACCTAGTCCACCACTTGGGCCTACCATGATTTATAACGTGCTTGGGCCGAGGAGGAATAAACTCCCTTTCGATATACAAAAAATTTTCTTTAAACGCCTCCCAATGAAAATTTGCGTCATGACCCATAAATAAATTACTCCAGTCCACTACTTTCATCCTGTCCGCAAAACTATCAAAATTAGCCCTACAAAAATCAGGAACTTCTATTATGTTGCTATCCTTACTGTTTTCTTTCAATAGCTTAAACCTAATAATTTGGTGATCACTACATCCCAAGCTCATCTACTTCCAAACTCATCTATCATACTTCCAAACTCATCTACTATATTTTCGTCGTTCGTCATCACCACATCTAAAATATTGTCACCGCGCATTGGTTCGGTAACCATCTGTCGTAAAAACGTATCTTCCATGGACTCAATCAGTCTCAAACCCTCATCATTTCCAGTAAAAGTCTCGTATTTAACGTTAGAGCAGTTAAAGTCTCCGACAATTATACTATCCCGATTATTAATAAAGTTACCAAGAAGTGTATACTGTAAAATGAAAATCTATATCGGTATCGAAGGGTTGAACGGAAGGTCTATAACCAACAACAAAATTAAAGCTAATACTACGCGCCCTAACTTCAACGCATATCGTATTAATTGCTGCTGGGAAATCTATCTTAACCTAGATAGCCCTAAGGGAATTACGAATGTACAACAAAACGCCGCCACCAGTCCTATGTAACCTATCATTAGTAAAAAGTTTAAAACCCGTTATATCAAGTTCCCCCAACAAGTCCCGAGTCACGGTATTTAACCACGTTTCGGTTATAGCAACTATATCGTAGTTCCCGGAATAAATTATCGTCTTAAATTCGTTGAATTTATTTCTGATACGACGCGCGTTACATATAAGACGTTTAAATTACACTGGTCTACAAATTTTGAAAAAGTTTGTGCTTCGGAGATAAAATGCGTTTCCTATTATGGATTTTGGGGTGCTGAAAACGAATATGACCATAAAAACACTCGATTGGCTACAGTTTCCAAGAAAATTTAAGTTACAAATTTTGCGTATATGTATACCATATATTAGTAACATACCTGTATAATGCAGTCACTTATATTGATTTAACCCGTCGCTACTTTGCTTGTCTCTTGTATTCAACTTCTGGAGCATCTCTTGTTATTGTCCAGCAGTAGTCTGCGAACAATGATGGACTGCATTTCCCCTGGTAGCGTTTCTCTATCGCTGAGATATCCTGGTGGAAACGTTCACCATGTTCATCGCTGACTGCTCCGCAGTTGGCCGGAAAAAATTCCAGGTGCGAATGGAGGAAATGTATCTTTAAAGACATATTGCAGCCCATTTTTTGATAGGACAACAGCAGGTTTTCCACCAGCTCCCTGTAATTGTCAGCTTTGGTATTTCCGAGAAAATTGGTTGATACTAACCGGAAAGCATTCCACGCTGTCTTCTCCTCACCACCTAGGAGGATACGGTCGAACTCCTCATCTCTAAGAAGCTCGCGGATCTGTGAACCAACAAATACACCCTCCTTGATTTTTGCTTCACTGAGCTATGGGAATTTACCACCTAGGTACTTAAAAGCTGCCCCCGTTTTATCCATAGCCTTAACAAAATTTTTCATGATGCCCAGTTTGATGTGTAAGGGTGGTAACAAAATCTTGCTCGATTCTACAAGTGGAGGATACTGAACATTTTTTGTTCCAGGTTCCATTGAGTGTCGGAGTGGCCAATCCTTCTTGATGTAAGAGAAGTCCTAGCCCGACTATCCCATTCACACAGAAAACAGCAATACTTAGTGTAGCCCGGCTGCAGTCCAAGCACGATAGCAACAACTTTCAAGTCACCACAAACCTGCCACTGATGTCTGTCATAGTTTATGCAGTTCAAAAGTTGCTTCATGTTGCCATATGTTTCCTTCATGTGGACTGCATGACCAACTGGAATTGATGGCAATACGTTGCCAACATGCAACAAAACAGCTTTTAGACTCAACTTCGATGAATCAATGAACAGTCCTCACTCATCAGGATTGTGAATAATGTTGAGAGCTGCCATCAGACCATCGATGAAGAATGGGACAAAATCTTTTTGACGGTCACGAAACTTACACACTCTAACATTTTCAGCGAGGAGATTCTACTGCTGCAATCTGGAGCCCAACAGCTCTGCCTTACTCTTTGGCAGTTCTAAATCTCTGATAAGGTCGTTTAATTCATTCTGAGTTATCTTGTGCGGTTTAGAAGATGTCAAGTTATAAACAAATTCAAGGTCTTGTGAAGTTGAAGGCTCACAAATTTCGCAGGTTCCTTCATTTTCCTCGTCCTCTGACTCCATGGAGAATGAGTGTGGGGGCTCAGGAACGGGTAGTCCTTCGCCGTGAGGTACCGGGCGTATAGCAGAGGGTATATTCGGATATTGTAAAATCCACTTTTTCTTCTTGCAAATACCTTTCTTGACTGGAGGCACCATGCAGAAGTAACAATTGCTGACATGATCTGTTCGTTCCCTCCACACCATTGGCACTGCAAAAGGGATAGATTTCCTTTTCCGATTCAACCACTGGCGAAGGGTTGTTGCACAAGTATTGCAGCATATGTGTGGGGCCCAGCTCTTGTCCTGATCTCCAGTCTTACAGCCAAAATAAAGGTGATAGGCTTTCCTAATCACGGCGGTTATAGCACGCTTTTGTGATGCAGAAGTCAATTCTCCACAAACATAACAGAAGTTATCTACACTGTTCACGCAATTACGAGGCATCTTTGTTCAAATTAGGCTGAAAAAAATTCAGTTTCAAAAGCAAACACTAAAAAGAGTTTGACAAGGGTGCACTGTATGACTTCCGCGAATGAACTGATGCTGTGGCGTAATATGTAGACGCCTGTGACACATCGACGCCTTGACTCTACTGCGCATGCGCGTAGTTATATTTTTTTATTTTAATAAATTAATGTAATTACATTGCATTTTAATGATTTTAAATTCGGTAAGGTTAAGTTAGGTTAGTATTCCATTTATATTAATATCAAAAACATTATGGGAAGCAATATGTTAAAATGATCCAATCTATCTTTTAATAGATAATTTACAAATACATAATGTAATAGATAAATTTAAAATTACATTTTATTGTGTATATATGTGTATATTTACATTAATTTATTAAAATAAAAAATATAACTACGCGCATGCGCAGTAGACTCAATGCGTCGATGTGTCACAGGCGTCTACACATTACGCGACAGATGCAGTCCAGTTAGTCGGGTGCAGGGTTGCCTATATCTTTATAAATAGAGCCAATTGGCAATTTTAGGCATCATTTTCGTATTCAGTGACCAAAATTAGTAAAGATTGACTACTTTTATTTCCGAAGCATTTTGGCTGTAGACCAGTGTTATTTTTTACCATGGACCGCGCGCGAACCGAGCGCGAACATAGTCCCAATATATAAAGGAGGAGATCGATCCGAGGCCAAAAACTATACGCCAGTGTCGCTTACATCTCGTCTCCCTAAAATATTTGAAAGAATTGTTAGACAGAAAATCTATGGCTTTTTGGAAACTCAGAAAAAATTAAATGATAACCAACATGGTTTTCGGACAGGTAGATCATGCCTATCACAACTAATGAAACATTACAACAGCATTATTGATGCACTGGAAAGTAATGAAAACTATGATGTAATATACACAGACTTTGCCAAAGCGTTCGACAAGTGTGACCATGGAATCATAATACATAAACTGAAGTATATGGGAATAACAGGAAAAGTGAGGAAATGGATATATAATTTCCTTAGTGAGCGGCGGCAAGTTGTTACAGTACAAGGAGTATCTTCATCAGAATCAGAGGTTCTCACCTCAGTACCACTTGGAAAAAACACGTGGGCAAGAGTCAAACAATGGAGCGTCTATTTTTTCCCAATGGGAGCGAACGAAAACCGTTAACAACTAAAAGACGCGTGGACAAAGCGTCTTAAGAATTGGCGTGAAGTCTACGTCACAGGCCTACGGTATAAAAGGAGCTTCCACTTATACTCACTCTCACTCACCCGTACGCTCATCATCGAACGTCCACCAACCGCTTTCCGGCCCCCTGGCCGAGGGGCCGCGGCCGCTACTTTCTTCAGGGCCTACAGTTGTCATCACGTAAGATCTACAGACCGCCTGCAGAAGCAATCCTTCGAGGCCCAACCGGAATCACTTCGGGCATGCGGTTTGCGGCCTACGCCGCACCTCATAAGGCCAGCCTGCACCTCGAGAAGTAACATCACCTCAGGCTTCCGAACTAAGCCTACATTCATCATCTCAAGAGGCTTAACGGACAACGACAACTAGAATCTGCGTAATAGGTTCGTCTTCAACCCGCCTTCAACAAAGGTTACGTCACCATAAGATAAGTACCTCCTATTCTAAGTACTCTTTCGAAGCCTACATTAGCCTACCGACGAACGGTAGGCTATACTCCCAAAGTGTGTATTTACGCGTTCCAACTGACTCTCGTGAAAGAACGCAGTAGGCCTGTCATCCAATTCAAGTGTCATTTTTATACCGTTATTCCGCGTATCATCCGTCATTATGTTCAATTCATATATTTGTGTTAACTAAATGTTCTCTTGACGTAATCATTTAACATCACATAATGATCTTCTATATAAATGATATTTGTGTATTTGTCAAGCATTTCAATTCATTATTATTAGGCCACATCAATTATTCTATGTGCATCCATGCAATCATTTAGCCTACTTAATCAGTGTCATGTTTTTCCATTCAATGTACCAAACGCACGTGCATTCTTTATATCATTAACTAGGCCCATTCAGTGTTCCATATCGCATGCCATTTACATACCATTAATGAGTACATTATTACGTGTCAATTAAGCTATTAACATTTCATCCTATTAGCTAAGTCCATGTCATAAGCACAACGTAAAACTACCAATTAATTACTGTCAATTCTTTGTTATATCACAGTGAATAAAATAACGGATTTATTTTCATAATAAACTACAAAACCCATAAGGTGTCTTTTATAACCTTAACATTAATTTGCTTGGGCGTAAATCAAGCTGGTGACCCTCGCTGCCATTTCGGTCACTTCCAATAGTATGGTGGATCTAATCAAATAACCATTCATTCCAATCGGTGATACTGTATAACAATATAAATTATTAACCCAGCCTTTTATTAATAAGCAATCAGTCAGTCATTGCATCAATTAATCATTGCATACAATTAAATCATTATCACCTTAAACGGTTAAAACTAGGTCCACTATAGTTGTATTACTTACCTGCATAAATATAATAAACTAAGGATGGGGGAAAGCGTATGTCCTTACGGTTGGTAGCATTACCTCCTCCAATATTTCTAAATACTGGTAGGCTGTAAACCTCCCGTTAATTTCTGCCAGCTCTCCAATGCAGTACAGGTGCACCCATCCCCACACGTTACAGGTCACGTGTCCACTCCTTGCCACTTCATATATGTGTTGGCGGACATACCTCGTATTGTCTGGGTTGGGCCGTCCAAATTCCGTCACTACCATATACAATCTGCAAGTCGTTTCCCTTTTACCCTACTTTAACCCATTTCTTTTATGGTATTTAGGTATCCCATAATAACTGAGATAATAGTGATTTTTTTTTAACTGATCCAAGAAGTGTCCCTTTCCTTTTCTGTATAAATTATAGTCGATTGCAACAATATTACTATTACGTACTGTGTATAACAATCGTTAATCATATTACTCTTCAAGAATATTATCTATTTTATACGTTACATTGGAAACTGATGGAAGGCATATGTGATAGCGGTATATAGAGCAGTGTTTCAAGGATAAAAAATAAAGTGTGGGAGTATTTACACACACACACACACCACACACACACGCGCGCGCGCGCGATATCCACCTTTCGCTCTGACCAGATGCTACCCCTGTTCCACCTCTCCCTCCTCATGTGTTGCTTCCACATCTCGGAGAGGGTTATACAGGGGTGGAGCGCGACTATTGCAGGGGACTCTACGTACGGTCATAAACAAGTTCATAAACAACCTTCAAAAAGACTAAAATAAGCCCTAAATAACTAATGCAGCATAATACCCAATCAATATAAGATATATTAATACATTTGTAACCAATATTTTATATAAATAACCTTTGTAAATTGTAGGAAGCATAATACTACTGTGTACGAGCCTGTACCGAACTGTATGTTTGAATACCGAACGAACTTATGAAATGCTGCTGACAATACAATGATGTATCAGATAGAAAAAGCTTTTGTGATAAAATAAATATGTACACTAAATTAAAACAATGCAGTCTTACATAATGTTAATTTACAATCAATATACCTGAGGGGTCTTGTAGACTTTGAGATGACATATGAAGACCGAACTGGCTTCTCTCTGTGGATTTCGTACGGGTCAGCCGAACGCAGATGTACGATTAGCAATTTTCCCTCCCCCCCTTAACATTTACTCCTGGAAATCGCTTAAACATGTGGATGCAACAACATCATAAATCTGATCCCACCGATTTAAAATAACATGTGTCATGAACACCACATTAAAACAATTACTTTTATCGAGAAATAATTCCTAAGACCATACAGTAAGAACATTAAACTTAATTCTAAATTCATAGACATTACCTAAAATTAGCATTATGAATCTCACTTAAATTAAAACAAAAATTGAATCGGAATTTCGAAACTTTGAGATTTCGATCAATTGTAGTTTCGAAATTTCGTGACTGCACTTTTCGAGTATATGTATTGTCTAGGTTGGGATAGGTTAGGTTAGAGAGCTGGGTTACATCTGGTTAAGTTACGTTGTAAATATTTTTCTGGTTAATTTTGATGTATCTTGAAGGAATTTGACCTCCATTTTCTTTCTAAATTTGAAATTCTTCAAATACGAAAACTGAAAATATCTCGAAAAAGGCTCATTTGTACAAGAAACGAAAGTCAGATTATTTGAAAGCACATCAAAATTGCCCCGAAAAATATCTTCTAGTCATTAATTGCTGGTGTGAGTTCAGCGGAATATTCACCAAATCTTCGTCCAGTTCAAAAGACGGTTAATATGCTCATTTAGATATAATTATTTCAGAAATTAGCGCTAATAACTAGTCTTTAATTTTGGGGTTGTATATATAGTGGGGACGAGCTTATAGGTAAAACAAAAAGAGTTCGTTACAGTGCTTTTGAAAAGCAATTTTTCAATGTGATCCTATACATTTTGACCCAAGAACCACGAATCAGAAGGTGAGCCAAAAATCTGACCCCAAATAAGGTCACCAGTGTGAGTTGAGGTCATTCAAGGTCAAATAGTGTCAAAACTGAAAATAACAACAGAGGGTCCTACGAATGCCGTATTGGTGTCAAATGAAAGCTCTTATCAAGACAAAACACTTTTATTTCGAGGTATAAAGTGGTGGGGTCAACCTTGTGATCTGTACATGTGATTTAAGGTCAAAAAACAAAATTAACTTAAAATGAATGTAATGTAATGAGCTGAGTTACTACATAAAAGTAATATCTATTGTTTGAAAATTAAAGCATATTTCATTTATTCTACCAGGTTTCGGAAAATTTCAGGTAGTTTATTATTAAATAAGAGAAAAAATATAATTTTTAATAAAAAAAACTATGGATTACAGATCAGTGTGGGTAACTGACTGATGGAATTCTCAACTAGGACGTATAAAGTTCTGCTTTCTAATCTCTTCAGTAATTGCATTAAAATATTCAAGAAACTTTGCTTTTTACAATGTAGAACGAGTTAAGATAACGAGTTGATTGGGTCATAGATTAAGTTCAGAAATGATATGGATCTCTTCTGTACACTTTCCACAAATCAATTCAAGCAAGAACAGTTGCATAACTGTGTACAAGGAGCCATGCACTCCTTGCGGCAGCCACATTTCATAGTGAGGTGAAACACTTGAGTGGCAGTGCCTTGAGATATCCAGTGTCCACACAGGTACAAGACTATTGTCATCTTCCTGCCAGCCGAAGGAACAGGGGTCTTCATCCAGGAGATACGCTTGATGGCTCATAGCCCAGATCGATGCTTGGTACAGGGCCCGTCGAAGATGCAGGTGAAGTCCGTTTTGAGTTGGTGGAATGCGCTGGACATGCTGGCTCCTCTGACTGAACATGTTCATCCGAAGAACATTAACCTCAACAGTAGTTGAATTCGGGTCGTAAAGCCGACATATAAATGACTCGATAGTAGCCAATTCATCATCATCATTTAAAGACTGGAAGGGAGACCGGAAGACTTTCGCAAGTGTTTCTGTAGCTTTTGAGTACCTTTGCCAGGTTTTCCACCAAATACGTTTACCCTTGTTCTTCAATCCACTTGTGGTGTCAAAACCTGATACAGCATGGAACATTGGTAGTCCAAGGCAGCGTTCCGGACCAAGGTGCTGATAGAGACGATTGACATACAACATCTGCTGATGTTTCCCACTACCGAAGGCGACCAATAGTTCAGTGCTAGGATTTATGACTGTAAACGCCCGAAATGTCCCAAGAGAATGACAAGAACGTCTGTATCTCCTGTTCGGACAAGAACAGGGTTACGATTCTGAAGGACACCGACGAGATGCACAACGATTATCGTATCTGCTCCCTCGTGATCGGAAGGCTTCGTCATCCCATTTTCATACCCCACATGCACCACACGGTCATGTGAAGTCAAATACAAATCCTTGTTGTTAGGATAGTATCAGTTTTTAATCGCTTCGTTTGTCAGAAACGCGAACAGCTCTTCTTTGTTAGAAGAGTTTGCGAGAAATTTTTCCCAGTTTTTTTTACCTTGAGGAATCTTTGCCGATCCTCTGACTCTTGTTGTGTTCCTCCACCAGCTCCATCGACTCTGTCTTTGCGTATTGCCTTTGATGCTTTTTGAGAAGTATCGATCCCATACTAAGTCAAAGCGACCGCAAATCCTCAGTTCGACACGCAGTCGAGAACAAAACACAATAGACCCATAGTCGTCAAATGTTGAGCAAGTTGGCTTTGGCTGCATCGTCTGGATAAGAACCCCACCGTCGATGATTGTCCATTGTCCCTTGTAGGTGGAACCTTAGTTACTTCCATTGAGCCAGCTTCTCCGTCAGGGGGTTTCAGACTCGTACTCGAAGAAAAGAGGCAAATTCCCTTGGCGCGTGCACAATGAGACAGAGTTGGCCATACAGCGATATCTGATCATTGTAGAGCGACAGTTTCTTTTGGGTTGCTGTCTTGTGTTGTTTGACCTGTTTCAAGAAGTGTAGGTTGGTTTTTTTTAATTGGAACTAGCAGGTCGCGCGTTCGGTTTTCCAAAATGGATGCCTTATAGTCCTCATACTGACTGACCAAGCGTGCCAATTGCTTTAACTGCTTCAACTGACAGTGCTGATAGGCATACTCATCTACAAAGAGACATCAATTCCGTTTCTCCTTTTTGAAATTGATTCCCTTTGAGTAGAACTGTGTCCAGCATTTTTTGGATATTCATCAGGAAACGCATTTGATATGACTTGCCTTTCTCATGGTGTGGAAGAAACCCTTGTTCATCAGGGTTATCAGAAGTGCTCCGGAATTCCTCTACTAGACGGGCAAGACTCGGGCCGATGATTAGCCATTTTGCCTGTGATGCCGGATGTTCTGTGAGCCCGATGATACCTCCAACGCTCTTGACCAGCTTGTTATTTTGCTCATGCGCATGGTCTATTACAATGGCGGGAAACCTGTTCATTGTGCAGTTGATTGTCCAACAGCCATGGCCATCAAAAGCATCCAGTACCGAGGATGGTAGGCCTTCATGATCGGCAATGAAGACGGGAAGCCTCCTGGCGTAATTGTGGTGGTCCATGGTGAAGAAAAGTCCGACTAGAGCTTCAAGGGTCTCAGTGAATAGCTTGAAGTTACGCTCCCTATGAGTTCGTACGAAGAGAAGGACTAACGGCTGGTACTTCTCAATGAGGGTCCAGAACGCGAACGTAGGGTTCACTGCAGTATTTCCGGTCGTTCATTCATCTATGGTTAGGTCCCTAACTGCTGAACTCTACATATCATGAAGAAGCATGTCTAGCACTGCTACCGTGACCTAGTGCGCATATCGAGTATTCGTTTGGTCAGCAGCTGTCATAAATGATGCTGCCGTCCCAGCCGTAGCAATTCCCGACTGCGTCACGATTTCGGCCTAGCCGGTATCTCGAAGGTCTCCAAGTGTATGCCACAGAGCCATTTCAATCTGCAGATCTCCCATCATAGCAACGAATTTGTCCTCTCCTAATTCATCCGGGAACGTTCATTGAAGCTTCTTGGCGGTCGCGTAGAGGGGCTGATCAACGGCAAGAACCGGAATCTGACCTGGATTGAGGAATTCGATGATTTGGCTGACGATTCTCATGCCGTGTTTCACCATGCGAGGGTCGGGCACAATGCCTTCAATAGCTTCGAGCGAAGTAAGCACATCGACGGCACGGGACGCATGGTATGTTGACCACATAGATTTTATTTCATCTTCGATTCCCACTCGGAGTCCATAACGAACGTGTTCCATCCAAGCTCTTTCTTTAATAACTTCATCCTCTAGTGCTTGTAGGTGAGATGCGGTTTTGACACGTGCAGGAGGAACATCTGACACTAATGCCCACGCTGAAGGAGAAAAGACGGTGTAACTCGCAGGTAACTGTTGTGAACGGTTCTCATCCTGATAATTGCAGTCGGATGGGTCTCTTGGCGATCCAGGATTACGTGCCGATCGTAGCTGGAACACAGAAATTCCTGTTCCATGGAAAAAAGTCTTTGAAGTACGCGAGGACGGATAGTGATCCAGATTGTCGAGCGCAACAACGGTGAACAGATCCTTTCGCGGGTTCTGAGGGCAAACAACTCCGTCCATTCGGGCCTGCTGCGCCACCGTTTCCTCCAATAATTTTTCTACTTCCAGGACCCTGTCAAAGGAAACGGACATTCCAAACTCGTTCATACGTTTTACGAGTTTCTTACTGCGGGTTTGACTGTGTAGCCACCAGACATAGGGTTAATTCCATTTTATCAATTCCAATTCAAATCCAATTCCAGTAAAATTAAAATATATCAATTCCAATTCAATTCCAATTCATTTATCGGAAACAATCAATCAATTCCAATTCAGTTCATATGCTCTTTAATTCCAACTCAATTCCATTCATTTATCCAATTTTTGTTTGAGAAAAAATGTATTACAATCTTACTTTTATTCAATATACACAACTACTCACTAGCAAATTATGTTTACTGTGATACAAATATTCTTGTTTTAATTTATTATTATAATTGATACTACAATTCCATAATCACTACTAGTGATTCACAATGTAGTGATTTACTGCAGTGTCTGCTACAGGCCTATAGCCCAAATTACTAATCATTACGTCTGATCATCATAAGTTCTTCGAAATGGGCATCACTCAAGTTGCACCTCTCTGGCCTGAAGAGTTTACCAGCAATGGAGAAAAGTCGTTCAACAGCAGCTGATGTAGCAGGGATGGCCAGGTATTGTGATGCAAGCCTGGTGAGGACTGGGAACTCGGGCTGCTTGGCCTTCCAGTAGCCAAGGGGATCAGCATCTTCTGGCAGACATGGTTGGCTGAGGTACAAAGAGACCTTAGTGTCGGATAGAGATGGCCTGGGTGCTGGAGATCGGTTGGCCAGGGAGAAGAACTTGTTCCGCTTCATCGGTGGTGGTTCAGCAGTGGAAGTGTCTGTAGATGTAAGACTGACACTAGGTGCAATGTCATTGTACTTCTGAGTCAACAGGTCACGGATATTTTGCACGTCATCGTCATGGCACCAGTCCAGCTTGTAGCGTGGGTCTAAAGTGGCAGGAAGCTGGAAAGCCTCCATCGACTCATACTTGCTCAGACGAGTCTCAACTGAGGATTGAAGTGTTGAGACAAGCTTACTGTTGTACACTTCCACACTTCCTGAAGACTAGCTAAAGCAGCTCGAAGGCCACGAACACAGTTCACTAAAAGACTGGATGTCACCATCCACCATAAATGGAAAACTAGAAATCAATTCACATCAATTCATTGCATCAATTCCAATTATATTCAATTCATTGAAATAATATGTTTGTTCAATTCCAATTCAATTCCAATTCACACATTTTTCCTATCAATTCCAATTCAATTCCAATTCACACATTTTTCCTATCAATTCAATTCATTGAAATATGTTTGTTCAATTCCAATTCAATTCCAATTCACAAATTTTTCCTATCACTTCCAATTCAATTCCAATTCAATTCATAAGTGACCTCATGCCTGGTAGCCACATTCCCACATAGAGTGGTAATAGAGCTTCTCGCTTTCCACGACTAAACAAATGCTCTATATTATACACACTCAGCTTGTATAGTCTTAATGGACTATACAAATGCTGTATATTATACACACTCAGCTCCGAAATCGTCTTCTCGGGTTGCGACATGGGCACGTTTGCGTCTATGGGCGAGCCATGCAGAAGAACACGAGCCAAATGTTTCAATGCTGCAGGGACCACTTGTTCCGTACTTCCCTGCAAACTTTCATTAAATGTGAAGCGCCCTGTTGCCGATACTGTCCCTACGACATACCACCGCTGCCTTCATGAGAATCTTGGTATATCCTTCCCAGTCTTTTTCGATAGCTTCCGAGATAATTTTACGCATTTCCTTTGAGACGACAAAATAAATACGACGACGGGATCTTTGTTGTTCTTGGAAGTTAGGAAAGCGTCCGAGAATGTTGTTCTTGAGACGAGTCTGATTGATATTTGGGATTGTGTCTCCAACCATAGATTGATAAGTATGTTCAAGTTTACGCATGCAGAAGACACTAATCCCACTAGCTATATCATCTTCGATTTTGCTCATCAACTTCTTTGCTACTTCAGTTGACGACTAACCCTCGGACATCGAATTTATTTTTCTTTTGTAGGTACGTTCGTATGTGGTATAGCACACGATGATACAGAATGTCCAAAGCAACAGCATCACCTTCCGGTAGGATGCCAATCAAGCTATGATGTTTAAGTTCGAGTGACATCCCTTTCATTTTCTCGGCCACGTTATGTGTGGAGCATTTGTGCAATTTCCTGGATTGGTGCTTCTGGTAGAATATACACTTCTGCTTTTGTAAGCCAGGTTCGGTTAGGCGGCTTGACGTAAGCCGATCACCCTTCTTTAATTTCTTAATGGAGTGTTCTGCTATTCGAAGCCTGTCGGCGGAAAGTAGCTTCCTACATGACGCGTGCCATGATGCCCCGACAGATGGCGCTCAGTTCCCAATCCATAATCTGAAACATAAAGTGAAACATAATTAGCCAGTTTGACGGTTTATTGTCATGTTTCAGTGCATGTTAAAATATTTGTAAATAAAAAAATAAAATTTCGTTAACATGCCTGGAAAAATATTGTTACGTCATTCTATATTTTGCCTCTATATATTGTCTATATTGTGACCTCTGGAGGTCACATGGTTGACTCCACCACTTTATAACTTGAAATAAAAGTGTTTTGTCTTGATAAGCGCTTTCATTTGACACCAATAAGCCCTTCGTAGGTGCACGGACAGAATGCCGAAAGTCAAAATGCCGACAGTCAAAATGCTGACAGTCAAAATGCCGACAAGACAAAATGCCGACAGGACAAAACGCCGACAGTCAAAATGCCGACAGTCAAAATGCCGACAGTCAAATTTTCGAATAATATATAAAAAATTCATCTTTACAAGATCGGCTTTATTAGTATTAGGCAACTCTACGGTAGATGACTTCACAATTGTGAAGTTTGCTTAGACTTTAGTTTAGACTGGAGCACTGTTAAATATATTATTAGACCCCTTCCGCTTATTAAAATGGAATTTGTAACTGGTAACAAAGGCGACAGAAAACTTTTGTTTGAAGGATACGCTTATGTTGTCGACAGAAAACGAGAAACCCGTGTTTATTGGAGATGTGAGATACGCTCTGAGTGCAAAGCTAGGATTGTGACTTGTGCCGATGTTATTCAAAAGATTACTCAACCATTCGCATCCGCCAAATCCGAGCCGTATTTGTGCTTTAAAAGCAGTTGAAAACGTAAAGCAACGCGCAGCGCACTCAGATGAAGTGACATCTTCGGTAATTAACAATTGTTTGAGCGATCTTCCTTTAAATGCATGTGGTGCATTGCCGCATAAAGACTCATTATCGCGCAGTGTACGGCGAATAAGAAGGCGTAATGATAATACAAATGATTTAACACTAACGACAAGAGGTGATAAATTTTTATTATTAGAAAATGAGGATGTTTATATTTATTCAACAATGAAAAATTTAGAAGTTTTACATCGAAAAAGAATTGGCTTAGGGATGCAACGTTTTCTTGTGCGCCTCTCGGAATGCAGCTTTATACTCTTCATGCCGTTGTTTCTGAAACTAAAACGTTACCCTTAGTTTTCTCCATTATCAAGAATAAAGCCGAAAAGACTTACGACATTATTTTCAATTTCCTTAAAGAGAGAAATATTTGTCCAGATTCACTTACAGTGGACTTTGAAATAGCTGCAATAAACAGCGTGAAAAAGTGTTTTCCCACGGTAACTCTATTCGGTTGCTATTTTCACTTTAGCCAGTGTTTATGGCGCAAAATTCAGCATTTGGGATTAACAAGTTGGTATTCCAATCAAGAAAATGCTTTCTTCATCAAGCAGCTGGGAGCTTTAGCGTTTGTTCCCAAACAAGATGGTGCATCGTATATAATGAACTTGTTGCCTCGCTAGACGAAGAAACAGATACAGTGCTAAGCGAGTTTTTGGAATATTTTGAAAAAACATGGCTCGGCGTTGTTACGCGCGGCGGTCGTCGAAGGCGCCCAGCCTTTGAAATCGAGTTATGGTCCGTTTGCAGCCGAATTGAATCGGATCTACCCAGAACAACCAATTCTCTGGAGGGATGGCACCAAGCTTTCAGTAGCAGAGTTTCGATAACCCACCCGACCATGCCTAAACTCGTCAAGAAAATCCAGCTAGAGCAAGCTAGCAATGAAATAATTCTCGAACAAATATCTCTTGGGGCTAACGTGACGCGAATAAATAAAAAATATACCAGGGTTAATGACCGTATTAAAAGGGTACTCGCAACTTATAATTCGACCGACACCTTGTTGTTCTTAAGGTCAATGGCTCACAATTTATAGTTTCGTTTTAATAAATAAATTATTTTTGGAACCTTCCTCTTTTTAATATATTGCATTAGCTTTTAAAAAAATATATTTATTTTAATTTGTTTATTCCATAGCTACAAATTTTTGACAACCTGTCTAGCTTTAAAAAATTGCTTCAGATTTAAAACCTATTTCTCTTTAATAAATTACTTCCGTTTTAAAACGCATATTTTTTAAAATTATTTTTACCAAATAAAAATTTAGTTGGCTTGATGTTTTTTTACGCTCTTTACTTTCTCGGCATTTTGACTGTGGGCATTTTGTTTTGTCGGTATTTTGACTGTCGGCATTTTGACTGTCGGCATTTTGACTTTCGGCATTCTGTCTGCACACGCCCTTCGTAGGACCCTCCGTTGTTATTTTTAGTTTTTGACACTATATAACCTTGAATGACCTGTAAAGGTCACGTTGGTGACTTTATTTTGGGTCAGATATTTGGCGCACCTTCCCATTAGTGTTCCTTGTGTCAAAATCTATAGGATCACGTCGAAATATTGCTTTTCACAAGCAGTGTAACGAACTATGGTGCTGCCGACCCCACTAATAGGCCTCCTTCCCAAGAAATAGAATTAGACGTTGAAATGTATAACATTTTAATGGGCATAGTTAAGCAAAAGAAATCAATTATTGTCGTGGATTTTAACTGTCCAAATATTAATTTTATTATATTAACCAACGATGCTGAGGGTTTACGTTTGATAGATTTTCTAAAAGATAAATTTTCTTTTTCAAAAACAATTAAAACCGACCCGGGGTGAGAATATTTTGAACTTGGTTTTAACGACAAATACAGGGTGGTTACAAAAGAAGTATATAATTTCAAAATTTTATCGTAATTAAACTATTTCTAATACAAAAGTAATAATGTCAATGGAAACAGTAACTCGCAAAGTTTTTTTTAGTTTATAGATGTTCAATATGATTTCCAAACGATATTCAAACTCTTCCTACACTTTCCGTAAGATATCTCAGTCACTGGATGCTATGGCTTGACGAATCAGGTTTTTTTCCGTTTGTTTTTCCGGTTACCCAGGGAAATCATATTGAACATCTATAAACTAAAAAAACTTGGCGAGTTACTGTTTCCATTGACATTATTATTATTTTTGTATCAGAAATAATTTGACAACAATAAATTTTTTAAATTGTATACTTCTTTTGTAATCACTCTGTAATAATTTAGTTCAGAATGTAGACGTTGGAGAAAGTTTATGTAATAGCGATCATAGCATGATACAGCATGCTTTTCGGTTGATGTTAAAACTTCTAGAAAATTAAATAACTTCATGATACCTGATTTTAAAAGAGCAAATTTCGATGACTTTAGTACATGGGATGAACTGTTAGTGGTAGATAGTATTCTTAGCATGTGGGATAATTCCAAGAATATGTTCATAAATTTAAACGAGCGCTGTGTACCTTGGAGAGTTAAGAGAGGTGAATGAAATGTGCAATAAATGGCGGAATAGAAATATAGGAAAAGCAATCGCAGACAGAAATGTAGCCTGTAAGTGGTATTAAGGGGACCGTGAACTGCAGTACTTTCAGACTTATATAGATTTACGAAATATTAAGTGTTTAATTAGATGTGTTAAACGTGATTTTAAAATTCAAGTAGTTCCTGAATGTAAAGATAACCCAAAGAAAATTCACGATTACGTTAGTAGTAGAAACCCCATGAGGAACAATATTGGGACATTGATTGACTCGGGTGGTAATTTAACTAATAATTATAGGGGGATAGTGATAATTTTAAATAATTTTGTTACACAGTTTTTACAGTTGAGGATACTTCTTTTATTTCGGAGGCTAGTAATATGCTTAATGCCGTAAATAGGACTTTTCTATTACTTACTGACATAACTGTTTACACTGAAGAGATTTCTCACATATAGATAGCAAAAAATTAACAGATCGCGAAGTCCAGACCATTTTTATCCAAAGCACCTAAAAGTATTAAAGAATGAAATACTTGATCCTTTCGTTCAAATATTTAATCTTTATCGCAGGGAGTTGTTCCCTCAGATTTTAAATCTGTCCACTCGTCACAATACAAGACTATCCCCTTATCTTCAACAAAGCATAACTCAATCCTTCCTCTTCTCTTAACATTTTTGGTGTTTCCTTTCCTCGTTACCTTTCCTGGAAAGATCAAATATACTCTCTTCCTAAAACAGCTTCTAAGAGGTTAGGTGTGTTGTACCAGCTCCGCAGTTTTTTCACCCCCACTCAGTTGCTGTCTCTGTACAAGGGTCTTGTCCGCCCCTGTATGGAGTACGCTTTTCATGTATGGGGTGGCTCACCCCACAAAGCTCTATTCGACCGGGTGGAGCCGAAGGCTTTTCGTCTCGTCAATTCCGTCTCTTACTGACTGTCTTCAATCCCTCTCTCTTCGCCGCAATGTTGCCTCACTCTCTCTTTACTATTGCTGATATAACAGACACTGCTCTTCTGAACTCTCTAACTGCGTGCTTCCTCATTTAAGGAGAGCACGCAGTACCAGACTTATGACATCACATTCTCATTCCTTTTCTGTCCAACTCTCTAACGCAAGGATTAATCGGTATTTTCAATTTTTTATCTACTCCAGCGGTTCTGGACCTTTTTCTTCTTCCGTACCACTTGAACTCCTTCAAGGGATTTTCTGGATTTTCGAGAGGAATATAGGATTTTTACTTTCTTTACGACCGTGTGACTTGTGGCCGTTTGTTAATCATATATAAAATTAAAAGGATTATATTTTCAGGACGCCGTCGCGTAACCCCTAAGATTCCCTCGCGTATCCCTGGGGGTAAGCGTACCCCAAGTTCAGAACTACTGATCTACTCAACCAGTCAACTCTGACACACTCTTCCTCAGTCCATCTTCCCCCTGTCTATAACCTCCAATCTTTCAAACGCAGAGTGTCCAGGCATCTCCAAAACGCTGGATCTTGATTTTATATTCTTCTACTGGAGGGGCTCCTCTTTCCTCTATAAAAAACAACCTATGGGAACGATATGGCTACACTGCAAATTAGTTTGTGTGATGTCACGTGTCCCCCAACACAATAATCTTCGTCAAAAATTTCTTATAAACTTTCGAAGATATTCCTTTATACAATGTCACTCACAATTCTTACGGTCATTATTTGACCCACACAAGTCACAATCGAAATATGAAACAGGTTGTCAAAAAAATATTACGTTACTTTAGTCACAGGTACGATAACGGTGGAATGATAAAACAGATGTATCCAAGCTATTTGTTCAAAGTTTAGATATTTACTTGGGGAGAGCTCTATCACTGATATTCAAGGATTACCCTGGAAGCTAAATGACTATTTAGCTCTACCCTTTTTACTATAAATTTCGTGGATTGCACTGGCGCGATCTTCCTTACGCGTTTCCAATAACAACTCTCTCGTCAGGTGCTGGACGCTGTCTCCTTCACCCGAGATCGTGGCCTCCCAGCTGTCACGGCGCCTCCAGCAAGAATGTTTTTAATTCCTTGCTTCCCACGATCCTGGAACTTAAAGAAACTTTTAAATACATGATATTTAAAGAATTCACTACTCCTCTTGCTTTTTATTTACTAAAGTAACATATTTGACTTTGTTCTACAATATTAAATTTGTGATTATATACTGTATTCCAAGTAACTATTTGGAATGGCAGGATATTGTACAAGTGCGCTAGGAAGAAATTATAGGCGCGGTATCGCATTGTCGGGATTTCACACCCTGTTGGTGAAAAAGCTTTACATGTTTCAATAGGATCATAACATATGCGCCGTTTAGTTCAAGTCTCTGATGTCATACGTGTTAAAAGTCACTTAGCTTACCTGGTTTACACCTCATGTTTAAATATTAAGCTCAGAGGCGGATTAAGACATCCCGGGGCCCCGGGGCAATGAAGAATATGGGGGCCCTTTCCTATAGCTTTTTATTAAAAATACATGTACATGTACAGTACATAGTACATTTACACGAATTATATGTACGGTGCTCAGGCTAATTGAGAAACAAACTTAAAAGAACCTTAACACAGTGTATTTTGCCATTTGCCAAAACCAGACAATATTAAACAAACTTTACTTTAGGGCCTATAAAACATAAAATAAAACAGGGAATTTGTCAGTTTGTGTACTCTGTCATATTTAATCAATGAAATTTGAGAAATCTCGAATTATATCATCGAAACTCAGTAGATTGGTGGGGGGGGGGTCCTCAAGCATGGGAGCCTGAGGCTTCAGCCTCGATAGCCTCAGTGATAATCCGCCACTGAATTTAAGCTCTATAATTGTTCATATGGTTTTTAAATCTCAACATATATGTAGAGTTGGGCACGTTACTTTCTATAAGTAACGGCGTTACCGCTACCGCTACCGTTACTTTTAAGAAAAGACTAAAGAGTAAAAAAGCCTTAATAATACCAAATTATACTCTATATGACAAAAAATCAAAAGAAACTCAAATAAAAAAATGGCCTGTCAAAAAAAACCTAATCTTGCAGATTTTTTAGGAGTGTGCTGTTCGATTTCAGGAACACAAGTTTTTCAAAATTGGCATCTGATAGTCCTCCTCGTTTGGAGGAGCTAACAGCTAATAAATGATACTAATCAAATGATCAGTTTGAAAGTAACGAGTAGCGAGTAACGATTGAAATCGGTCTAAAAAGTAGTGCCGATACCATTTTCGGTACATCATCTCAAAAGTAACGGCGTTACCGCTACAGCTACTAAAAAAGTAACATCGTTACGTAACGGCGTTACTAGTAACACTGTTACTCCCAACATTGCATATATATATATGGGCTAGAACTCAGAATGGTCCCCTGAGGTCTTTTACGATAACACAGACCATGCAAGGCTTGTGTGTATCATATATATATATATATATATATGTACACAGTATATATAATATATATATACACACACCATGTAACCTTTTATGAGTTCCGAGTGAAGATCACTTCTCTAGAGTTGGTTTGGTAAAGTAGAGAATTGCTTTTTCGAGCTCTCCATCTCACAATGCCAGCTCACCTTTGAATGTTCTGACCAGGTGTCTAATCTTCTTTTGAAGACGACTACCTAAACATTAGTTATATATCTTGTTTCATTTGGTAAACAGTGTTGATCCTCTGATGACAAAGCTATTTTTCTTCAGTGTTGAGGATGTTCCTTGTCTTGTCGTTAGTTTGAGAGTACTACACATTCTGCCTTTCCTATTTTCTGACGCTGCTTGGGGGTTATAGGATTTAGTTTGAGGTTAGTTACTAGTTTTTCCATTATTTTCCATCCGTATATTATGGTACACTTCCCTTTTCTTCTTTCAAACGAATATAGATTTAAAGTACGAGCCTTTCCCAATAATTTAGTCCTTTGTATTCATTGATTTTGACTGTGAAATTTATATGAATTTCTTTTGCAGTAGTTTCTTAATTTTTTTTTTATAGTGGGACGTTAAGACTATTAACAGTTTTCAGCAATGAAAAACTTCTCCCTAAGGGGAAGTCAATAGCGTTGATGTATATATATATATATATATATATATATATATATATATACGAAGGGTGGTCAGAAAATAAATTTACACGGCGTATAATTTCGTAACTAAAGGACCTACATTGATTATGTTTGTATCAGATGAATTCGTTAATGATTGTTGGCAACACTGCAAGTCGATTCGGCTGCCATCTACCGTACATTGGTTATATGAATCAGTTGAACATGGCGGCTCAACCGGAACAGTGCTCTGTCATTTCTGCAGCGATATTCCGAGTCTGTCAGTGGTCAAGAATTTCTCGAACGCATTGTCACAGGAGACGAGACATGGGTTCATCACCGTACTCCGGAAACAAAACGTGCCTGCATGGAATGGAAACACCATGGGTCCCCGCGACCAAAGAAGTTCAAGATTGTAAGGTCAGCTGGCAAAGTGACGGTTACCGTGTTTTGGGACCATAAAGGCATTTTGCTCGCAGACTTCATGAAAAATGCACAACAATCAATGCAGCTGCATATTGGTCAAAACTGGAACGTTTACGAGCGGCCATTAAACGTAAACGTCCTGAACTTTTCCGTAGAGCAGGGCACTGTTCCAGTCGAACCGCCATGTTCAACTGACTCATATAACCAATGTACGGTAGATGTCAGCCGAATTGACGTGCAGTGTCGCCAACAACGATTAACGAATTCACCTGATACAAACATAATCAATGTAGGTCCTTTAGTGACGAAATTATACGCCGTGTAAACTTATTTTCTGACCGAACCTCTTCTGTATAATATATATATATATATATATATATATATATATATATATGTTATACATGTTATAATTTATACTCGAAGTAAAGCCGCGCCCTGATGACTATTATGTTTATGTAATTTCATTCATTCAATATTTCCCAAGCTATCATATATATTTGACTCGTTTCCTTCCGAACGGAATTCACACACAGTGACGCAGACGGTTTCTTTGATTTCATTTGGGGAGAAAAATGCTCTCAGGTGACGTCAGTGGTATGGCCGCAAAATGGTAGAGTGCAATACAATTGCAAATGTTGCAAGATGCTGCAATGCAATATAGATCAAAGGTGCAATGCAATATTGATCACTGTTGCAAGGCAATGTTGGACACTGTTGCAAAGATCTGTGCACTAAGGTGGATGTTCCACGTTATTATGCAACAAAGGGGGAATGTTGCAAGAACAACAAGGGGTTATGCAACTTGGAGGCGGAGTTATCCCCCAAGAGAAAGAGAGAGGAGAAGGAGAGAAAGGAAGAGTAGAGGTGTTCGCCTGGCGGGAGCCAAGCGCATATTAAGACTTCAGCCGAGCGGCCGTTGTCTTAATATGTTCCTAATCAGCCAGTTGGCTTATCTGGCTGAGTTGCCAGATTGCGCTGTTTATTTAATTAAAGCATATATTCTGGCTTAATCAGCCAGTTGGCTTAGAAGACTGCGTTGCCAGTTTGCACTATTTATTTGATTAAGGCATATATTCTGGCTTAATCAGCCAATTGGCTTAAACAGCCAAGCGCCTCCGGGCATCATCAGCAAAAAAAAAAAAATTAATTACGGGGCTATAAAGCCCTCCCATTCTGAACTTTCCTCATATATATATATTAGGCTGTGTCAATTTTGGGGGTGAAATGACTAAACTGAAAATCATGTGATTTGGTAGCAATTTAATGTAATCATTTGGCATACAAAATAATATCCTTGCTTCAAAAACAATAAAAAATAACTCCTACCTACATCAATTTTAATTCAAAAATTCCATTTTTCCGTAAATTCGTAACAAAATAACAAATGTGCGCAAACATCGTATCAACATTTAAAGTGGCGATAAGATATCATTCAGAGTCTTTATTTGAAAGTAACCAATGCAGTCATGTCCTTTTTGCTGCGGTTCCTTGACATCAGCATTCGGCTTGCTACTTGCGCTTTGATGTAGCCTTCTCGCCTCTCGTGACTGTAAACTTGACTAGCTGCTTCTGTGACCATTTTCACACATCTCTCCACACTCTGAGTGTGAGAAGGCCACTTTCGCACTTGCATTGGGGCCTCTTTAAGTTGTGTTAAATCTTTGTTTGTTATACATGTTGTCAGTGGTGGCTCCAAAACTTCCGAACTCAAGTTAACTAATTCTGACAATTTCGTGGCACTGACGTTTATCGGAGGTACCTTCCTTGTCTGAACAGAGCAGTCTCCCAGCTGGTCATCATCTAGTGATGTTCCTCTAAGCTTTAGAATGATTTCCACAGCCTCAGTTCGCTCTTTGGTACATTGGCTGCAGAGTATTGCTTGCAAAACTGCCTCTGGCCTAGCATACCAAGCGGACCTTCTCACCACAGGTAACACGATGTCCACCACTACTTTCCTTTGGGTTCTCAGTAGCTGTAATTGAAATAAGATGTGGTTGGGCCCCTCCATCCACATTGGATTAAGTTTTACATTGAACCAGTGAGGAATATAAAACCCAATAATAAATTCAACAATCAACATCAAATTCTGTAGCATTTTGCCCTTCAGTGCATGTTTGGAAACCCAAATCCTGCAGAAACGAATCGCTGTAGTTAACCAACGACTGTGACTTACGGGTCCAATCTCCAAGAGAGCCAGATTTTGAGGCAACTCTCTTGATCTGATTGCTTGAACAATACGATAAGCGTAAGATTGATCCGTGCTGAGGTCTTTGATAACTTCTTCAGACAACACTGGAAGGGGAGGGCCTACTTCGAGCTTTGGAAATTTTGTATTTATTTCTAATTCCGTTACTTCATCTAGCATGCTGCCAAGGGGGCCTGACCACTTGTTGTTGCTCTTTGTAGGACCATCAAGTTCCTGGATGAGACGACGATGAGGTAGTTCCCCTCTGTGCAAATCACATACAATCCAAACAAGCCTTCTTCCAAGTTTTTTCTCTAAATGCGTCATAACACCGCCCTCCCATCCAGTGTTCACCGCAGTTGAGTCTCCACCAACGGCCTGCAGTGAACTGTCAAGTCTTCTTTCTTGAAGCCAACATATTATTTGATCAGCAATTGCGTCTGCATGTTTCTTGCCTTCTACTTCTGCTTCAGGAACAAAGTGAAACAAATAGCGGCCACCAGGTTCGGAACACACAGAGTAGTGTTCTTCTTCCCTCTACCTCTAGGAGAACTTTTGTGTCATCTCTTCTTCCATCAAACAAAAAGCAAGAGAGACCTTCCTCCTTCAAATCTTTTTCATCCTGATCAGATATTTCCTTCATTATTTTTTCTTGTGCTCTTCTTATCTTATTATGATCTATCACTAAGGATGTATCCTCTCGGCTGATGAGGCCTGCATCTATCCAAGCGGCAGTGGCAATCTCTGCAGTCTCTCGTAGCCCCGTATGGTGGCGAATACTGGCAAGGGCATTTGAGATGTATTTCATTCTCTTCGGCGAAGGTTCAGATGGCATTTTGGAGCTATCATTTGATGTTGCTTCTTTCTGTTCATCTGAAGAGCTTTCAAAGAAGTGAGAAACCTCTTGATAGAGCTCTTCATCTCTTTGGGTGGCTTCTTCACTCTTCTTTTTCTTCCTTTCTTCCCTCTCTCCGATTTTCTCTTTTTTCTTAGGAATAACAATCTGTTTTTTGGTTTCTGAATAATCTGCCGAACCAATCTGCATACTTCCTTGGCCTCCTGCCTTTGTTTTCTGCGCCTTTATGAAAGCCAGCTCCAAAACAGGGATCTTCTTCTCACGAGGACAGCGACAATCAATGTGAGGGTGAGGTTCTCTTCTGCATGAGGGAGAACAATTGGCTTCAGAACACAACTCTATGGGACACTGGCAGTTAAAAATGTCAAGAAGAGTATCAAGTGCGACCAGAAATTTATTTTTCTTTGCTAGTTTTCCTTTACCAAGTGATGTCTCAACTGCTTTGTGCCACAGCTTTGTTAATTTTAGTTCAATAGTTCTATACTGATTGAGTACAGGTGGTTTGAATAACACATTAGCTTTTTTCCACTGATGCAGAAGAGGGGGAATCATGTCCCTTATGAGCTCTTTCTCTTTGTAGTTCCTTTTATCCTTTGTATTTTGTTCACAAAGGAGTAACCCTAGTCTCAGTATGTCTCGCACTGTTGGTAGTTCTGATACGGGAAGCTCCTTGCCTGTACCGACTAACAGGCTCAAGTGGCATGACGACTGACCTCTTGTCTTCAATTTTGGCATCTTAGGAATATCTGAAAAGAAAGAAAAACATTTAAGTATTTTATATCAATTATGATGTTTCAAAGTTTAGTCATTCGATGTTCTAAAATTCAATAAAAAAATATTTCATGGGATTACAACATAATTAGACAGAAGAATATGAAAATAATAAATAATTGTAATAATCAATAATCCATACTTACAGTTAAACTGTAGTATTCGTCTAGTAGAATAACTATGAAGTGGTACAAGAGCAATACAGCAAACCAACCGTCTATGACATCTAAGAGGCAACTGAGGACTGAGAGTGAGGGACAGTTCTATTCATGTTGTGACTTGTACATTGTACAACAACTATATGACCTTGAAAACACTCCATATGCGATCAGTGGGATAATTCTGTGACAGATGAATAGTTAATCAATTTATGTCCTATTATTTAGTAAAAGAGTCAATTTCTGAAACTTTAAGGTAAAATTGATGTAGGTAAGGGTTATTTTATTTCATTTGGTTGGCCAATTTCAAGTTTTGACATGAAAAGATGCAATGCGTAGTGGCGGAAAGAAGAGAAGAGATCTGCCAGAAAGAAGGGGTTACTATCACGTTGAGCTAAACGTAAAAGGAAATCAAAAAAGAAGTGCTCTAAGCGTATGAAACCTATGGCTGATAATTTTTTAACTGATATAAGCTGAGGACACTACTCTCACGAATCATAGGTTGACTAATACTTGTCGAGGGAGGTGGCACTATTTCTGACTCGTCTTGGCGCGTTTCATCCATTCGTGTAGTTCACAATGCTGTAAATCGGAACTGTCCCTCTTTGATATACCACCCACTCAGTTCTCTATTGAGCATAGCGACTTTATTACAATTAACCCATTAAACACAATTAGTTCACCCAGTGCCCCTATAGAATTCGTGATACCTAGCTCAGGCCCTTACTTTTTTGACCCGAGCTGCATGCACATATACACTAAACTGCGTATAGCCCATTCTGATGGAACGGACTGCGACGATAGTTACTCTGCCTACCCTGAAACCAACTTTTTACACTCCATATTCAGCCAGTGTGAAGTGTATTTAAACCAGGTTAATATCTCGGCAGGAACGGGGTACTACCACCTACGAGCCTATCTCGAAAATGTCCTAAACTTTTTCAAAAGACGGGAAGGACACCTTTTTAACCGCCGAGGGGTATTACCACACTAAAGATGAAAATGGAATAAAGGATAAATTTAAAAATTCTAAATAAAAAGATATATGAATGTTTTGGTCGCCTGCATACAGAGAAGTTGCTTATGAACGGGGTGGAAATGAAGTTGAAGCTTACCCGCACGATTCCTGAGATCTGCATAAATCTGGGGTCTGATCAAGAAGAAGGCGCGAAACCCGTTGAGATACATATCATGGAGACGTATTTGCGTATACGCCGAGTGAAATTAAGTTCCCCGAAATAAATAGAAATTGAGAAAGACTTAATACACACCACAGTAAAATACCCAATTAACAGGGTACAGATCAAACTTTACACGTCCCCCGCAGGGTTGGCCTCGATGCAACTAGAAAACGTGGCCCTTGGAGTTCTACCTAAAAGGATATTAATTGGAATACAGGACCACGCCTCGACGAATGGAAAATATAAAAAGACGCTGTGTTCCCACTCTGCGCGAGAGCATATAGTAGTCTTGCTTATAATACAGGCGCCTGTGACGAACATGGTTATGGTGTAACGCAGAAAGAATTTGTCGAAGAATTTAACATTTATTCATTTGATATTACGCCTGACTTGTCTGCTGGCGCAAATAGAGAGAGAGAGGGAGGGAGAGAGAGAAAGAGAAGAGAGAGAGGGAGGGAGGGAGGGAGAGAGAGAGAGAGAGAGAGAGAAAACGTTTTATGGCCGTAACAGTTTGCCTGTACATTCTCGTTTGTTGGGAAGGGATTTCGTGATATTGGATGATATATTCACGTATGGTTGAGAAAAAACACTAACTATAGTTTATGATGCCTTGAAGCATAAAAGTGGAAGATATTTAATTACCCATGAAGGAATGACAAAGACGTATGATGAACTGGGCAGTACAATTTAAAATGCGTATCATAAAAGTGGAAGGTATTTAATTACCCATGAAGGCAGCTGCTGTAAAATTTCCGCGATACAATAAATAAATTTAAAAAAACAAAGACGTGTAATGTGGTGGGTTGTAAAATACGATATCGAGCGAGTTGTAAAGTTTTATGGCATGTGTCAGATGTCACCGTTCGTGGAGAAATGTGAAACGCTTTGTTATTTTGATCTTGTATTCTATATAGAGAGAGAGTTCAGGTGTTAAGTACGTGAAAATCAGAGAATAGCTAATAAAGAAATAAAATAACAGATGTTTCAGATTTTATTTTAAACGTGAACGAAGATAAATATAACAGTGTGTGTATATATACGGTATATATACATATATATATATATATATATATATATATATATATATATATATATACACGAAAGGTTCAGAATGGAAATCCGTTTATAACCCTGCAATTAAATTTTTGTTGTGGAAAGATAAGAAAAGCTTTGGTCAGCAGGGGCTTAATTGGGACAGTGAGAGAGAGAGAGAGAGAGAGAGAGAGAGAGAGAGAGAGAGAGAGAGAGAGAAAATTGAGATTGTAAGCCAGAATATGTGACGGGGAAGTATATATATATATATATATATATATATATATATATATATGAGAGAGAGAGATAAACAACATGATCGAGTGTTGCAATAACGGGGTCCTGCCCCTACGAACCGTGGAATGATGTTTACACTCCACCTTAGACCTACGGTTTAATACGGATCATTAGGACGCCCTGGCTAGCAACCGCGGAAGTACGCGTCGGGTCTCGAACCCGTCTCCAACTTAGACTTACAGTTTAACGCGGATCATTAGGGCGCCCTAGCTAGCAACCGCGGAAGGAATCGCCGAAGATAAATATAACTGTGTATATATATATATATATATATATATATATATATATATATATATATATATATATATATGTGTGTATATATATATATATATTTATATATATATATATATATATATATGTATATAAATATATATATGAGGAAAGTTCAGAATGGGAGGGCTTCATAGCCCCGTAATTAAACTTTTTTTTTTTTTTGCTGATGATGCCCTGAGGCATTGGCTGATTAAGCCAGAATATATGCCTTAATTAAATAAATTGTTCAAACTGGCAAATGGCGATACATTCAGTGCGAGTTATTTAAATCGTGTCGGGTTAAGTTTCAGCTTCGTTTTGGAAGCCGAAATAAACCATCGAATCAGTGATATGGAAATTGGTGAGACAATTCAGAGAAACGGGCAGTGATGTTATACGCAGAAATGGACCTGCGAGAAGCACGTGTCACAGACCGGAAACAGAAATAGACTCGAATATACAAATTTTACTTTTTAACTCTTCTGAAAAATTTAATCTGTAGCGACCGTTTATATAAGTGCAAAATTATTTCACGTTAACCTTACCAGAGAAATTCAGCCGAAAAATAGAATTTAAACAATACGGAATTATGTTCGTCAATTGTAATTAAGAAAACGGAAAAGAAAATAAATTAAGTCCAATTAATAAGCAATAGTGCTTGGACTAGTATCAGTAATAAAGGAAATAAATATGATTATCCTGATTAAACAAATTTTGTTAAATCAAACTCAGTCACAACACTTTCACACAACTATCGAAAAAAATACTAGAGAGAGAGAGAGAGAGAGAGAGAGAGAGAGAGAGAGAGAGAGAGTTACAAGGCCAAGAAGTACCTCAAAAGACCTTGCGGCCCATACCGAGAAGGTACCAATGGCAAAGAGTGCCAGGGAAAAATTCTTACATCCTCAAATAGTGTGCAAGATTCGGTTTGACCTTTTCTTGAACTGATCCACAGAGGAACTGTTCACAACTTCTGATGGTAGCCTGTTCCACGTGTCACAGATCTTATAGGTAAAGTAATTCCCACACAAAATAGTGCTAAACCGTTTCAAATCCAACTTCCAACCATTGCTGCGAGTTGAGTTATCGTTTAAACTAAAAATGCTTCTAAAATCGACATCGTTGAACCCGTGTAAGAGCTTGAAAACCTCGATGAGTTGACCGCGCAGCCTCCGAGTTTCCAGCGTAAACAAATTCAGGGCGTGTAAGCGTCGATTGTAACCCATATGCCTAACGGAAGGGATTAACTTTGTGGCCCTCGCCTGCACTCGCTCCAGCCTGACAATATCTTTCCTGAGGGTTGGCGACCAGAACTGCACAGCATACTCCAAGTGCGGCCGAACCATGGAATTGTACAGAAAGAGCACAATCTCCTTGTTCCGAAATCGAAATTGCTTCTAGGCTTTCTTTTCCACCTCAACGCACTGTTTAGTAAACTTAAGGTCGCTACTAATTAGCACACTCAAGTCCTTTTCCAAATCAGTGGCCTCGATATCACTCCCCAACATGGAGTATTACGACTTGGGATTGGCTTAGCCAATGTGCATGACCCTGTATTTACCAAGTTAAACGACATTTACCATTTTTCGGACCGCTCTCCTATCCTACGTAGGTCCGCACGCAGTTGCTCAATCACTACAGGCGTCCCAACATTGGCCCCAAGCTTGGTGCCATCAGCGAATTTGGCGATTCTACTGACGATAAACAACAGCGGCCCCAAAACGGAAACTTGAGGAACCCCGCTAGTGACTGAGGCCCAACCCGAGCTAGCCCCTTTAATTACAACTCTCTGCCGCCTATTCGTCAGCCAGTTTCCCATCCAGCTACCTACTTCCCCACCGATACCCAGCGCGCGCACTTTGGCCATTAGCCGGCAGTGAGGTACCTTATCAAAGGCTTTCTGAAAGTCGAGATAAAGTATATCAATCGCCCTACTCTTATCGTCCTCACTCCACATGACGTGCAAAAACTCGAGCAGGTTGGTGAGACACGACCTTTGCCGTCTAAACCCACGTTGGGAGTACCCAAGCAGCTTGTAGAAATCCAAATGGTCAATGATCCTATCCGCTATTATCCCCTCTAATAATTTACTTACAACCGAAGTGAGACTAATGGGACGATAGTTCCCTCGACTTTCGTGATCCCTTTTCTTAAAGATAGGAGTCACGTTGGCTTCCCTCCAAGCACCTGAGTCGTCTCCAACGATTTGTTGAGGACTGTAGCCAGGTGGGGAGCCACCTGGTCGCGCACTTCCCGCAAGACTCTGGGGAGGAATTGCTCTGGTCCAGGAGCCTTAAACGCGCTCATTTTGTTTATTCTATCGGCAACGACTGTCGCGGTACACAACACACTATCGAGACCAACACCGTCGTGCCTGACGCCTAGCTCGGGGATGATGCGAGTGTCCTCCTTGGTGAACACTCCCACAATGTACTCATTCAGCACATTAGCGATGTCCGCGTCGGAGGTCCGCAGCGCGCAGCTGGGGTCCTTTAACGGGCCTATCATGTTTCTAATGGGCTTTCTACTATTACCATAACTGAAGAACTCTTTAGGGTTCCCCTTGCAGAGGCTTGCCACCCGGAGTTTTCGTTACGTTTGGCTAGCCTAACCTTCGCCTTCACTTCCTTGCACAGGCGGACATACGCCTCATTGTTCTCATGGGAACGATTGGACTTCGCCCTCCTATACGCAGCTTTCCTATTTCGGATAGCCGAAGCGATGTCTCAACTGAACCACTTAAGCTGCGTTGAAGCAGGGGTGACCGGTTTTGATGGTATGGCAGCAGACTATAGCACCAAAATTTGTCCCTGGATGCACTCCACACTCCCTCAACATTGCCGCCGATCTCTAACCCCATCTCACCTACGCTATCCGGAGGCTAACAAAGTCCGGCCGCCGTAGGTCGAGCTTACTGCCTCTCGAGTTACTACGCTTCACTCGAGGGACGCCGACACAGAACCTAATCAGACCGTGATCACTCCCGCCCAACGATTCGTCAACTGTGAGGCCAGCGACGAGGTTGTCTTCGGTTGTGAGTACTAAGTCTAAAACGCTTTCGCCTCGTGTAGGCCCATTGAACAACTGATTCAGGAAGTTCTCATCAGCAAAGTCAACTAGCCTCCTCTCTTCGGTATCAGCAGTCCTGTCTTCCCATTTTATGCCGCGTCAGTTGAAGTCTCCTAAGACTACACACATCCTGTCCCCTAGCAGGCTACGGAGTTCGGTGTACAGGGCTGTATCCTCCTCGAGGAGATGCGGAGGTCTGTACACCAAGATTAATCTAGAGTTCGTTCCCTCCAAGTTCAGATCGACGCCAAGCAGCTCCCGTTCCGATCGGAACTGGCAGTCAACCGGACTCAACGTGTCCCTCACGTATATTAGTACCCTCCCCCTCCCCACGGGTGTGGTCCTTGTGAAACATTCTATACCCGGAATCTCGAGCTCCCCAACGTAGTCCCTACGATCAGTGTGAATCCAGTACTCTGTGATAGCAACGATATCCTGGTATTCTGATGCTAAGAACGCCCGTAGCTCGCAAAACTTATTCCTAATCGACCAAGCATTAAAAACCATTGCACGAAGGGAGCCTTCCCTATTCTGACCGCCCCCTAGCACGATCCGTTTCCCGAACAGCCAGGGCTGTCGGGAGTTGAAGAGCCCCTCACCAACAGGGGGCAATTTCCGCAGGACCCCGAGCCCCCTCCAACGGGAAATTAGGGTCACTCACCTGTACATGGACGCACCCTTCAATTGAAGGTACGTCCGCCACCGGCTCAACATCAACTCCCCCCGGTGGGGGCCCGTCATCAATGCCCGGGCTTGACCTCAACATACGGTATAAGTGCCGGTCGAGCAGCGTGCCTAGCACACCTTTACTCTTGTCTTTGAGGTGGACACCATCTCTCTGATAAAGGTCCCACCTACCCGAAAATGCGTCGAACGGATCAACAAACCTCACACCCAGTGGGATGCACAATTCTTGCACCCTCTCGGTGATGCCAATGACCTTACTGAGCGCGTGGTCACTGGCATTCACCCGCGGTAAAATGCCCTTCAAAATTCCCCTGCTTGTCTTAAGGTTTAGATCATCTGCAAGGTGAGTAGCTGGATGGGTAACTGTCCCCTGCATTGACGTAGCGACCCATGGTTTGGATCCCACATAAAGCTGTTGGTTCCTTCCGTTATATGAGCTTGGATATTGCGGTTAGCATTAAACACACACACACGCGCGCAAACACACACATACACACACACACACACACACACACACTGTTACGCGTGTACGGGCCACTTCCTCTCTTATAATGAATGCACTTTAGACTATCCAACGAAGGTGGTCCATTTAGTTAAGCTCGGCCTTAGCTGTAGAGCATCCGAGTAACAGAAATTGTAAATAGTTTCATCCAAATGTTTGGAAGGAGTAATCTAAGCAATTTATATAATGGAGGAGAGTTATCCGTTGTTCTATAATTTAAAGGAAATTAACAACAATGATATATATTTATAGTTACCATATTTCCCGGCGTATAACGCGCACCGTAATTGTTCAGTGTATAGTGCAAAAAATGTGCCAGGAGACGATATACAGCCAAAATATAATAATACGACCATCCCTCCCCTACCAAAAATATGTACCATCGCCGTATAACACGCAGGGTGATTTTTGGAGTATTTTGGGGGAAAAAAAAGGTGCGCGTTATACGCCAGGAAATACGGTAATTAATTAATTAATAGCAATGATTACTATAGTTGTTATAAGACCAAATTATGTCAAATATTATTAGAAAATGACTGTTTATCATAGTTTGAAAGCCTAAGTAGACAGTGATGATGTAAGCTGAGGGTACTTCCCATTGACAATACACAGACATTTATGATAACGTAACAAAAGAAACGAAATTTGAATGACAGTTAGGTAGAAAGTATAAGTACAATTAATGAGAACATGGAAAACTACTGGATGTGACGTAACCAGATAACGAACCAGTGACCTGGCACGGTGACAATGTAGTATAATATAATATAACATCTCAAAGTTATAAATTTGTAGCAGAAGCAAGAGAGTTTTTGATGACATTCCAATGAAATAGGTTTAGGTAGCGAGTTGACATAGATGAAATAGCGTTGGCGCTCAAAGAGCTGAATTTGGATATTTGGTCAGCATTAACGAGTACCTTGTGCAACGCCTTACAGTTATTCACATGAACGTAATTACGTGTAAAAGCAACTGTGTAGACAAGGACTGCTAGATCAATAGACAATAGATAGATAAATGACATGAATACTATAAGAACGATACGAAGACACCATAGAAAAATAATGATTGGTGCTACTTTAGTATGCGAGTCGTACTACTGCAAAAATGTAGAGTGCAATGCAATTGCATGCAACTTGCAACATTGCATGCAACATGAGTGTTTTTGGACACACACACACACACACACGCACACACCAAAAAAAAAAATATATATATATATCTGTGTATGTGATCTCCAGTGGGTAACCTAACACAGCTGCTCAGCGCACAAAATATATGTGTGTATGCATGTATAGAAAAGCTTTATTTATATATATATGTAAAAATGAACCATAAATAATTCCCATATTCCTATATTATCTTATCCTTCATGTAATTCTTGTATTCATTTATATAGTCTCTGTATCCATTGTAAGAAAAAGTATCCATTTTAAAAATTCATGTGTTATATGGTTCATGTATAATCTTATATATTTAACTTTATATAATGCCTATACTCATATGTATGTACGTGTGTGTATTCATTTTTACATAAGGACCAAAATCGCCCAACGCGAGTTTGGATAAAATATTTGATTCACTTTCTACTTTGCTAAATAATTGGTGACCTGTTTTTTTTAAAATCTCATAATCATTTTTTAGATTTCGCTTAATAAGGAATCCTGTTAAGCTTTGCAATGTTCACATTTTGTATACACTCTCTTTCGTTATAAACAATGAGATCATGTCTTGCCTAAGCATTAAAATTGTACATCTTAAACCTTAAAATTTCACTCATATGCATATTTTAGTGTAAAGATGCATAGTCCGATTTCCACTTTTAGTTAACTTGGCAGATCATGATAACATCAGATCTGAAAAGTCGCGGTTTAAGATAAAAATATGGTTTCGTCTTCAAATATTTTGTTTACTCGTTCAAGCCTTACCACAGCTAAAAAATTTACTTATTTTCAAATATTGTGCAAAAATAATACAGCCTTCTTAGCATTTAATAATAATAATGTTAGCAGTTTTTGGGTATATAAACCCATTCAAATTCATCCATTGTCATTCAGAAGCTAATTCAGAGGCTGAGCACTACCTGTATTTTTTAGCAGTAAATTTACAGTGAAGAAACTTTTTATTGTCCCCTTCGAGCCTTGCTCTCTTCAGAAAAACTTAGAAAACTTTCCGGATACGCTATAAGAAGAATCCGGAACCTTCAGCATTTAGATTGCAAATCTACCAGAGTCCTCCGAGCCACTATAGAAGAACTCGGAGAGTAACATAGAAGAAAAACCACTTCAAGGCACCTATCCGTTGCTTGCCTCCTAAACCAGAACCCCCGTCAATCCGAACCACCCCAGGGCCATAGACGGAGGGGTTAACAACTGGCGACCCTTTAACCAGGATCTTCACGACTCCAGGATTCTTCCAGTCCTCCAGACCCTTTAACCAGGATCTCCACGACTCCAGGATTCTTCCAGTCCTCCAGACCCTTTAACCAGGATCTCCGACTCCAGGATTCTTCCAGTCCTCCAGACCCTTTAACCAGGATCTTCACGACTCCAGGATTCTTCCAGTCTTCCAGACCTGGAACCAGAACCAACACCCAGTTGACCGGCGTGTCACGACTTCGAGTTCGTCACATCCACCCGTGAACCGGTGCGTTACGACTCCAAGTTCTTCACGCCTACTTTTCATCTAGGAACAAGTGGCCAGCCAGACACGTCTTCAGGACACACCTCAAAAGGATTTCGCCATAGGAATCTTGTTAAGTACAAAACTCTTTTTTAAAATAATTTCTAAACATTTGAAAAGTCATTATTATTAACAATTAATATTTAGTATTGAGCCAGAATTAACAAAAAACACAGTGAACACTACAGACACCAGTGATACACTCTTTTATTGAAAACAGTATTGTCACAGTTATTTTCAGTTATTTTTACTATTCTAGTTAGTATAGTATAATTTTATTTAATGTACCAAACATAGTATTACCATACCATCACGTACATTTGAGTGAAATTTTGTTTACATTTTTATTTTTGTTTGCAATCTTTTCAAATTTTCCCCGAGTTAGGCAAATTGTTGTGCATTATTTTTTTTAGATAGTGTAGTTAGGAAAACCCCTTAAGTGATCATTCCATGAATTAAGATCGGTCAAGCAGACCTAATTAGAACATTAATAAGTACCTTCACATATGAGCGATTCAGACGGTGCGCTTTCTGACATCGAAGAATTACCTACACCCATTTTTCCACCTACCCCGCGCCCTTCAAACATATTCCAAACACACAAGTCAGTATGTCTCAGTCTCAAACCCCCGCCCCAGCATATATTAACTTAGGCAGATTAGTAAATCTTCCTCATACTGTTTTAATTTTTAAGGGGACCATAGATAATCGTTTTGTTGAACCGCGCGTAAGACCTTGGGTTGAGTCTTTAGAGCAACATTTCTTACGCGAGAATATTACCGATGATGATATAAAAATCAGAGAAGCAAAAAGATTTATTGACCCTAAAGAGGGAAATGCCCATGACACAGTCACTTACGTCCCATCAATTAGCGAAGCTATAACATGGGACGATTTTAAACAAAACCTATTAGAATTTTTTAAAGAAATAACCCTTGCACAACCCTTAGCCACATTAGAAGCAGTCTTCCAAGTTAAATGGAAGAAAGAGGAACACGAGGATTTAAACAATTTTATTACACGTACACACAAACTTGTAGGAGAAGCCCTCCGGGCCGCAGAAAATGCATGTGGCATAACTTTTACTTCGAAACAAAGAAATCTAATAGTAGCCACAACCATTTACCAAAACTTACCCGGAGCGCCTAAAAAAAAGTTTCAGGAGTTTTTAAATGTTGACAAACCTGTCAGTGTAGCCATAAACAAAACACGGGAACATCACCCCGATTTAGCAAACCAAACCTACCGAAAGGGTAGAGAAACCCCTGTACAGTATATTCAGCAGCAGCCACAACACCAATACCAACAACAACAACAATATAAACCAAGGCAAATACAGGGAACACCCCAGAAACAAGCCCCCCAAACCCAGAATACACGCCCTCCTCCACAGTGTTTTAACTGTGATAGTTTCGGGCATATGATAAGTCAATGTAATTACCCCTCGTATTGCTCCCACTGTCACGAACATGGTCATCGCCGTGGCGATCGCCAAAAGTGTGCTGATAAAGCCCCTGCAGGGTATAGACCCCACTTTCAGAAACCAAACCAACCACGTCCCCAAAACGTATCCCAAAAGTCAACCAATCCCCAGAAACCAGTCCATTCCCAGCCTCAGTCGAACTACCAACCCAATAAATCACGACCACAGGGTCACCCACACTCTTACCCCATGTATAAACCCCAATACAACCAGCAAGGTCAACTAGTTCGGTACGTAGAAGTACCCGGGGAGGAATCATTTTCCCCAGAGAACAGTTTTCAAGAACACCCTTCAGCGTATGATATCCCCGTAGAATATGATCCAGGTCCTCCCATAGAAGACCATGTGATCCCTTTTTTAGACCCTACATTGGAGGCAGCAGTTCAACCTCCTCCCTCCTAAATTACAGTAGTAAGCCCAGATACGCACACAAACTCCCCATCAGGATAATAGGTGCGGACCTCTTAGATTTAATAATAAATTGTAGTACGGATAACCAAGATTTAACTGCTCTCCTAGATACAGGAGCACACGCAACGTTAATTAAGAAACAATGCGTAGATGAATTACTAGAGAGTACCAATTATAAATATGAACTTAAGGCACCATCCTGCCAACTTAGAGGAGTTACGGGCACACCCATACCCACATATGGAGAAATTGAGTTATATTTAGAAATTGGAAACGCGGTATACCCCGCGAAATGTTGTATAGTGGACACAGTCGCCACCTTTCAGACAGACATCCTACTAGGGATGGATTTTTTTAACCGGAATCAATGGGAGATTTACCCAGCCGGAAAGTTAGTAAAGTGTCGAAATAGGACACACCATCTCCGCGAGGATGACAGACAACTTAATGCTAATAGACTTAGCTCAGTTCAGATTTCCGAAAGAAATAGGAAACCCCCTCTACTTGATAGCAGATCAAGTCGGCCGGTTGCATCCAGAGGGACAACCGCTCCAGAAATCAGACCCCAGGGTAATCAGTTCCAGTTGTTGAATCCAGTTGGATCAACCCAGGCAGTTTCCAGTCAGGCAGTTTCCAGACAGTCAGTTTCCAGACAGTCAGTTTCCAGTCAGTCAGTTTCCAGTCAGTCAGTTTCCAGTCAGTCAGTTTCCAGTCAGCCAGTTTCCAGTCAGCCAGTTTCCAGTCAGTCAGTTTCCAGTCAGCCAGCTTCAGTTCAGCCAATAAGGCAAATTTTAGTCGCCGAACCAGAATCAGATTCACAATTTTTCATATGCCCTACCGAGCATATAACAGTAGCACCTTATGAGAAGATTTGTTTCCTAGCAAAAGTAGTTAACAGTCAAGGAAAATTATTAGAGTCAGAGCGTACTCTGATTACAGAGAAAAGTAATTTCAAAAGAGATGTTCTTATTGCCCAAGTCCTTAGTCAGAGTCAGAATTCAGCTATCCCTGTTGTTTGTTTAAACAAAGGAGAAAGATCTATAGAATTAACTTCAAATCAGAAAATAGGAACTGTTTCCACAGTAGAAATAGATTCAGATTTCCCCATCAGTACGATAAATCGTGTTTCCAGTTCCTTAGAATTAAAGCCTTCAATATTAAAAGAAGAATATAAGAAATGTCTGAAGCACTCCCTTCAGGAGTCACCAGCTTTACAGGATCCCAAACTAATGGAATCACTTCTCGATTTCCTGATAAGAAATAAAGATGTGATTGCCCTAACCGGAGATCCTCTGGGCCGAACTAATTTGGTCCCTTTTGAAATCAAGTTGGAACCCAATTCCAAACCCATTTTCATTCCTCCCTATCGGGTTCCACATTCTCAGTTAGTCACTATTGAGGACACATCAAGGACATGTTGGAGCAGGATGTCATTCAGCCTTCAGCTAGTCCCTGGTCCGCTCCTATGATTCTCGTCTCCAAAAAGGACGGAACATCTCGCCCTTGTATAGATTTTAGACGCCTGAATAACATTACCATCCCAGACCGTTTCCCGATTCCAAACATGCAGGAAACAATTCTGAACGTAGGGAAAGCGAATTTTTTTCATCCCTCGATTTAGCATCAGGTTATTGGCAAATGGAGGTCAGTCCCGAATCTCGGGCATGACTGCTTTCTCCACTAACCGAGGCCATTACGAATTCCAGGTTTTACCTTTCGGAGTCCGAAATGGGCCTGCTAATTTCTCTAGGTTGATGAATATAGTCCTTTCCGACCTATTAGGTGTCGAAGCTCTCGTGTATCTTGACGATATTATCGTCTATAGTTCGGACATAAAAACACACTTTCAACGCCTTCATAATGTGCTATCACACTTGAGAAAAGCACACCTTAAACTGAAGCTTGCAAAGTGCAATTTTTTACAAGAATCCCTGGTATACCTAGGATTCCTACTCTCGTCCACAGGAATTAAACCTGATCCAGCCAAACTCGAAGCCCTGGAAAGGTACCCTGTACCCAAGACCATCGACGACGCCCGTGCATTTATTGGTTTTGTCGGATTCTATCGGAACTTTATCCCCAATTTTCGAATATTGCTAAACCCATTACTAATTTGTTCCAGAAAAATTCGAAATTTAACTGGGAATCCGATCACCAACATGCCTTTGAAACTTTAATTAATAAACTAACCTGTCATCCCATTTTACAATATCCTGATTACACAAGACCCTTCATCATAGCCACAGATGCTTCCTCCTATGGACTAGGAGCCGTCCTGTTACAGGACGTAGACGGTGTGGAATTACCCATTGCTTATGCCAGTCAACTTCTCTCTGCACCTCAACGGAATTATTCCACTACGGACCGAGAGGCCCTAGCGGTATATTGGGCTTTGAAAAAATTCCGAAATATCGTCTATGGCTACGATGTAACCATCAAGACTGATCATAAGCCACTCACGTACCTCTTCAAGGACAAGCTACTTGAAGGACGATTGAGTAGATGGGCTCTGTTGATTCAGGATTTTGCAGCGAAAATCGTATACAAACCGGGAAAACTGCAAGTTATTCCAGACGGATTGTCGAGACTCAAGCCCGACGCCCGAGTGAATAAAATAGGACTTCTTCCTGTGTTCGACTACGAGTGTCTGCAATACTCCCAACAACAGGACCAACACACCCAAAACCTTCGGGCGCGCCTGGAACAAAAGGAACCATCGAAGGTAAAAGAACAGTACAACCTCAAAGATGGGCTCGTACATTTCAGGAACGAAGATGGAAACGACCTCGTGGAGATACCAAAGGATCTCGTTGATATAGCCATTGGACTTTGTCACGACTCACCTTTTTATGGACACATGGGGCCGGATCGCACCATCAAAAGTCTTTTGGAGCGATACCATTTTCCCGAGATGAACAGAACGGTACATGAATACATCGCCGAATGTCCATCGTGTTTAAAGCATAAGGGCAACGTACCATCCACCGCTCCAATGCATAAATATCCAGTATGCCAGAGGCCCTGGCAAAGAACTGGAATGGATATACTGGGACCATTTCCCAAAACATCAAAGGGAAATCAGTACATCATTGTGTTTACGGACCACTTCTCGCGTTACAGCGAAGTAGCCGCCATTCCAGATCAGACCTCGGAAACTGTGGCAAGAGCCCTAGTGGAACGCGTCATCCAAAACCATACCACTCCTTCCATCCTAATCTCGGATAACGCCCGTAGTTTCACTTCCAAACTGTTCGAGTCACTTTGTAACATGTGTAGAATTAAAAATACACACATTGTGGCATACCACCCGCAGGCAAACGGCTTAGTGGAAAGACACAATCGAAAGATCTTGGAAGCCCTGCGCCACGTTGTCGATGCATCCTCCCGTACATGGGATGATTCCCTTCCCATGGTACAAACAGCCATCAACAATGGCTATAATGTGTCCATCGGGGACACCCCTCATTTCGTTCTATATCACTACGACAAGCGTCTACCTTTTGATTTGCCCGACCAAACCGACCCGGCAGTCCTAACATCTTCCGAAATGGCAGAAGCAAATCAGCAACTAGCTGAACGATCTTTCAAGATTTTTGACATAATCCGCTATGCCCTCGACCAACGAAACCAACAGATGGAGCAAGAACAACATAGGCGTCATCCCCGTCAACGGACTATAATCGTTGGTATGCGATGTTATCTGAAGAGCGTGAAACCGCCAGGGGCTCATCGAAATTATACCCGAAATGGGATGGCCCATATAGGATTATGAAAGACCTCGGAAAAAATCGTTATGAAATCCTCGACCTCCGGGATCATTCCAAACTAAAGATCATTCACGCTGACAATTTGAAGATAGCTTCCGAGCAACACCTTCCCAAAAAACAGCTGCCAGGCGTTCGAGCCGCCTATCCTTCAAAAGGTCAAGATATTAACAAATCGGGCAGGGATCAAAAAACTGAAGTAGTCACCGCGGGAACCGCTACCCATGACGAAGATTGGTACCTCGTAATACCACCATTACTCGAGGCAATCTCTGAACAAGAGGAGGCCCCAGAGCCAAGCGTCCCATCGGACCCAGACCCTGGAGAAACCCCTTCGAGAGAATCACTCAGTGGAACTCCACCATCTCCTCCAACTCCACCATCTCCTCTGTCACCACCCTCGCCGATTGATGATCGACGCACGGACCCGACATACCGCCCGCAAATGCATCACCCACGTGAACTAGAACCTTCACATAAGAAACGAACCCGCTCAGAATCCGAGCTCAACGGTCGACCCCCATTGCCACCAAAACGAGGCCGACCCCTTCGCCCACCAACACAAGTATCCACACAAGTATCCACACAACTACCCCCAGCTCCGTATAACTTAAGGCGTAGAAATGAATAAAATTGTCCCCCTTATAATTTTCCAAATTATTTACTCTTGTAGACCTAGCATTAAAATTTCTACCGGAGTTGTTATAGAAAAACTTGCAGAAGGTAAATTTTTGAAAGGGCATGCAGACCTTTATATAAATTTGCAACCCCCTGCTAGAATTAAAATCAATCTCCTTCAGATACAAACCCAATTAGAAACGTTTGAAAGTAAAGTCCAAAATTCTTTCCAAGGAAAAGATCAGATAGTCGCGTTCTGTTAGAAAATACCCTCGAAAATATTCAAACTACAGCACGCGCCCTATCAGAAATATTAGCCTTACCATGGATACAAACTGAAACCAAAAATTCCGAAAACTTTAACCAAAGAAGTAAAAGGGGACTGATAGATATAGGAGGGAAACTGTTCAAAGGTTTATTCGGATTAGCAACCGAAGAAGATATTAAAAGAGTTGAACTTAAATTGAATCTCTTCGCTCGGAATCGACAATATAATGGACACATGTTAGAACAACTATTAGGTCATTACACGAAAACAATCGCTTCCTTCACTCCCTTTCGGACAGATTCACATACCTTGAATCCATGTTAGCTCAATACAAAGAACACAAACGATATCTAGAATTAATAGAAATAATGAACATACAAGTAACCCTAATCGATAAATACTTACAACGAATAACTACGATTCATTCCAAGGTTTTGCGTGCAACCCAGCTAGCCCATGGAAAAATCACTCTTTCCACCCTAATACCATGGGAAATACTCCAGTCCTTGATTCACACCGCCCAGTCACAATTAAAATTATCACCCATATTCCCACTCAACCACACTAATTACCCTCAATTTCTAGAATACACCTGGACTGTACATGGACCACGCCCCTACACATACCTCATAATTATACCATTTTTCGATTTCCTCACTTATGACGTATATAGATTTCACCCTTTCCCAACACCCTACCAAAATAACTCTAATGTCTATCGATTGTATTTACCCACCGTACCACCTTACCTTTTCCTCACCAAAGATCTATCAGCTTATTCTATGATGTCAGATAGCGACGTCCGGCATTGCCGATTCCCGCAACCAAATAAACAACTCATCTGCCCTCCACTCAAACCAGTTATTCTTCCCACTACTAGGTCTTGCTTTGTCGATTTAATTCGTGACCGGCATGCCCCCGTATGTTCATTTAAAAAATTTCATTCCCCTAAAACCATCCAACTACGAATTGGACCAGACATCTGGGTTTCCTTCGCGAACAGGACTGCCGCTACCCTCGAGTGTCCATCAAATTATTCCCTCATTACAATCCCTATGATTATTCGGCTACCAATTGGTTGCTCCTTGCGTTCAAAAGCCCTCCAAATATACAACCCGTATAAGGTTACCCTTAATAACTCATACCCATTTCCGTCGCAAATTAAATTTAAACCCGTCATAGAGATCTTAAATCTCTCCATAAAACCTGTAACCATCCTACCCGAACTGCATGCCCCTGAATGGAATGATCAATTGAGCCGGTTTAAAATTTCGGATGATAACCAAAACAACCTCTTACAAATACTACAACCGGTAACCATTTTCTCAACATCTGCCGTTAGTATCATTATTGTGTGTGCTATTATCCTCGTGTATTTGTGATGAAAAGATCATTCTGGGAACAAAGAAAACCCAGTGACACGGAACATGAAACTATTTATGCACGACCAAGAGTGCGTACCCAGACCACGTGAACTAGACTTAAACCACCCGACTTATGTTGTATATATAAATCTGTATTATAAACCAATAGTTATCATCTAGTTAGCCTTAGTTAGGATGTTACGTTATTATATTAATATCATTCTAGAGGGAAGAGCCCTGTAAAAATGAACCATAAATAATTCCCTATTCCTATATTATCTTATCCTTCATGTAATTCTTGTATTCATTTATATAGTCTCTGTATCCATTGTAAGAAAAAGTATCCATTTTAAAAATTCATGTGTTATATGGTTCATGTATAATCTATATATTTAACTTTATATAATGCCTATACTCATATGTATGTACGTGTGTGTATTCATTTTTACATAAGGACCAAAATCCCCAACGCGAGTTTGGATAAAATATTTGATTCACTTTCTACTTTGCTAAATAAATGGTGACCTGTTATTTTTTAAAATCTCATAATCATTTTTTAGATTTCGCTTAATAAGGAATCCTGTTAAGCTTTGCAATGTTCACATTTTGTATACACTCTCTTTCGTTATAAACAATGAGATCATGTCTTGCCTAAGCATTAAAATTGTACATCTTAAACCTTAAAATTTCACTCATATGCATATTTTAGTGTAAAGATGCATAGTCCGATTTCCACTTTTAGTTAACTTGGCAGATCATGATAACATCAGATCTGAAAAGTCGCGGTTTAAGATAAAAATATGGTTTCGTCTCAAATATTTTGTTTACTCGTTCAAGCCTTACCACAGCTAAAAAATTTACTTATTTTCAAATATTGTGCAAAAATAATACAGCCTTCTTAGCATTTAATAATAATAATGTTAGCAGTTTTTGGGTATATAAACCCATTCAAATTCATCCATTGTCATTCAGAAGCTAATTCAGAGGCTGAGCACTACCTGTATTTTTTAGCAGTAAATTTACAGTGAAGAAACTTTTTATTGTCCCCTTCGAGCCTTGCTCTCTTCAGAAAAACTTAGAAAACTTTCCGGATACGCTATAAGAAGAATCCGGAACCTTCAGCATTTAGATTGCAAATCTACCAGAGTCCTCCGAGCCACTATAGAAGAACTCGGAGAGTAACATAGAAGAAAAACCACTTCAAGGCACCTATCCGTTGCTTGCCTCCTAAACCAGAACCCCCGTCAATCCGAACCACCCCAGGGCCATAGACGGAGGGGTTAACATATATATATATGTGAACTCCAAGAGATCTCCTAACCTAGCACATCTCAGGCCCACAAAAAATATATGCATTTGGGTGTGTAAATGTGGGTAAGCTAAACACAAGAAGAGAGAGAGAAGTTCTACCCATTCGTAGCCATGGAGCATCGCATAATGGTGACTTCAGCATCACAGCCACCATGCTTTGAAGGCAGCCATTCGCATCACAGTCAGTCGTATAGGGCGAACAGTTATTTACGTACATTAATGTTTTTTTAAAAGATGTAAATAAAACACAACTGCATCGTACTGCCTATTTAATATATATCGAAATACAAAATATGCACATACATTAGGTGCAAAACAGGGATAATACATATATGATTTATATATATATATATTAATATATATATATATATATATATATGTGTGTGTATAATATATATATATATAATATATATAATATATAATATATATATTATATATTCAACATCAAAACAATACAGCCAGTGGAGGAGAATTGTATTAGACGCAAAAACAAGAATAATCGGTGTTATTTAACATATGTATATATACGTATCAAAAAAAAATAATGCAACTAGTACAGAAAAATTCCTATATACAACAAAATACACAACACGTGTTTAATATATATATATATATATATATATATATATATATATATATATGTGGTGTGTGTGTGGTGTAAAATCAACAATGAATAATTCCTATGTTCATACATTTTTATATTTATTCGCAAAGGTGGGAAGGACCGAGTTCCAAAGGACCGAACTCCAGGAACTCGGTACTTTCTAAGGACCGTGAGCGGGAAAGTCGGTCCTTTATCAGTGAGGACCGAAATGAGGAGCGACGGTCCATTTTTAAGCAATTCCGGACGTCCGGTCCGGACGGCTTTTTAGTGATTTTAGTGTGTTTAGTGATTATTTGAAGTTCTAAAGAAGATTCCTCCAAAAGACTCAGAAAGAGACTGAGACTGAACTGAAACTTGTTTCAACACCTGAAGGACTTCTTCATCAAGTTTACCACGATCCCATCCAGTGCCGCCGTGGAGAGGCTTTTTCTTTGGGGAAGGACGTCCTGAAGCCGAAAGGTCAGGAGGACAGGCCATTGTGAAATGCTAGTCTTCTTGAAGGGAAACTCAAGCATTTAACTTAACTTTTTTCATCATTTATGTATTGTATTAATTATAATTTACGTTAAGAAAATTAAAGATTTCCGGTGTCTTTAATTTCATTTTTCATTTTAATCAAATTTTTCACTTATATATATAAGGACTGACTGAGGACCGAGTCGTCCTAGGTCCTATCTTCAGAAAGGACCGTGACCTGGACAGTCGGTCCAGTTTGAGGCAAGGACCGGGACCGGGACCGTCGGTCCAGTTTGAGGCAAGGACCGGGACCGTCGGTCCAGTTTGAGGCAAGGACCGGGACCGTCGGTCCAGTTTGAGGCAAGGACCGGGACCGGGACCGTCGGTCCTTTATGAGGCCCGGGTGCCCACCTTTGTTTATTCGTATGATTCTTATATTCATTTATATAATTCTTATATCCATTTATATAATTCGTATATTTATATAATCCTGTATATTCTTATGTATTTATATTCATATAATCCTTATGTTTAACTAATCCGTATATTTATGTAATCTTTATACTCAAATATTCATTTTTACATGAGAACCAAATTCGTATAACGATGACGAAGTTTGGATATATATTTTATTTGCTTTCTATTTTTTGCAGTGTCACAATCATGCAACGTACCATTTGTATGGTTGAGCCTTATCCATATTTGTGTCATTGGAGGTACGCTGTGAGAAGCGAATGTCCCTTAATTTCATTCCCTTAAAGTACAGTCAAGACATTCGATGGTTTAGATCTACAGATCTACAGAAGCTAAGGCTAACAAAGACCCTAAGATCCACTCTAAGGTTAGCCCGAGAGAAAGGAAAGAGTAGTGGGTTAAGAGAAGAGAATAAAGGGTTAAGTAAGTAGCAACACCTATCACTCATGGGTCAACATTCATTCAGAAAAAGAGAAAAAAGACTCACCATCATCATCCGCCAGCCACTGCCGACAAGTCAGAAAAATAGTCGGAGAATAGGAAAGGGGTGAAAGATGAAAAGAAGTAAAATAAGAACACTTACAAACCATGCAAACACAGACTTAACTCACAGTCATACCATGCAAACTAAAGACATGCAAGTAAAGAGAGTTACAGACATGCAAGTAAGGAGAGGATAAGAAAAAATAAAAAGTAGGTAAAGTTAAACAAAAAGTGGGTTAGTTTACTCTACGAGCTACATCTACGTCCATGTTAGTCTAATTTTTTTTTTAAATTTTATTGCTGGCATCACACGCTGGCATGTCACAAGCTGGCATTAATCGTCAACAGACTCATCTTCGACCACCACCCCCAGAGCTCCTGTTACTAATTGTTTTTATTTTAAACAACGTTAATATTTTAAAAATGCCTATCTAAACGGTTATTAAACATATTAAAGCTGGTAGAATGAACGACTGACGCGGGAAGATTATTCCATTTATCAATTACTTTAAACAAAAGTAGTTGTTAGCGATATTAGTAAAGAAACGTCTGCCACGCAACTTAAATCTGTTATTACGAGTATTGCTATTATCGAAAGTGAACAGTTTGTCAAAATTTACGTTATCGATGTTATTAACGATTTTGAAAACTTCAATAAGCTCCCCCCTTAATCTCGTAGTTTCGAGTGAATGCAAGTCTAACCCTTTTATCCTATCTTCATAAGGCTTATTGCGCAATGACGGAATTAGTTTCGTGGCACGACGCTGAACCCTTTCTAACCTATCAATATCCTCGCGCAAATACGGGCACCAAAACTGAACGGCATATTCTAAATGAGGCCTGACTAGGGACTTGTAAAGGGGCAATATAATATCCTCCGATTTAAATTCGAAATTACGCGCTATGAAGCCTAACATCCTATTAGCATTTGTGCAAGACTCCAGGCACTGGCTCCTAACTTTTAAATCCTTAGATACGCGTACACCTAAATCTACTTCCTCGTCAACGCTCGCTAACTCTCTATCATCCATCGTGTACGTGTAATTATTGTTACGAGAACCTACATGAAAAACTTTACATTTGTCTACGTTAAATTGCATCTGCCACTTATCCGTCCACGCCATAATCCTATTTACATCGTCTTGGAGCCTATTTCTATCGTCCTCGTTAACAACCTTACCGCCTATTTTAGTATCGTCCGCGAATTTTGACACGTTACTAGTCAATCCTACATCTATGTCGTTAATGTAAATTACGAATAGCAATGGGCCTAACACTGAACCCTGTGGGACACCGCTACCTACATCCAACCACCCCGATTCACTACCATTAACTCCCACCCTCTGCCTCCTAGCACGAAGCCATTCTTCTAACCAGTTAGCTACCTGACCGCGTATACCGTGCGCTTTGACCTTCGCAATTAATCTCCTATGCGGAACTGTATCGAACGCCTTTTCAAAATCTAAATAAATAACGTCAGCCGCTCTATGCCTATCGTATTCGCGCAATATTTCGTTATAAAATTCTAACAAATTAGTTAAACAAGACCTATGGCGTCGAAACCCAGGCTGACTACTATTAATCAAATCTCTACTTTCTAAGTGATCGATAATACGATCCCTAACTACGGATTCCAAAAGTTTACCGACAATTGATGTTAAGCTAATGGGCCTATAATTGCTAGCTACTGCGCGGTCACATTTTTTAAAAATAGGCGTGACGTTAGCTAATTTGGTCTTCAGGAATAATCCCCGTTTTGAGTGACTGATTAAAAATCTTCGTTAAGGGGCCTACGATAACGTCTTTCAAATCTTTCGAATATCTGGGATAAAAAGCGTCAGGGCCTGGAGCCTTGCTAACTTTTAGCCTATCGATATAATGCGCAATCTCACCCTCGTAAACAGTTATTTCATCCAAAATAGTCTCGCTACTAAATGGAACGATATCGTCCACGTCGGGGACATTATTTACGTCTTCTACGGTAAAAACTGTCGCAAAAAAGTTATTGAAAATACCCGCCATCGCCTGAGCGTCAGAAGCCAAAGCACCATTAACATCCACTAGAGGGCCTATGTTATCTTTTATCGGCTTACGATTATTAACTTATTCAAAAAACTTTTTTGGATTATGTTTACTATCCGCAGATATAAGTATCTCTAAATTACGCTTAGCATTCCCACTGATCTTTAAACCTGACATCTAAGCTCGATATATCTATTAAAGTTAGCTGCCGTGCCATTGCGCTTATTAAGTCTATACGCTCTATTACGCTCTTTTATGAACTCGCCTATTTAGTCCACCACTTGGGCCTACCATGATTTCTAGCGCGCTTAGGCCTACGAGGAATAAACTCCCTTTCAATATTCCTAAAACTTTCTTTAAACTTCACCCAATGCAAATTTGTTTCATTACCCATAAATAAGTTATCCCAGTCCACTACTCTCATCCTATCCGCAAAACTATCAAAATTAGCCCGACGAAAATCATGGACTTCTATTACGTTACTATCCTTAGTGTTTTCTATCGATAACTTTAACCTAAGAATTTGATGAGCACTACATCCTAAACTCTCGCCTATTTCTAAACTATCGACTATATTTTCGCCGTTCGTCATCACCAAATCTAAAATATTGTCACCGCGCGTTGGTTCGGTAACTATCTGTCTTAAAAAAATATCCTCCAAGAACTCAGTCAATCTCAAACCTTCCTCATTACCAGTAAAATTCTCGTAATTAACATTAGGGCATTTCAAGTCTCCGACAATTGTAATATTCCTATTGTCAATAAAGTTACTAAGAAGCGAGTAAAATCTACTATCGGTGTCGATGGGTTGAACAGGAGGTTTATACACAACAACAAAATTGAAACTAATACTACGCGCCCTAACTTCAACGCATATCGCATTAATTGCTGCCGGAAAATCTATCTTAACCTCGATAGCCCTAAGGGAATTACGAATGTACAGCAAAACGCCGCCACCAAACCTATGTAACCTATCGTTAGTAAAGATTTTAAAACCCGGTATATCAAGTTCCCCCAACAAGTCCCGAGTCACGGTATTTAACCACGTTTCAGTGATAGCAACTATATCGTAGTTGCTGGAATAAATTATCGCCTTAAATTCGTTTAATTTATTTCTAATACTACGCGCGTTACAATAAAAGACGTTTAAGTTATTTTTTACCACGGGACGGCGTTCTAAACTATTTTTTACCTCGGGCCCACGTTCCCCGGACCCACAACGTTTAAAGAAGGCTTCGACCTACAGAACTTTCGCACGTTTTCGTCTATTAACCTACCTAGCCTAGCATTACCTATTTCATTAAAATGCACCCCATCTTTTATAAAAAGGCTAGGATCACTGAATTCGGACCACAGCTTTACGAAGGGTACATTTTCCTCAGCACAAATCTCTTCTAATTTATTATTCAAAAATATTGTTTTTGACGTAATCCTAAGACCCAACCTAGGGGTAATAAGTAGAACTAAAGACCTATCTGACCTCGCCTTCAGGGACCTAATTAACCCCCTATATCTCTCCAAAAGGTCAGGCACTCTCGTATCGGGCCTGTACGAGTCGTTGCCTCCCATATCTCCATTTTCCATTTGTTATAGATTTTATGATAATTAATTATTGTTGTCTTGCATCTAACCCTCATCCCTAAATTTTATTAGATTATGCATGCACATTGCATGTGGCATGATTGGAACCCTTGGTTGTACTTCTTTATTCATTTACTTAATTCTTCCTCAGATGTACCCAATTCCTTAATATTTACTGTATACTCATATAAGTATATATATTTAATTAATAGTTTCACCCACTCTTGTACAATGGCTGTAAACTCTTCATCACTGTATCTCTCTAATTCGCTTCCTCTAATTTCTCCCAAGAATGACTTGTACTGTACGTAGGAATTAAATAACTATGGCGTATTAATTATGAATTAACGTCTCGCATAATTTGAATAAGTATGACGTCATAAAAGTAAGTTAAGTCCCTTCACATTTTCCATACCTTGAATACTGATCATATCTTTAGTATTCAATGTATGGTAAATTCTTTATATCATACTAACAACGTCACCCTCTATAAATCATTATTTATATGTTGTGTCCTGTCTGGTTTCCTGCAGTATAACTATTATTCGATCATATTCATCCGTACGTCCATATCTTATCTTGACCGTTATCTTTTATTAATTTTATTAATTATTCACTCATCGACCTACCTATTGTCTACCTATGCCCTATTAACATATCAGTCCATGTTTATTCGTGTCCGTCTTTGTTACGCACACAACCTATTGTGTGTATAATACTTATGCACTCGTACATGTCTGCTGATAGTCATGATTACGTACATGATCATGATTACGTACATGTAAATTCGGCCACATGTATTCTTTTTATTTTTTCCTTTTAAATTATTTAATTTCTAGCAATATACTCGTAAATGCTTATCCAAGTATTCGAATTCCGATGACAACGTCAAAAGCGAGTGCTTCTGAGGTCAACACCATCTTGCTTGCTCCTAATTCGAAACATTATTATGTTATATATTGTTATATATATATATGTGCCCATGTACTTTGTGTTATACTTCTAACATCCTAATTTTCTCTAAATATGAAACACTGTAAAACTATAGTTAATTGTGTTTAATTGTAAATAACTGTAATAATTTAATGATGTAATTAATGTACTTTAATGAAACTGTAATTAACGATAATAAGTGAATGTGAATTAATTGGTAATTATAATCATAGATATAATAAACCAAAATTACAATGTACTCAGTGATGTACTTGGGATTGTACTCAATGTACTACTCCGACATTATGTCGCCATTTAGGAATGTATATTCGACGATATTATTATTTTTTATTTATTTTTTCGTTTTATTTTGGAATCTTTCAAAATTCTGATGTGTTTAAATTATGCTTACCATCCAAGAATTGTTTAGATCTCCAGTTAAAGGGGGGAACTTAACCTTCAACTACACTCCCCTAAAATTAAGACTTATTCAATTCTTGTATTATAAATTCAATCACTCCTGTGTTAGCAGCCCTTCAGCGAGGAGGTCGGAGCCTTCCTCGAGGAGGCAGAGGGCCTCCTCACTTTTAAATTCCGGCCTGAGCCATGGTCGAAAGAGGTCGAACCTCTCCCCCTGTAAATTCAGAATTAGACTTAAAAGTTGAGCACTACCTGTACATTTTAGCAGTAAATTACAGTAAGAAAAAGACTTTATCTTCTCCTTCGAGCCTTGCTCTCGTCAGAGAACTTAGTCATTAAAATAGAGAAAAATAATTTCCTGATACGTTACAAAAAGAATCGGGAACCTTCAGAGAGCTCTACCGAATCCTCCGATCCACTACAAGAAGAACTCGGAAAGTAGTATAGAAGAAACTACTGCGAGTAACAAATCCTTTGCTGCCATCTAACCAGAACCCCCGTCGACTTCGAACCAACCAAGGCCATAGACGCAGGGGTTGACATATATATATATATATATATATATATATATATTTTAGTGGTGGACCGGATGTGTTTTTGAACATCTGCGGATGCAGATGCGGATCTTTAATTTCAATATCCGCGGATGCGGATGCGGACATTTAGTTAATCTATCAATAATATAGAATTATGAATATATGACATATTTTTTCAAATTTCTTGATATTACTATTATGGCAGGCAATGTATAAGAATTAAAATTAATATTTAGTGTTTTCATTATGATAAAAATAATAACTTTCTCAAGAGTTTCAGCCACAGAAAATTCAATGAAACAAGTTTCATTAAATTTTCTGTGTTACCAGGTATTTATATTTTGAGGTTTATATATTTGTTTGTTCATTAATAATTAATACTCTATATGAAATGTGCATGACTGGGCCTTATAAGCTACTTTATAAGCTAATTTAATTGTAAATTGCATAATTTATTAGAGGTAATATCCGCAAAACATCCGCAGTCAGAAGTGCGGATTTGGATGTTAAAAATTATGCGGATGCGGATATCCGGTCCACCACTAATATATACATATATATGTATATTTATATATACGCAGCAATAATGGAAATACATGGAATAAGGTGGTTTCTACCACACTTGAATAATATATATTTATACACATGCATACATACATACATACATACATACATATATATATATATATATATATATATATATTATATATATATGATGAATAAAACCACGAAGGAAAGGAAACACAAAAAGGTGCTCAAGCGCTTTCGTCTAATGACATCCTCAGGAACACTGAAGTACATAAAAGGTTACGGCCTATATAAAGGTTACAGAAAGAAAAAATAAATAAATAACATACATACACACAAACACATATATATATAAGTTATATACATACATATCTACACACATACATATATATATATATATATACATATATATGCAATAAACGGAGAAGTAAAAATAAAAATTAAAAATTTAAGATTAGAGGATTAACAAAGAGGCATACAGATTTGTAAGGAAAAATATCGATTTTAAGCACAAGATCAAATGAATTATAAAAATACAAATTTATACTGGAAATCTGCCCGGGTTTTAACACTTTGCCTTTTAGAGTCAAGTTTCGATATATAAAAATAAAATGAAGATTAAAAGTTAATAAAGTAGCGAACAAGTTTACCAAAGATTTAGCGTCCTACCCTTTTTATCTAAATTTGTTTTGAAGGAATTTAAAACAACAGGATCGAGTTGAAAAAGACCTTTTCTTATGTTGAAGTTATTTGAAAGTTCGATAATGGCAGACTCAAGAATATTTCTATTGACAATGTTGCTAGAATGAAATAAAACTGAAGCATTATTCCAATCAATACAGTGGGATAACTCTGACAAATGGACAAAAAGAGCACTGGACAACTGTCCTGTTCTAACGGAATATTGATGCTGTTTTATACGTGTGTGCAAATCCTTTCCCGTCTGACCTATGTAAAAGGAATCACATTGTTCACACCCAATTTTATAGATAATGCCTGAATTATTGGTAGGGCTATTTTTTACTATGATATTTTTCACAATATTGTTATATGAAAATACTACATTAATATCCAAAAGTTTAAGTTCATTAGCAATGCCTAAAAAGCCCGGGAAAAATGGAAGTACTAAAATATTTTTTGACAAAGTACGAGTGTTATTATTGACACGATAGAAAGTTCGTTTTGCCTTGTTGAGACAAGATTCCATAAACGCAGATGGGTAACACAGATCACTTCCAATACCGTTGATTTTTTCCAATTCGGCATCGATGTATTCCGGACTGGCGATCCTAAGGGCGCGGAGAAACATTGATGAAAAAATGGCCTTCTTAGTGGGGGGTGTCATGTCCCGAGTAAAAGTGTACCTACCTACCTTTACGGTCTTATTAAAACCCACAAACCTGGCAACCCTATGCGCCCTATTATTAACTCGGTGGGCTCTATTACTTATAAACTCTCCAAATGGCTTGTCAAAGTCTTGTCCCCCATTCTCGGAACTATCTCTGATTCACATGTAAAAAATTCCATGGATCTTACTGAAAAATTGAATAATGCACGTACTGAAACTAACGATAGATTTATCAGTTTTGACGTTTGTTCATTGTTTACAAAAGTGCCGATTGATGATATGCTTGACTTTCTCTCCCAAGAATTACATAAGTATGACCTGCCACTACCTTCACACATTGTTTTGGAACTTATTAAGCTTTGCATCAAAGACTGTAAATTCACTTTCAATAACGAGTATTATCAACAAGTGTTTGGGATGGCCATGGGCAACCCCTTATCGCCCCTCCTCTCCAATATTTATATGGAGTTTTTCGAAATTACTTACATTCCGAGAATCCTGGGGTTGGCATCCCTTGGTTGCGGTACGTCGACGATATTTTGTGTATCTGGCCCATGAATCGTGACCTGGATAACTTCCTCCTTCAGTTAAATGATCAAGTCCCCTCCATTAAGTTTACTTTAGAAGTGGAACAAGACAATTCAATCCCATTTTTAGATGTGCGGGTACATAGGGAAAGCCCAGGTTTTAAGTTTAGTATCTATCGGAAAACAACAAACAATTTGTCCTACGTACACTTTTACTCGGGACATGACACCCCCACTAAGAAGGCCATTTTTTCATCAATGTTTCTCCGCGCCCTTAGGATCGCCAGTCCGGAATACATCGATGCCGAATTGGAAAAAATCAACGGTATTGGAAGTGATCTGTGTTACCCATCTGCGTTTATGGAATCTTGTCTCAACAAGGCAAAACGAACTTTCTATCGTGTCAAAAATAACACTCGTACTTTGTCAAAAAATATTTTAGTACTTCCATTTTTCCCGGGCTTTTTAGGCATTGCTAATGTACTTAAACTTTTGGATATTAATATAGTATTTTCATATAACAATATTGTGAAAAATATCATAGTAAAAAATAGCCCTACCAATAATACAGGCATTATCTATAAAATTGGGTGTAAACAATATGATTCCTTTTACATAGGTCAGACGGGAAAGGATTTGCACACACGTATAAAACAGCATCAATATTCCATTAGAACAGGACAGTTGTCCAGTGCTCTTTTTGTCCATTTGTCAGAGTTATCCCACTGTATTGATTGGAATAATGCTTCAGTTTTATTTCATTCTAGCAACATTGTCAATAGAAATATTCTTGAGTCTGCCATTATCGAACTTTCAAATAACTTCAACATAAGCAAAGGTCTTTTTCAACTCGATCCTGTTGTTTTGAATTCCTTCAAAACAAATTTAGATAAAAAGGGTATGACGCTAAATCTTTGGTAAACTTGTACGCTACTTTATTAACTTTTAATCTTCATTTTATTTTTATATATATCGAAACTTGACTCTAAAAGGCAAAGTGTTAAAACCCGGGCAGATTTCCAGTACAAATTTGTATTTTTATAATTCATTTGATCTTGTGCTAAAAATCGATATTTTTCCTTACAAATCTGTATGCCTCTTTGTTAATCCTCTAATCTTTAATTTTTAATTTTTATTTTTACTTCTCCGTTTATTGCATATATATATATATATATATATATATATATATATATATATATATATATATGTATGTGTGTAGATATGTATGTATATATATATGTATATATATGTGTTTGTGTGTATGTATGTTATTTATTTTTTTCTTTCTGTAACCTATATGTAGGCCGTAACCTTTTATGTACTTCAGTGTTCCTGAGGATGTCATTAGACGAAAGCGCTTGAGCACCTTTTTGTGTTTCCTTTCCTTCGTGGTTTTATTCATCATAAATATTTTTCACGTGTTACTTTCGTGAAATAATTTTCATATATATACCGAGTGTCCGAGAATTATCTGTACAATTTTTGGCTGTTATTAAAAGTCAACCATGAAGTGTAGAAATTCCAGTGTTGTCCCATTTTACAGAGAAACTCATTAAGTTTTTTCTGATAACAAGTTTTGACAAGTTTTTTCTTTTTTGTACGCGGGTGACAGACATTGATGATTTAAAAGCAAGAATCACAGCTGCTATTGAGCGAATTGATGTGGATATGCTGCAGCGTACATGGCAACATTTGGATTATCGATTGGATGTTTTGCGAATCACTGATGGTGCACATATCGAATGTTTGTAACAACGTTACTTTAATAAAAGAAACTTTTGAAAATACAGATTCTAAATAATCTTGTTTAAGAATTTTACGTGTGTTATCAAGAATTTTATTAAAAGATGAAATTGTACAGATAATTTTCGGACACACTGGAATTTCTAAAAAATTTTCAAAACTTTGTATCAGAAAAAACTTAATGAGATTCTCTGTAAAATGGGACAACACTGTAATTTCTACACTTCATGGTTGACTTTTAATAACAGCCAAAACTTGTACAGATAATTCTCGGACACCCTGTATATATATATGCCTCGAAAATGGAAATACATGCTTTAAGTTCTACCACGCTTATTTAAAATAGTAAACTTGCATGTAATCAAATCCACACTCGCATCCTCATTGCACTGTACTACACAATAAACGCGATTTAACATTAATTCACCGCTCAAAGTATGCGGGTATCTATATTCAATATAAAGGGCTTTCAGCTTGTTTAACATTATTTTTGTACCCTCTTTGCAATTGGGCGTCAAACTATCACGCTCTTTAAACGCTGATAGAATACAGTCAAAAGCACGCACAAAGATGTCATCATTTGCTACAACATCACCATTAAATTCAAGTTTATAAACACTCCTTTCCAAACGGGTGTTTATTCTTTCAGCGCTGACCTTTTCAACTGTAAATTCTTCTTCACAATTCATATTGGCAATTGAAGTACGTTTCTAAATAGTACCGACAATTGTGTCTTATATAAAGAAATAATTCTTCAGGGTGAACAGTGAAGGTCAGTTCAGCCCTGCACCGCTCTAGCCCATTGTACCAAACTTCATTATATTTCGAGGAGTGTGCACCTTCTAAATAAGCAGCCAGTTTCAAACCATTCTCACCTTGTTCGGCTCTACACTTGGTAAAATCATCGAGCAGGACGGTGTATGCGTATTCAATAACCATATCAAAATAACGTATATCAGCAACACGAACGTCTAATATAGGTTTCAGTTTACGGAAACCGACGACTTCAAACAGTCTGTCGAGAATGAAACGGCATCGCACGGGGATGAGGACGGTATTGGCAGCAGCATTCCTCCACATCAACCGTATATCAACGCAGAGTTGTATTGTATCGCGATTTACGGTTAGCGTGCAAATGATGGCGTATGGGGGTGCATCGCTAATCTGCTCTTTTTGTGCCTACACCTGCAGGTATTTTACAACTCTCCTCGTTCCACTTATCAACCAACACCAAGATTCTATTCATCTCTTCAGCACTTAAATAAATAACATTGCGTCTACCAGAGTTTGAATGTTTACATTTTGTTTCAAGTACATAATTAACAGCACCGGTATTACGCCTGAGTACACGCACAGACTTCAGCACGGACACGTCGTATACTGCATTGAGAATGCTGCTCAACGTAAGCTCCATCTTTTAATAGTTTTCTATTGATCCTGCGAGGTGAGAACGTCCACTCGGGTCAAGCTTTGAGGCGACTATGAGCAACCGACGCGTTGTTTTTGGAGTCAGAGGGACCCTGCGTGCGTGGGGTGGGTATAAGTCACACGGGGTTTCGTCATGAGCGCCCTGTCATGCGCCCTGTTCAATCATCCGAATATTTGTATCCCATTATACTGGGTAGGTGTTTAGAGAATTTTTTCATCAGCGATACATGAAGTAATATAGGTTTTAATGTTTTATCACACCCACTCCCTGGAATGCGCACTATACATCACGTTCAGGGGTATTCACCATTGTACTTTCTCGAACTATGCACATTTTATTGACACTCCGGTGATCTATTTGAGAGAAACATGTGGCCAGACTTGTCCTTCTTGCTGGACAAACTATACTCGTCCCTAAACTCTATTAAAAACTCGCCCAAGCCTTTAGCTACAATTTTACTGCGTTCCTCGTCATAATATACATGGACGTATTGTAGAAATATTATATACTGTCCATAATCACAAGATTTACATTCACCTCCCAAGTATGTGCGTACTCATTGTGATGTAACATGGAGTAATATCTCCTGTCACACCAATCATCAGCAAGGTTCACAACCCAGATCCTTTTCTTCTCTTCTGCAAGCGTGGATTCTTTCACTTCACGATATATGAGCTCCCTAGTGTAGTTTAATCCTGCAGCATAATCCATTACATCTTCTGTACCGCGAAACTTCTCCATGCTCTCACCAGAATATCCATAGAATATTTGGACGTCGTGCTCCTCACGCTTCGCACGATTTAATGTGGTCTTAAAGGTTTCAAAGGAGGGATGACTAGAAATTCTTTGGGTGTTCACCACATCTGTAGACTTTATCGAGTACCACTTCAGGAATGTAGAGCATGCAATGTCAGTTCATTGGACGCCATCGTGATTTTTTCTTCTACGCGAGAATTCTTTAACAGGTAAAAAGACACGTCTGAGAACCAGGGCTTGCGTGGGTCAACTGAGTATGCAAGGAGGAGGCATGTCCCGATTAGCAGTAGAATTCACGCGACTCTTTTTATTGGGCAGCAACATGCAGTGGGTGGTGCTTAGAGTTTTTCTTGTACACACACACACACACACACACACACACACACACACACACACACACACACACAAAGTAGAAAATGAAACGCCAGCTGAAACATAATTAAATACATGTAATAAATAGAAAATAAATAAACTAAAATTTCGTCAAAAAGTAAATAGACTAATATAATACAACAAATATTCACGCCTCGCGGTATCCAAAGGGAACAGTATCGTAGGTGCCACGCACCTGGTAACGTTTCCTCTATGTGTTACGACACACTTTCGTCCCACTAAGCTCCTTCACGCTCCCAGCTTCTGTGCGCGAAAGTTATGAGTCCCTAGTGTCAGTTGGTGTGGTTGATCACCCTCATCTTCTAAACACACTAGCTCCTTCGCCGGTTCGCCTCGTTAAGAGTGATGCCTTTAGCCGTCACGATATATTTCATTTCCTCCCCCACCCTCACCCGTACCCCATAAGTTTTTGGGCCTGTTGAGACAAAAGAATCAGCGTAGGCGTTAGCTCCATACTCATCCTTGATCTCGTCAGTCAACTCTCCGAGGAATTCTCCAACAGGTGGCATGTATTCACCTTTCCTCTCCGTGAATATCACACGATCTGTGTGTGCGTACAGAACCCTCCGTCCAAGAGAATGCAGTAGACTCCAAAGTTTAATGTGGGCGTATGCTTTTGTGAAACCTGCTACAGGTATGTTCGTAACACGTGATGTATCTGTAGCCAATTCGGTTCTCTTGTACTTTATTATGCACGTATTACCCACATTTCCAATCTCAATGACCTCTTTATCGGAACGTTGGCGTAATCCCACACCTCGTTATAACTTTGGGCTAGATGGACGTTCCCCTTGTCTGTATGCTGAACAAATTTCCCCCGAAGACTATTTAGGCACAAATTTGAAATAAAGCGCTTGCCAGGGTTCTTCGCAATTTGGTCCCGTTCAAGTTGTATCCCTTCACGATCACGGTAGGGTTGAATATTCACCGATTTTTCATTTTCGGTCTCAACTCCTCGCGGGTACCCTGATGCTTCTACCTTATCCTTCAAAAGAGTATTTATATATGGTGTAATTGGTGTGAAAAGGTTGGGGAGCTTCTGAAACCTCCACACCTCATATATCTTCAATATTCTGTAACCGTGCCGACCGGCTAAGGACAGCTCAGGACTTGTATATACACCTCTGATCTTCCTCTGGTTGGTTGTGTGATTACATGCCCCATTGTTCTCCTCTGCGCACTCCACGCACAGGAGAAACATGAGCTTGTGATCTATAACGACTTGTAAGATCGGCGTCCATAAGTCGCGAGGGGGGGGGGAGCACGTCTACAAAAGAAAGACCGAAATAGTTCTGGTTCAAATTAGCTGAGAACTCTTCGACGGTAGGCAGGGCGGAGCCCACTAGTTTTTCAAGTGCACCAACGGGGTATGGATTGTTCTTCATCACGTCGGGGTATAAAGAACAGAAGTCGTAGTAATGGAGTTTCACACCCTCCTTAGGTGGAAAGTATAGTTTGAAGGGGTTTGTACGCCTGCCAAACACACTATCGCCGCATTTGAGAGGATCCCCCACCATTAAACCCTTGATGGTGTTTATTTCTTCACGGTACTCTCCATCTGTATCCATCAGTGCATCATATGCGTGCTCCAACAAAACCTTTTGAGCGAACTGGGAGCTTATAAGCTGATCGCGGGTGCGGGTCCATGCGAGATTGCCGGCAGGAGATCTAACATGGATATCTCCCACGATTCCACACTCAGGACGTGGGCAGCCATGTCACCAGCATTCGTTAAAGGAGTATGCCGTGTTCTCACCAGTGGCACGGTCTTCGCTTAGACCATCCACCCAAAATACACGACCTTAATGGACACTTCCCCCGTGTTGCGGGCATGTTTTATGTATACACCGGTCTGTTGCTGTAGGTGTATGAGCCAGTAAATAGTCTTATGCCCAAAACAACGGCCAGTGTGTCTTTAGGCATGAAGTTGTTCTTGAACACAGTAAAACACAATGAGGCGATCGTGGTTGCGGCCTGTAGTGGGTCGCAGTTGAATCGGAATATGTACTTCCTTCTAAAGGCCTGGAAACATACTCAAATTACGCATACGTGCTCGTACCCATCACCTTGGGTAGCTTGGCTAATTTACAGGGTGTGAATAATAAAGTGTCTTTAAACTGAACATTGCCTCTTGTTTGGATCTGTATAGGCTTGTTTCATCTTTTCAAGAGATCGCCTGTAAATATCTCCGATGATTCGTGTTTAAGCAGTTCTTTATAAAGGAATTGTGTATCAAATTTGGCGCCGTTGTGGGTAAGAATATAGTAATTTTTTATCTTCTCCGCTAACTTGACAATATCGGACACAAAGAGTTTCATTGAGGTGTCGTGTGCACTCGCTTTAAAAAGTTTGTGCGTTTACCACATTTGTGGCATTCATTAGACTCGACGTTCATGCACTCGTCGCAGATAGTCTGGCTTACAAGTAGATGTAGGATAACCTTTGATTTCAGCATCCGTGTATATCTATATATCGTAGTATACAGTTATACAAGGTTATTTTTAGGTTTGGCGTCTTTCATATAGCATACATGCTTTACACCATCAGCCTTATGTATCTCATGGCATGTAGAACAACAAATTTTATCACATTTATGCATGAATTTCCCCCAATTGTCAATCATATGAAACATGCTGCATTCGCAGATTCTCATTTTCCTGCACGTACCATTTCATTTATGGAATTCAAAACAGTTATTATTGAAAAATGTGCGTCTACAAATATTACAGTCCCTCTTATCAGCTTCAACGACACAACTTTCACATGTGGCGCTTTTACACTGCACGCATACCATGTGGCAATCTTTACAATGTTTCACTATATCATCCGCAACCCGAGACATCCCTTACACAAATCATGATGCCTTCCATATTTTCGAATTTTATCATAACTCGCGTAAAGAGCCCTTATATTGCGATGGGGAGATACGTTGTCCCTGATAGCCCTAAAATAAGTAGAGGTTTAGTAGGTTCTCTCAAACTCCTTTTAAAAACATACGCAGGCCTACGACGGTCATCCAATGAAAATACTACTATGTGAACATTCATTTCCTGTTTTACCCTTCTCAGCTCTTCAGGCCCCATATTACAGTCAAACTCGAGCTTGCAGTCTGCGGCCAGTTTTTGTGCACGCTGCACAACCGTCGGCAACCATATATTTAGTACAGTAGTGCAGCCGTATTTAGGACAGTAAACATATGAGCCAAGACTATTGCTATAAATCCGCAACTGCGATCGAGGTTTCCGTCGTTTCTGAATATTTGATAACTGCCAAAGTTAAGAGTGTGGCCATGTGGCCGTATGTCCCGCAACACGGAATACTTGGTCTATATCTATCGTGAAGTTGTCCATGTTGAATGCGATGCTGCTTTCAGAGGCCTGCATTGTACGACCCAAAATGTAATGTACATCCACACCAGCCAAGCGCATGTAGGGTATTACTACCCCCAAATCATCTATATCTCCGTCATCTGACCCGAACCCAATGGACAGTCTCGTCCTGTCTTTACGGCTCTCACTGTTCTGAAGGGCAAACTCCACAATACGTTCAACCACACGTCGCAGTCCGTGTTCAATGCCACTGCTATACATGGTTCGCGGGTCGACCCTGACTACTTACCGGTTTCTAGTCAGGGCTGGGGTGGGGGTGGCGGTGCGCACCAGCTCGAATATTATGCTACTGTCTACAGCAGTGGTTCTTAACCCCTGGATCGCGACCCAAAACTGGGTCATTAAACTGTCATTTAACATTTATTTATGTTATCCCTCATCATTTTACCATTAATTTTTATTTTATTATCTATTACGAGTAAACTGTTTGAAAGCATCGGTCTTCGAGTCAACCCCGTAAACAGAATTTGGGTCGCAACCTAAAAAGGTTAAGAACCACTGGTCTACAGAATGAGATGCTGCTGTGGAGGGTACGGACGGTATTGAACAGGAATAAGGGGGCACACTTTTATTTTTAGAAGGAACTACTGTGGCCCCCACGTCGTAAGACGTAGAGGCCTGGGGCTCTATTACTGTGGGTCTAACAACCAACACACTCCTGACATGCTTTACACCTGACGTGGAAGGCGAATCAGCAACAAAGTCATGCACCCGCTTTCTCCTCGAATTGTCACGTGTAGGCACAACAATGGCCGTTGCTGAGGGTTCCGGAACGCTAGCGGGAGTAATGGAGCACTCTGTAGCCTCAACGACAACTACACTGCCGTCGGTATCATCAACCTTATCTGCAATATCTATGATGGGAACATGTTGCTTGCTCAGTACCTCTTCCTCATCATCATTCACGGTTCTGAGGAAGAAGAAAAACAAGACTGTAGAATATGACGGGCATCACTTAAAATTTTATCATATTTTGTAATTGTTCCACTGAAGAGTGTGGCGTGCTAGAGAGGGATTCTGTAGAAAAATTCAGGTTCACGAGTCCCTCCACATGCATTATATCTGGCCCTACAGGTTGTGGCAAAACTGTGTTTATGCTTAAAATCATTAAAGACAAGGGAGAGATGTTCTCAAATTTTGTGCATAAAGTCATATGGTGCTATTCGACATACCAGCCAGTATTCAACGAGTACCAAGGTGATAGTTTGTTCCACAAAGGTGTTTATGATGTTAGTTCGATAAAGGGTAATGAGCACACGGTCATTGTAATTGATGAGCTCATGCTATAAATGGATAAAACTTTTGTCGAGACATTTACAGTGTTCTCACACCATCTTAACATAAGCGTATTCGTCATCAATCAGAATCTATTTTTCAAAAATAGATATATACGCGATGTGTCACTAAAATACACAATATCTAGTCTTATTCGCACAACGTAGAGATGTGTCACAAATTGGGGTATTAGCCAATCAAATGTTCCAGAATCAGCGTAAGGAGTTTTTTGAAGTTTACGAAGAAGCTACAAGCCAGCGTTACGGATATTTCGTTTGTGACCTTCACCCGCTAAACACGTTTAGGGTGCTTCTAAGAACAAATATATTCCCAAACGAGGCTGAAACGGTATAAATATCCCAGAATGACAAAGAGGTTAAAGAAATACCATGAATTAATAATATCACCGGCTGGCTCGGACTCTCCAACAGCTGTTTTTTAAAAATATTGACCCCGACTTTTTAAAATGCATCTCTGAAATCTGTCTTCACGTTATAAAATGTAATGTACCAATGAAGCCCCCTATTAAGGTTCGCCTACGTCGTTACCAGAACATAATACACGCACTCGCTCGTAAAAGCCAAACTGTGGGAAAGTAAAAGCGAATTATTATACAAAGAGCGGGCTCATTCCTACCCATCTTATTTTCAGTTCTGGGACCTTAACTGACTAGTTTAATATAATGAAGAAAGTAGTCGTGATTCCACACAAGGTATATGCTTCACTACAAAGCTCAAAGAGTCCAGATACGGTAATAGAACCCCGTAAAAGCAGGCTTAAAACAATGGAAAGAGATTTGACAGACCTATTAAAGAGTGAAAAGTCTCCTGATGAGAAAAGAATCTTATACCAAGAAGATCTGCGAAAATTATAAGAAGCTGACCGAGGTCCCCATAGTTATCAGACATAGCACTGATGATGTTGAGCGTGGCGGCATAGCAATCAGGGCCGAGGCTAGAGACGAACAGTCAAAGAACAACGGCGCGAGTCCGCAACATTTCGAGCATGTATTAAAAAAGTCTACTACATACGGGGCTCCAATAAACCTTAGCCCCCCCCCGTCCATGGCCTAAACCATTAGAGGTACAGTAAAACTAAACATACGTTGCAAAAGAGAATTTAATCCTGCATTTAATGAGAAACAATTAAAACTTGCTGTTCCCGCCATTGGCTTCCAAGACAGCCTGAATTTGCTTTGGGTAGCTTGCCAAAAGTGACGTTACGCAAATTTGCTAAAACAGTTTCAATGTGTTGCATCATTGTATCCTTCGAAAATCGATTTGCTGCAGGTTCTTGAAACAAGAGACATTGAACTTTGTCCTTTATAACTGATCCAATGTGTTCACAGACGTTCAGGTCAGGAGAATTTCCTGGCCATTCTTCATTTCCAAAGAAATCGATCTCATGGTTCCGCAACAACTGTTGAGTGCCTAATGCCTTAAAGCAGGGGGCCTTATCGTGCAGAAGTGTGACCTGATCGACAGCCATAACATTGTTTGGGTTTCTTAGAAAAGGAATGACATGCTGGGATAGAATAATCTCACGAAAATACTGTCCATCCCAACTCTGACCACTTGGCTTCAGCACCCACATGAGCTTCTTTGCAGTGAGCAAAACAAACACACCAACACAGTCTGGACTTTTTAATAATTCGCGATAATGTTCATTGTCATCGATTTCATCTGGTGTTGTGGCCCACACTCGATCATTTTGATAGTTAGGCCGACGTGTTACGTAAACAAAAAATTCATCGGAGACAGCTAAATGCATGAAATCATCCACATCCCAATCTTCAAGATAATGGGCAAACCACATTCTGTCATCGATGTTAAGATGAGTTTTTCTTGGCTTTGGAAGTTCATGCCAAGGATTTAAACCTTGCCTATGACGGTACAGTCGAATGATCTCACCACTAACGATCTTTCCTCTCAACACTTTGATCTCTCTAGAAAGTTTAGCACAGCTGTTTTTCCGCTTACGCGTACCGCTTTCAATGATGTCCTTTGTTTCCTGAGAGAGTGGCAAATTTGGGCGCCCAGATTTGGTTGTATCCATTTCACATTCATCCAAAGTTTTATTCCAATTTCTTTTGACGAAGTCCTCACTTCTTCGCAACTTTTTGGCAACCCATGAACGTGTTATAAAGGTGGCTCCAGCATCACGAGCTTCCCGAAATGTTATTGCTCGTATGCGATCTATCACACGTTGCCTCTCCGAATCACCAATTAATTGAGAAGCCATTATATTATCACTTTATCAGCTAGAGTAATTTTAATACCTGCAATAAATAAAGAATTTTATATATTTTTATAATCACTAAAAACTATTTCGATATTAGTAAACATGTAAGCTGCAAATGGGGGGGCTAAGGTTTTTTGGAACCCCTTACATTGAGGAATAAAGGCTTAAGTCTTTATAATCTATTATGTGAGGATCCCATTATACATTGGTCCGATACAGGTGAGGTTTTTGTTGAAGGATCAAAGGTAGAGGGTTCGAACATCATTGACATCGTACACGACTTGATGAGAAAGTGGGATAGGCCCTCGCTAACAGGATGGGAACATATTAAAGAAAGACTACAGCAAGTAAACGTTCCAAAATCACTGATAGGTAATCTGAACAGGTTAAAAGACTTGGGGCAAGCCTCGCTTGTACCACACGCTTTCACACCCAGCAGTAACATCTCTGAAGACGAAGAAGAAGAGAACAAACAGCAATGGACAACCCTACCCGCCCGCCTCTAAAATACGTAAATGGCTAACATATTAAGAAAAAGCTGTTATGACATTTCTAATCCAGCCTCTTACGGTGGTGTTAATAGACTGTACAGAGGCGTTTATAATGAGGGAGTAGGGAAAATAGATGTTGAAAGGTTTTTGCGGGAGCTGGATGCTTATACAATTCACAAGCCAGTGAGAAAAAGGTATAAAACGGCCAAGACAACAGCAGCCTCGGTTGATTCTATTTGTCAGGCGGATTTCACAGACATGCAGATATTCAGTGCAGTGATGTAGTCGAGACCACCAAGTCCGAGACTGAGACTGAGACCGAGACCTGATCCTGTGAGACCAAGATCGAGACCGAGATCAAAGGTTCGAGATCGAGAACTACCTTCCGAGATCGAGACCCTTAAAATTCGAGACCGAGATCGAGATCGAGACCAAACTCATGCCCTTTCAATTTGTTTTACACTACTATGGAAATTAGACTATGTTAAGTATATTAATAAACTAATAACTACTTTCTCAGATGTAGTGTGTTGAATGCAAAAAGTGTAGCCTATAAATTAACAAATTAATATATATATACGTACTTTTTATTTATTTACTTCTTTTATATTTGTTACAGAAGGTTTAATGAACGTACCCACTACCCAGTTTGACTTGTGCATTTATTTAAAGCATGATAGGTGCTCATTACACTTAAGGAACATCAGCATGCTCAGAAGATCTGCTGAAGTTCGACTTCTGTGGGGCCTCATTATTATGCTTCCATGGCTAAATACACGCTCAATTGGAGCACTGGAGGCAGGCACTGTTAAAACAGTCATGGCAGTATTGGCCAGTGATGGGAATTTATCCCTTTTCTGGTGCCAAAACTTTATTGGAGAGCAGTTGTCTAAAATATGAGATTCATCGATCTCTAAGAGGTACCGCCGCAACTGTTCCCTGCCGTTCAAAATCTTCCTTTTCAACGTTCTTCTGCTTGGACCGATAGCTTTGATATTTTGCAACACTAAGTGGCCGTATAATATATACTTATATATATAATATATATAATTCTCTATTTAGTGTTTCCATTTTCAATAAAATTAATCTGACGGGGGCGGCGGGGCAAATTTTTTTGTAGCGCTAACCTGAAACAATCCAGACCCACACCCTCCCGCAAGACAAACGTGGCAACTCAAAACAGGGTGACTGATTAGTGAATACCTAGAGTCCCTTACTTTTACAAACTTTCATAAACATTCTGAATTTTGTCTGTTCAACCAAGCCACCATCATGAGTATGCCAATAACATGTATTTTTCATTACGGTCTCGAGAGGTCTCGAAAGGCCTCGGGAGAAAAACCGAGACCGCGTCTGTCGAGACCGAGATCGAAACCGAAATCTAAATAGCGAAGACCGATCTCGAGATCGAGATCTGCAAATTGGGTCTCGAGATCGGTCTCGAGACCGAGACCGATCTCCAGACCTACATCACTGATTCAGTGTATAATAGAGGCTGCCGCTACAGCCATCTTCATAACAGATGTATTGTTTAGATATTTGTGGATAATTCCACTGAGAAATAAATCGCCTGAAATAGTTGCTAAAGCCACCAAAGCGTTGATGTTGAAAGAAAACAGGATTCCTAGCTATTTTTTTACGGACATGGGGAAAGAATTTATAGGCCGAGCTTTTCAGAACATGTTTATAAAGTTTAATATCAGTTATTACACTAGCAATTCTATACATAAGGCATCTTTAGCTGAAAGAATTCAACGTACCATAAAGGAACGCATGCATCGCTGTTTCACACATAAAAACACATACAGATATAGACATTCTGTATTCGCTGGCCTCATCCTACAACCGTTCACACCATCGAGCGATTGGTACAACACCTTGCGAAGTTTTAGAAAGAGGTACCCCATACAGAACTTGAGGTGAGAAAAGATATTCGTAGAGCGCCACCACGCTCTGCGCGTTTCAAAATCAATAATTATGAAAGGCTGTCGCGTTTGGGGAATAAATTCGCGAAGGCTTTGAGGAAGGTTGGACACGTGAGAGTTTTAAAGTTAGGGTATGAGACCTAAAGACGAGCTGGTGATATATTACTTTGAAGATTTGAATGGGGGAAGAAATAGCGTGGGGGGGGGGTTATGGCGAGGAGCTGCAGAGAGTGACATTTAATTTCAGAAAAAAGTGTTTAAAATTGAAAACATTTTAGGAAGCAAAGGTTCAGGAAAGAGAAAAATGCACCTGGTAAAATGGCTAGGGTACACAGAAAGCTTCAACACTTATATAAAAGTTGATGCAATAATGAAGCTTAAATAGTATACAACATGGCGCCTAACCACTTCTACGTCACGCTCCCGTCCTCTTCACTGTCTGTAAATCCTAACAACACCGTGGCCAGCTTTGTAACAGAACTGCATGGGCCCATTGAATTGGGTCGTGAATCATATGAGGTTGGAATATGCGAATTTCAATTGACCACCAAGTTTTTAAATATTGACAAGAAAGACCCGTTTTTATGGTTCTTAGAAACCGTGATGAGTGTGAAAAGGCCGGAGAAACTCGGGACGATACCATGCACGCCGTCCGGAGTGGGGAGGCACAGTACTACACTACAGAAGTAACACTAGGACCGGGTCATTATGACACAGTCGAGGATATTGTGAGAGACTTAAATGGGAGTCTCAAACGTTCAACTCTTACGGCTGATTTAGTATACAAAATCGTAAACAAAGCTACCCCGGTACATACTTTGACTCTAAAGTCGAAGGTTAACAGAAATATTAAAGACAAAGCATTGTTCAGAATTATAAACGAGGGCAGATAAGGGGCAGTCTTCCAAAGAGATACTTTTCATGAGTCACAGCACGACTTGTGCAGCTTATTGTATTAGCTAAAATTGGAGAAATTCAACGATGGAGATTCTCCCTCGGACATGTGCTATATTTGCAGCAATATCGTGGAACATCACTTTGTTGGGGATACCCAGGCACGGCTGCTGCGCATCGCCCACATTCCCAATCATAGAGGAAAGAGTTTGAACATTGCATACAAGCCTCATTATGTCAAAGTTGCAACTAGCCTACTAACCAGTATATATAACTCCGTATATATAAGAACGATTGAGGGGAAAAAGTTTCAATTTGGTGAAGGGAGCTTAACAGTGAAGCTTCACTTCCGTCGCACTGTGATAGAAAGACGCGAAGGCCGTTCACAGGCTATCGAGGGGGTGAGATACCATCGCGGTAGTGAGATTGGGTTAATTTTTTCAACTATACTGCGTACGGCTGTCCCCTTTCTGAAGAGTGGTGCCAGATATCTCGGCAGGAAAGCGTTACAATCAGGTATTAACACGGTAGAAGACATAATGGCAGGGGCTAAGCCTAAAGAAGCTCTAAAAAAATACTTAAAGCGTACACGGGGCGAAATCATCAAAGATGCAAAGGGAAAAATGCATGGTGGGGGGAAGAAGAAGCGCGCTGTACGTAGGAAGAAGATGGAGTTACCAACTCGTGGCGTTAAACGTCAAAGGATATCAAAAAGAAGTGTTCTAAATGCATGAAACCTATGGTTGACCACTTTTTTTAACTGATATAAGCTAAGGACGTTGCTCTCATGAATCATAGACTGATTGCTACTTGACGAGTGAAGTGCCCCTATTTCTGACGCGCCATGGCACGTCTCAGCCATCCGTGTAGTTCACAATGTTGTAAATAGGAGCTGGCCCTCTTTGACATGCCCCCGACACAAATATATTATAAAATTTCTCGAACAACTACAAATTCGACAAATAGTGTGGAATCCTTACAGGTTCCAGAGTTACTACAGCAATGTCTGTGCCATGTACTGGTTGTGTTTTCTCATGCATATGGCCCGCGGGAACGATTTGGCAAATTTTTAAAAATTATTCTATTTGTGGAATTCTAAAACTAATGATGAACTGGTATGAAACCAGATAAAAAAACGTTTCCCGTTTGTAGGTACGCGATATGTTTTGCGAAGTTTCATGTGTATATACATGATTGTAACTTCATCAGTTAATTATTTTAAATTGCAACAATATGCACAATATACAGTAGCTTTTAGTATTATATTTTGTAAATTTATAAAATGTATCCATAATAATAGTTTGTGCAATGCTTAACGATAGGGATCATGTTCCGTAACTTCTCTAAAATGTAGTGCATGCTAATTCTGAAGCAAATTAAAATTGGCTCTCTATATATATATATAATATATATATATATATATATATATATATATATATATGTAATGTATGAAAACAAAATTATTGTCACTCCTATTTGTATATGTGCGGAAAACATTGAAGGCAATTTTATGTAAAAATGTGGCGAAAACAATAAAAGAAATTATGTATTAATTTATAAATATAATTAAAATGTTCCTCATAGTTTTATTTTTCTTAATAAAATGTTGAATATACTTGGTTTATTCTTACCCGACACACACACACACACACATACACACACACACACACAAGAAAAAAGAAAAATTTACATCGTTTTCTCGATTAACACACATTCTGTGTTTCGGTGCGCACCTTCGTATAACAACCGGATCATCCCTTAAAGAAAAAAGAAAAATATTCCAGCAAGCCACGCTTTATTATTATTGCCATTATTATTATTATTATTTTAAGAGGATAAAGAGAGAGATAATTATTTTAAAATAAAATCTCTTCAGGGTTTTAAAATAAAAATAGAACAGACTCGAAAGCGCCAATCATTTCAAAACAGCTTTTTATGTTAGAGGAATTAGTTAGTTACATGAACCCTTAAACAATAGACTGCTTACACCCTAAAGACGATGCTGCTCGAATGTTTGTGCTTCTCTGTAGAACGTCAGTCTCGGGTTGAGGCCCTTGTGGTGCCAATTCCTGCAGAGACTGACTCGAAAATACACTGTCATTGTACAAGCGGCCCATCAAATAAACACAGGCATCAGCTCTGTAAAATAATAAAGTATACCTAGAGAATGGGTTATATATACATATATGCATACATAAGCAAACAACCACAGGGAAAAGGAAACGGAAACACGAAATCCGAGCGCTTTCGTGATATATTAATATCTTCTTTTCCCTGAAGATGTGAATATATCACGAAAGCGCTCGGATTTCGTGTTTCCTTTTCCTTTTCCCTGTGGTTGTTTGCTTATTAAAAAGATCACGTGTTGCTCTGTGATTTTATTACATATGCATACATATACATACATACGTTTTAACTGCAAACAACACACACAGTATAATTAATGTAAAGAATGACGCTTGTATTGAAGAACGTTCCGCACAAGATGAGGAGGGAGAACGAACAAATGAAAAATGAGGTAACCACCCGGGAAACGAACCCTGGATCTTCCGATTGCTGGTCAGATATGCTAACCACTACACCATGGGCCTCGATTAATCAGAAGTCGTATTTCTCCTGCATACGAGCAGAAACCAATGACATGAGGGGGCACCTCCCGCATGCCGCACATATATACATTTTAACTGCAAACAACACACTGTATAATTAATGTAAAGAACGACGCTTGCATAAAAGAACGTTCCGCACAAGATGAGGAAGTATTGACCTTTCCTCCTGAAACACCCTGTATATACCTTTCAACCTTTCAAATGTTCCTTGCGATGAATCCTTATTTCACGAAGGTCAAGCTTGTCGCCCCTCATCTAATATATACAGTGCGTTTCATAACATGTGGGACGCACTTTCAGGATGGATTCAGGAACTGTAAACAATTAAAAAAGTTAATATAAACGTACGCCCGAAATCGTTTTGTTTCCGAGTCACAGCCCGTTTTGTGTTCCAGCAATTCTTTCCACAAACTGTTAACAAACACTGCTTACCGACAATGTTTGTGAGTGTGTACGAGACTTATTGCATGTATGGCCTTGCCGATTGTAATGTTTCGTACACTCTATGTCACGTTTCAGTATCGTTGAATGTCGAGCCATCAGTCAGTCAGAGGTGCATTGCGATGTTTCAATGTTCGTATTCGTAAATTCTTACCGTGAATAAGTGCAGTCCAGTGAAAAAAAATACTCTTAAAAGTTTTTGCTATTCATTGATAGTGTGCATTTGAAGTGAGAATGGAGGTTTATTCAAACAGAGAAATGGCAGATATGCATCTCATGTATGGACTTGCCTAGTGTAATGTAGCCGCTGCAAGACGTCTGTATACGGAAAGGTTTCCGAATCGCCGTCTGCCAGATAAGACCTTTCAGAGAATAGACGAGCTTCTTGGTGATAGAGGATCATTCAACAAGCGAGTTTCAGATGGTGGTAAGACCAATCAGCACCAGAAATGTTGAGTTGGAGGAGCGGGTCCTGAATCGCGTGGAGGAACATCCTGGTTTCAGCACCCGAAGGATAGCAGCAGCAGAGGGTGTAAGATATACAACTGTGTGGCGAATTTTACGGGAACAGCAGCTTTACCCATATCACATTCAGAGAGTACAAGACCTTACTGAAGCTGATTTCCCACCACGAGAGGCTTTTGTACTTGGTTTCTTCAACAGTGTGCTCGCGATCCTCTTTTTCTATCCTCCGTGTTGTTTTCTGATGAGGGTGCCTTCTCAAGAAATGGTGTGATCATTTTTCACAACACTCATCACTGAGCCGAAGAGAATCCGCATGCCATCATCCAGTCAAGGCACCAACAACAATTTAGCATCAATATATGAACAGGACGTATTGCCAACAACTTAATCAGTCCTTTTGGTTTGCCTGAAAGATTAACAGGAGAATCCTATTACAATTTTTTAAGGAATGATTTAAGCGATTTACTAGATGAAGTTCCTCTTGGTGTCCGACGTCGTGTATGGTTTATGCATGACGGCGCTCCTCCTCATTTTAGTTGAATAGCCACAGACTATTTCAATGACAATTTCCCTGAAAAATGGATAGGCCATGGAGGACCCATTGCGTGGCTTGCTCGCTCCCCGGACCTGAATCCACTCGATTTTTACCTGTGGGGTCATCTGATATCCATCGTTTACGTTACACCCACTGACGACGTTGAAATGCTTCGCCAACGCTTAGAACAAGGATGCCAGAAAAGCTGAGCAATACCTGGAATATTTGAACGCGTCAGGTAGTCTATGAGAGAGAGAATTGTGCTTTGCTTAAATAACTGAAGTTCAGTTGGCAGGACCTGTCTTGATACATCTGACAACTTTTCAGTCAGCTGATGGGTTTACAGGAAGTAATATAAAATAAACCGACAGTAAATTATAATCGCTCATGTATCAAAAACGATTTACATAAATTCATAAGCATATTTTGATTAGCAACATACGTTTACAGAAATTATATTGGTTTGATGGGCTACTTTTCACACTAGCTGGTAGAGTTAGTTACCAGATATGCATGGTAAAAGAATGGACGGCAAATATTCTGCTCATGCAATCGTGTTCACACCTACTAGTAGAATATATTTACAAATATTTCCCCTATAGAGGGTGTCCCATAAGTCCGGCATCATAGGAAAAATAATAAAAAAAGGCAAAACAAAAGCTTTTATTTACAGAACGTGCTCAATATGTCCACCGTTGTTTTCAATACACAAATTCAGACGTGATACCCATTCAGCAAGCACATGGTGAATGATGTCAGGAGTAATGGTGTTACATGCCCCAATAATGCGCTGCCGCAAATGTTCAACACTCCTAATTTTCTCTGCGTATACCAACGCTTTCAAGTGGCCCCAGAGATAAAAATCTAGTGGCGTGAGATCTGGGTTTCTAGCTGGCCATTCCACAGGCCCTCGACGTCCTATCCAATGACCAGGGAATTGTTGGTACAGGTATTCCCTTACTTGGGTGCTGCAATGTGCAGGAGCGCCGTCTTGCTGGAACCATGTTGGGAAATTTCCTTCTTCGTTCAAGACACTGGGAAATGCTTCTTCCTTCAGCATAGGTAGGTAGGTGCCTCCAGTGACATGTTCATCGAAAACGAGGGGGCTTATGATGCGATCCTTCCAAATGCCACGCCATACCATCACCCGAGACGCACCTTGTTCCTTTGAAGAGTATACCAGTGAGGATTGTTTTGAGACCAGTAGCGGGTGTTCTGTCGATTTACCTCACCATTTCCATAAAAAACAGCCTCGTCACTGAACAGAATGGTGGACGGGAAATTGGCATCCCGAGCATAAATTATGGTTTGTAGAAATAGAAAAATATGAATTTCTCCTATGACGCCGGACTTATGGGACACCCTGTATATATTTGCCTTATATATATAACCGTGTATTTATTTCTGAAATTAATTGACTGCTGCTCACCGACTTTTTATATATTGTGAAACACACGGTCCGTTCAAAAATAGGATATTTTTATAAAAAATGAATAAGTTACCTCTAAAACTAAAACCTAGTTTTATTATAAAATTATATTAATATTTTTAAAATAAGTTCTAAAGATACTCTAAGGGCACTTAATATATTTTGCCCCACCCTTTTTTCTTAGCTAAATAATAGGCCATGGGTCTGAAATATCTTTTGGGCCGTAAGTTTGAACTTTCTGCGCTTCACATAACCAGATTTTTCCAGTTTTTTACCTCCCCTCCTTGCATAAAACCGCTTCTAAACGCCCTTGTATAAAACCGATGGTTAACGCAGTTTCGAAAATGGTGTCTGACAGTGATGTGCATCGTAAACAGAGAGCTGTTATCGAGTTCTTAACCGCAAAGAAGGAAACAGTTGGAAATATTCACAAACGTTTACAGAGATGCTGTTTTTCATCGGAGCACAGTTGGACACTGGTCTAAACGTGTGAGATCATCGGAGAGAAGGAGAGCCAGCCTCGATGATGAGCCACGCAGCCGTCGCCCGGCATCGGCTGTGACATTTCACACTGTGCAACGTGCAAACAACATCATTCGTTCAAATCGGCGCGTCACATAGAAGGAGCTATCATTGGAGCTAGGAATTAGTGAAGGAAGTGTGAATATGATAATTCAGCAACAGCGATACTCAAAAGTGTATTCACAGTTTGTTCCTCGCCAACTGACTGAAGATCACAAAGCCCAAAGAAAAGAAGTTGCTTCTGAGTCGTTGGTTCGATACGAGACAGAAGGGGATGACTTCCTTTCACGAACTGTGACTGGGGATGAGACTTGGGTACACCACTTTGAACCTGAAACAAAATGCCAATCCATGGAGTGGCATCACGCAGACTCCCCACGCAAGAAAAATTCAAAATGGCTCTCTCTGCACGAAAGGTTATGCCAACCGCTTCTGGGACATGAAAGTGGTGATTCTGGTGGATATTATGAAGAAAGGACAAACAATCAACTCAGAGGCATATATTGCTACCCTACAGAGATTCCGGAGTCGTATAAAGCGAGTTCGACCGGAGACAAAACTGGAAGACGTTCTTCTTTTGCACGATAACGGAAGGCCACACAACAGTTTTCAAACAAGAGAGGCCATCACAAAAATGCGCTTGACTGTGTTATCCCACCCTCCATACAGCCCGGATCTGGCACCTTCAGACTTCCATTTGTTTGGGCCAATAAAGGATGCTATTCGTGGAACAAAGTTTCAGAGTGACGATGAGGTTGTTGAGGAGGTTAAGAGGTGGCTCCAGTGGAGCCCAGCAGACTTTTACCAGCAAGGAATAAAGGCCCTTGTTTTGAGGTGGAGGAAAGCCGTAGAAAAGGATGGAGACTTGTGGAAAAATAAAAACTTGTAAAAAAGGTATATAAATACTTGTGTACAAAATTTCTGGAACTTAGAATGAAACTTGAAAGTAAAAAAAAGCAGGTGAGGCAAAATATTTTGAGTGGCCCTTGTATTTGTATGTTAAGACAAAAAATTTGTTTTTGCTTTAAATTTGGTTTACCAGATTTGAGTTTTTGTTTAAAAGAACAGACATGATTCCAATACATCACAACCTTGGCCCTCGTGGTGGCTTTCTGTCATGAGCTTGATAACTATGTTATCTGTCCATTTTTTTAGACCTTACCGGTCTAATGGGTGGTGGTGGTGGTGGTGGTGGTACTGTCTATGAGGTATGGCATATATTTTCGAGATGGGGCTGTGTGTGATGGGAATTGGAAGTATTGTAAGGGCTTGCATCTATTTTATTATAATAGAACTGCTTTAATTCTCCTTGCTGTACGTTGTGTTGAGATGTGGCTATAATTGCGAGGTATTCGAATGGCTCGTTTTTGGGATAGAACTGCGTTAATTTACCTTTGCGTGTGTGTTTTTGAGGCATGGCGATGCTATTTTATATGTACGTAAATAACTGTGTACGCCCTATACGACTGGCTGTGAGGCGAATGGCTGCCTTCTAAGCCTGATGGTCATGATGCTGAAGACACTATTACGCGATGCTCCATGACTACGAATGGATGGACCTTCTCTCTCTTCTTTTGTTTAGGTCACCCACATTTACACATCAACATGCATATGTTTTTTGGTGGGCTTGAGCAGCTAGGTCAGGTTACCCCTTGGAGTTCACATACATACAACTCATATATATATATATATATACAGTATATGTAAAGAACGACGCTTGTGTACAAGAGCGTCTGCACAAGCGTCGTTCTTTACATTAATTATACTGCGTGTTGTTTGCAGTTAAAAAGAAATATATATATATATATATATATATATATATATATATATATATATATATATATATATATATATATATATATATATATTTGGGAGGGCTGAAAGGGTGGGTTAAAACACTCATCTTATTGCATGCAATTGCAATGTAACATTGCAATGTTGCATGCAGTTGCATTGCACTCTACATTTTTGTGGTAGTACTACTTATGCGGTCTACCTACGATTCGGCGGTCTACCTTTTAACTGTAGCTTCTTATCGTGTTTACTAATTGCTTGTTTACATCCCAATGTCAATCGCCCTTGACGATTGGTTAGGTTTAGTCATGATATTTTCGTTAGTTTTAATGAAAATATCATGACTAAACCTAACCAATCGTAGGTAGACCGCATACTATTGTAGCACCTAATGACTTGCATATAAATAAACTAGGTGGAAGTTATATATTGAATACTGAAGGTGTCAGTTTGAAGATGATGATAAATACGAGAGTAATTAATTTATTTTAGGACGTCACAGTTCAACACATTATACAATATGCGTTAATTCATACTTGATACATTATAGCTATGTAATTCGGAAGTATAAGTCATTATAGGGAGAAATAATGGGAAATAAATTAGAGGGACACGGTAACAAAGGGTTCACAGCCATGGTACAAGAGTGAGTGAAATTATTAATTAAATATATACACTTATACAGGGTGTTTCAGGAGGAAAGGTCAATACTTCGGGAGGTGATAGTATCGGTCATTGTCAGAAAAAAAGTTCATATGAACATGCGTCTAATTCTGAATGGTTACGGAGATAGAGCTGTTTGAATCTGATGCGCGCGCAGCTCTTCCTCCCGCCGCGGTGGTCCCATTCAATGGCCACCAAGGTCTCCAGACCTCTCTCCGTTAGATTATTGTTTGTGGGGTTGGATGAAAAGTCAAATTTACAAAAGAAAGGTGGATACACGAGACAAATTGCTCGCGCGCATTTTGGATGCTGCTGCCCGCATAAAGGAACGTCAAGATCAACTCAGACGAACAACACGCGATCTTCGCACACGAGTTGCAAAGTGCATTGAGGCTGACGGTGGGATTTTCGAAAACGTATTGTAAATTGTAACAAATTTGTCATTTCTATTTCTGATACCATTCAAAATGCCAATGTTTAAACATTAAATGTTAGAAACAGTAATTGGTTTCTCTTTCTTGATTACCATTAACCCTTTATGGTACCATGTTGTTTCTATTTAACATTTCAAATACACGCATTTAGACTTAACCCTACAAAAAAGTTGTGCGATAGAGGGTTAACAATGCTTTTGTAGTTGTAGATTCAAACAGCTCTATCTCCGTAACCATTCAGAATTAGACACATGCTCATATGAACATTTTTTCTCACAATAACCGATACTATCACCTCCCGAGGTATTGACCTTTCCTCCTGAAACACCCTGTATACAGTAATAATTAATGGGTTAGGTGCATTTTGAGGGTAAACTAAGTAAATGAGTAACGAAGTACAAAAATACAAACAAGGGTTTAAACCATGCCATATTCACTGTGCATGCATAATCTGCTGAGATTTATATGCGGGTGAATGGGCTTGAAGTTAATTACCATGGTTTCCATGACAATTGTGAAAATAGGAAAATGGGAATAATTCCGGTAAAAAATCTAAAACAATTGAAATCGTTGATTGTCTTGTTTGTACTTTGAGGAAGTGAAATTAAGGGACATTCACTTCTTAGAGCGAACTTCTAATGCCAAAAATGTGTGTAAATGGTGTATGCATTTAAAAGTTCCACCAAAAATTTGATCACAAAATTAAATCGTAATACCGTTTATAAATTATCGTTACCACCACCACTGTACATGATTGATGACGCTGTTTTGCATATAAATGAAGGTACCAATGTAGGGATTTAAACTAAAGTCACACCCTATGGAACTAAATTAAAACCTTGTTACCCGTGGCCTTCCTACTTTGACTTTAGAGATTAGAATTATATACAAGTTTAATCTTTGCTAACTCGAGTTCGTGTGAAGGAAAGTGATTAAAGTTCAACGAGTTATTATCTCAGCTTAACAAAGTCCTTTCTTCTGAGATTTAGAGAAGAGTCTGCTTAATAGTTGTTGTACCTAAAATTTATTACATTGAAATTAAATATTTTCCGTTTATTTATGCACATTTTGTGCTTACAATTATTAATAGGATTGAATAAATCTCTTTCCCTCCGAATTTGCATCGACGCTTCGCTATCGGATGATAATATGTTCATTCCTTCGTTCTCATTACTCCTGTATTTATGCATAAAAGAATTAATAGTTAACATAAGGTATAAACAGCAGAGTTAGTGCGCTTCGTTCTTCAAAGAATCTCTTAAAACGCCAATAGCCAATTAGGGAGCCCGAGTAACGACGCAATTTTCTATCCAGAGTTAAATTTCACACAAAAATTGCATCTACGACCTCTCGTATCCGACACTTACTGTAATTGATTGAGAATGCTTGCCTTGTTAGTTCAGTCATGTACGTCGATTAGCTTATAAACAGTGCTTTTGTGCATTCATTACAGATCTTATATGTAAGTTGCAGTTTAATATGGTAATTACAAAATAATTACATAAAATTTAAATGAACGATAACATGCAGTGATGTTTCACTGGAACAATATGCTTGCCACTCCACCTTAGTTTTTTTTTAAAGACAAAATAGAAAATCAAACAAAGAGAACTAAAACCGGTACTTTACTGTATATACTGATATGACAATTTCCTTGTGAATATCTTTATCCTCTAACCTAAAGTTTGTTTGAACATTAATATATTCACATTCGAGAAGGACTTTGACTCTTCTCCCAGCACTTGGAAGAGGTTCTGGTTGTGGTCCACCGACAAAGGAAGGAGTTGATGACTTTCTTGATGCACTAGACTCTGCAAATGAAGGACCTATTAGAACTCCATGCATTGCAGATCCTGACTTCTTATCCTTCATTTCAGTTGATGATTCAATAATGGCCTTCACTTGATCAATTTTGGATACCACTGACTGGAGATATCCAGCTGCAATTTCCTCAAGAGCATTGCGGAGTGATGTTGTTGGTGTGGAAATCACTTTGAGGTATTCATTAAAGAGTCTAGGCACCAGTTTCCAATACTGATAAGTAGTTACGGGCAATATTGTGGAAGATTTCTTCCTCAATATTGCGTGTGGGGGGTGGAAAGACTTTTGTGCTATTATCCAAATCCTGGATAACTTCTTTTAAGGTTGACTCAGACATAATCTTGCCATGGCAAGATTACTTTTGGCTTCAAGAAACTTTGCTCTTTTAAATGCCAGAGAAGTCTGTTAGTAAGCAAATACCAAATACTCCACGAGTTACCCACTCAGGAGGATCATCAAGTCCTGCCCAACAATCATTGGTCAATAACCATTATATGGTTCCATTCATCTTTGGGCAGTTGCTTTGTCCCATAAATATGATCTTTCACACTCTCATCAATTGTATACTGACAGACTGAGGTAGACTCATACGATGTATTATGTACTTTCAGGATAGATTTAAACTTTTCTATATTACGTTGTCTACAGGACACAGAAGCTGTCTCTTTCGTGGCTGTGTCGTTCTTTCTACATCTTTTGTCCAATTAGAATTAAATCCTTGAAGCGAGTAGCTAGTATTTTCATCAAACTGAGACAGATACTAGAGCTATGGGCGCCTGCAGTAAGGGGCGAGGAGGCACTTGCCCCTTCTCGCAAGACATTAACATAGAATTTCTCGATTTGCTTTCAATTACCGAATTTCACCCAACCATTCGCCAGGCAATTCTCGTATTAACATTACCTGCAACTACATGCACAGTTGAGAGATCGTTCAGTACCGTGCGCAGGGTTAAAAAATGTCTAAAATCAACTATGACGGATGATCGATTATCCGGGTTGTGTATGTTGAGTGTATACGGGGGAAAAAAATCAACTCGAACAAAGTGGACTCTATGAGGTAAGTTGTAGACCAATTTGGCAGTGATCGCAGACGACTTCAGTTTCTTTTTAAATAGCTTTTTTTTAGTCAAGCATATTGATGTTTTTTTAAAAGATTTTTTGTGATAATTGGCAGTGATGAAAAACAAAATACCGGGTGATTACAAATGATCCCACTAATAAACATCATGAAAAAACTAACAACGCTGCAGCGAAAAGGAAGATATACAAATAAGGTATATAGCCCTAAAGTTAACGTTTTGTGTTTTGTGCTCTTACCGCTCAGAAAGTGTACGGTCCATTCTGCTTTGCTAAACAAACATCTAACGGTGTAATTTACCGTGATATGCTACAGCTGTGGCTGATGCCCCAGCTGCTAGAGGACAAAGCTGATGTGTGGTTTCAGCAGGATGGTGCGCCATCCCATCTCCAGAATGAGGTTACAACATTCCTGAATGACCAATTGTCTGATTGTTGGACCGAGCGTGGGAACCTGTCCCTTCGCCGGCTCGTTAGCCCAATCTCCCCCCTCCCCCCATTTGACTTCTTCCTCTGGGGCTATGTCAAAAATGAAGTTTTTGTTCCACCAATGGCAACAACTTTGGAATATTTAAAGGAAAGGATACGTTAGGCTGTTAGAAAAGTTCAGAATGATATGCTACAAAATGTATGAAGAGAAACAATACCGCTTTGATGTTTGCAGAGCCGCAAAAGGAGCTCATGTTGAACTTCAGTAGCTTGTAAATAAAACTTTTTTAGTTCTTCTTTATTTGTGTATCTTGCTTTTCGCCGTAGCTTTGTTAGTTTTTTCATAATAAATGTTTAAAATCGGGAAGATCATTTGTAATCACCCGGTATATGGTACATATTGCACAAGAGATAGCATTTGAATTTCACATTTGGTTTGTTGCTGCCTGTACCTACGAAGTTTTGTCTTGTTTTTCTATTTTTATTGCAAATATTTTAATGTCAGTGAACGTAATGTGTTTATAAATAATTACAATTTTCATTATTAAAGCTCATGGTTCACTTATTTCTTTAAACTGGAATACATGAATGATGAAATAGATAAGCTCATCCTCAATGAAACCAGCCCAATAATGAACCCTATTCCACTATTCCAGTGCCTTGAAGCCGCTCAAAATATTGATGACGATGCATCTGACAGCTCATTGGACACACAAAGCAGGCAGCATGCCAGCCAACATTCTTTAACTAATCCAAATCATCAGATAGGAATGGGTGGCTCACCATCTAGTTCGCCTGGATCCTCTGACTCATCATTAGCTTCCCCAGCCAGATCAAGAACTCCCCCCACCTCACCACCACCACGACATGAAGATATAGATTTACAGCAACTAGAAACAAAGGAGGAACTAACAAATCTAATTGAAATTGTTAAAACCATGAATATGGAAAGCCGGCCTCAACTGATCAAACTTAGTAAAAATAGACAGTTTAAGCAACTATTATACAGAGTAAATGTAGTAATTTATAGACTAGTCCCAGTCAACACAGACCTTTCTGAACTTAATCAAGTAAATTCTGCTGCTGGCATATATATATATGCAACAGAAACTTGTCCCAAACTTTAGACCAAAGCCCCCCCCCCAGTCAAAACCGTAAGTGCAAACAAAAACCTCCTCCCTGGAAGCTAGACGAGAACTGAACAATTAAAACAATATTTCCAAACACCCCCAAAACAAGGAAAACTCAAAAACAAATAGGGAAAATAAAGAGAAAGTATAACTTCAGAGATAATCAACTACATGACAAGGCGCTGGAATTGGAAGGAAAAATCCCAGCCATAGCCAATAGGATCAGGAATAAACAAAAGCAGATTGACATGAAAAACCATAACAAACAATTTTCATCAAACCCTAGAGGCTTTTACCAAAATCTCATTAGAGAAAGAATAACAGTCCATCAACCACCATATCAAACTCAGTTGGACGCATACTGAAAGCCCCTCTTTGAAACGCCTGAACAGCATAACCAAGATGCTGACTGGATAGAGGCCATCAGGATAGCAAATGAGGGTAAACCGGAAATGGAGGAGTTATTTACAATGGAAGACAAGATAAGAAGGAAACTGGCAAAATTCTCCAACTTTAAAAAACCTGGCCTAGATAAACTCCCAAATTTCTGGCTGAAACAGGTCACGGCATTACATCACAATTACAATGCCGTTTTTCACGGAATTTTGCAGGGAGAAGAAGGAACACGAGAATGGCTTACAAGTGGAGATACAACCCTCATCCCTAAGACTCGTGAGACAAATCTCCCAAATAAATAGGCCCCTACCGCCCAATCTGCTGTCTCACCACCACCTATAAACTATTAAAGGCCTTATTGCAGACAGTATATATGAACACCTGGATGCTGGAGACTATCTGGAGAAAGAACAAAACGGATGTAGAAGAAACTGCTTTGGCACAAAGGATCAACTGCTCATCAACAAAACTATTCTTGAAGACTGTAAGAAAAGAGGCAGAAACCTAAGTATGGCATGGATAGACTATCAGAAGGCATTTGATAGTGTCCCACACTCCTGGATTTTGGAATGCCTCAAGCTGTAAAAAATCCATCCTACCATTATTAGCACTTTAACAAACCAGATTGCAAATTGGAGAACAAACGTCAATCTCATCCATGAAAATGGAACAATATCCATCCCCCTGTCAAGATTATAAGGGGTATATTCCAGCGGGACAGCTTATCCCCCTTGCTATTCTGTCTCACCCTGGACCCCCTTAGCAAACTACTTAGCAATAACAACAAGGGCTACAACCTCAGTCAAACTAGGCGAAGAAATCCAGACACTGTTCTGAACCATCTCCTGTTTATGGATGATTTGAAGCTGTATGCAGACTCTGACCAAAACCTGGAATGCCTACTCCGGATCGTCCATACATGCATACATGTCCATGCATATTCTTCATTGCACATTAGGGGTGTTCAAAATTAGGAAATGTTTGAAAAATGTAGCAAACTTTTTTTTCCCCCATTATTTGGTCCAAGGGAAGTCTTTTGGTACCATTTTCATCAAAATCGAAATTAGCCACGGGTCGCTCAAATGGGTTCGGAGAGATAAGAGAGTACAGGGCCTCAAGGTCGCTACGGAAGTCTGAATAAATAACAAAAGACGTAGAGGAGAATTGAGAGAGAAACTGAATCGCCAAGAGAATAGCCGAGAGCTACGCCGCAAAGATGGAAACCGCTAGAGGGAGGGATAGTTATTTAATAACCGACGGGAAGGCCACTGCGCAACCCACCCCAAGTGGCGAGCGAGAGCGGTCAATGAACACAGGGATAGAATCATAATAATATAGAAACAATTGTCGGAGGGTGAGAGGGTAGAACTGTGACTTCGGTGTAGTAGAAAGTAAGAAGCAGATACAGAGGGGAAGAATGTGGGAATCAAGAATGAGACCCAGAAATCCAGTTTCGAAGAAAATGGATAGTGGCGATTCACAAAGTGAGAGGGAAGGGACGGCAGTGCAACGGCGGCGACGACATAAAATGCACCACCACCGTCTTCTAAGAAGAAAATCGAAACCTGTGGGCTGTGGCCCATCTGGAGATCGAATCCCGGGCCCGTTGGAGGAGACGCTCAAGAAAGGCGGATCGGGAACTGGGGCAATAGATAGCAAGGTCATCAACATAAAGGGTGGCCGTAATCTCCGAGGACAGAGCCGTCACCACTTCATCGCTCACCAAAGCGAAGCAGATCACACTCAGAATACTAATTTGGAGAACCCCTTCCTTCCTTCCTTGGCGGAAATACGCGATCGCATTGAAGAATGTTGGGAACAAATACCACATGAAATTCAGGCTGCTATTCGCAAGTGGAAACGACGTGTGATAACAGTGATTAATGAAAATGGTGGTCATATCGCACATAAGTCTTACTAGTATCTGTTTGCTCCAGTGAAAGTTGTTTTAATGCAGAAAGACGTTGTTTTGAACCTTCAGTTTAGACAGTTATAGCTGTGTTTGTAATTACTCTTAAATTATTTGAATAAAAATTTTATGGAATTTATTTGGATATGTTCTTATTTAACTGCAAAATTTTCAGATGTCTACTTATCATATTAACGGAACAGCGGCTCTTCAAACAGGACGCGTTTTTACCGCGCCACCCATATATATATAATATATATATATATATATATATATATATATATGTATGCATGTATGAAACAGTATGTATCGCTAAAAGTTACGTTCGCTCCAATTCGGTGCCATATTCTGTACCAATTTCCTCCTTCTCGGAAATTACTACTTTCTTGTAAATAGTAATAGTAAGTAGTTTAAATGCGTGCGTATGTGCGTGTTTCTTGTCAGCTTTCTTTCCATCCCAGCGAGGGATGGGAAGAAAGATGACAATGTCTTTTATCATTGTGCAAGGAATGAATTCACTAACAAAACAATTTATTTAGGCAAAAGATCGACGAGTTATTTTTCCATCTTCAGGTTATAAATGACTAAAAAGAAATGTAGGAATGCATTTTAAGATAATTAAAATAGTTCATTGGACTAATAATTCCTTTTTAACCTAATTTATTCCTTTTTAACCTCAAGGTTCCCGATTGAGTCAATGAAACGAATAAAGCGGACCAGCAGACCAACTGCAGTAATCGACCATACTGCCTCAAAATGACACGAACTTTCTAAACGAAAGGAGAAATGCCACACTCGCAGTGCCATTTTAACTCTCTTTACTATGGACGTGAAAATCATCGCACCAACTTTGCCTACGCATGGCTATTCCACCGTATATGTCTTCCCAACCAGTGAGTAGATTTGTAGTTATGAGCAAAACAGTGGCCAGTTTATAAGGTTAAAATAGTTTTTCTTCCTATTTTTCAGCTGTAATACACGTACAAAGAACCTTTATGCCTCGGTTCAGGCGTAACAAAACTTCGTTAAATCAATGCAAAGTAATTACCGAGGCTAACCTGAGAATGCTGTTACGCTATAAAGTAAAGCAGCATAATACGCACCATGCAATAGTTGGAAAAGAGACTTCTTGACACGCTTTAACGAAGACAAAACAAAAGTTCCATTTCAGGCATAATAATTCTATTCTTTAAGTATGGTGTAAAACTGTAAATAATGTCCTTTTATCCCGCAATGAGCAAGGCAGAGATTTCGAGTTCTGTTTTTAATTAAAATAGGTATCTATTTTATGCGCGCCCGCACGCGCACGCACACACACACACACACACACACACACACACACACACACACACACACACACACACACATGTTACCGGATGGTGCAACCATACAGCAACATTTAAAACCATCAGGGTATTTCTTCCAATTTGTCTTAAATACGACATTAGTTACATGATCTGGCATCGTACAAAATAAAATAAAAAATGATTACTTACAGATCGTTATACTTAAATTACAAATTACCAAACCTCATTTTCACAGAAGTTATCATTTATGGATTCTCACAAAAAATAATGCCTTCTATAATCATTCTTAAAAATAACATTAATTCACTTTATTTATTCTAAACCTTTTGCTTTTCTGCTCAATTTCACTGAATTCCGATGTAAAGAAGGTGAATTAATTCCAATCCTTGGAACTTGCCAACGGACTTTCGGTCACGGTAACGCCATCGTTTACGATCATTGTGCCTTCTTTTCTGATTTTAAAGGAATAATATTGAGGACATTGATATTAATGTAAGTGAGAAAAGGATGAGGAAAGTGAATCCAGTGTTACAAATGACTCCGCAAAATCACTTAATACACTTAGGGTAGAGACCATGATAGAAGATCTAAAATCTACTCTTTTAAGACACATCAGTGATACATGTAGCATTGTAGCAATGATGAACTTTTCGGGGATGGCGTTGATGTGTCAAAATCCCAGCCGTACCTGGCAGATTAAATTAGATTACACGGAAGAAGGAAGCGAACCATGCCTCCAGCATCAGCTGACGATAGAGGAGGCTTTAAGGTTTCCAGACACAGGAAACGAACTCCAACCGGCGGGACCTAAAGGTTGTCGTGCCTCTCCAAATAGAAGTTTTACAACATGAAGTAGCAGTAATAAAACACACTGAAAGGCTTAAAACAAAATGCAAAAAAATTTCGCCCTCCGGTGTTAGACGGTCGGCATCAACAGCTACGTGACCAACTTACAGCAACGCCAAAAAAGATAAGACAAATCCCGTAACTTCGACGATGGAGTTTCCTGCAGTGATCCCAAAGACGGCCAATTTATTAAACAATTTATTTTCGAAAATAGGAAGCGATACGGCAGCTGCCATTCCAGAATCAGACAGTCTCTACCAACAATATATAAAGTAGTATTGCTGCAAAATGGTCGAGTGCAACTACACTGCAACATTGCACCTTTACAAAATTTCATGCACCATTGCAACATTGTATGCAACATGATGAGAGTGTTTTTGAACGCCCTCTCAAATAAAATTTTAAATATATATATATATATATATATATATATATATATATATATATATATATATCTCTCTATCTATATATATATATATATATATATATATATATATATATCTCTCTCTCTCTCTCTCTTCTCCTCTATATATAATATATATATATATATATATCTGTGAACTCCAAGGGTAACCTAACCTAGTTCTGCTCATTTGCACATATATATATATATATATATGTGGGTGTGTATATATGTATAGAAAAGTTTCTTTATATATACGAGTTGTATGTGAACTCCAAGGGCTATCCTAAGACTGCTCAGGTCCACAAAAGTATATTATGCATGTGGGTGTGTAGGTAGTCAAACACAAAGAGAGAGAGAGAGAAGATCCATCCATTCGTAGCCATGGGGCATCGCATAATGGTGTCTTCAGCACCACATACAGCTGACTTAGAGGTAGGTATTCACCTCACAGCCAGTTGTATAAGGTGTATACAGTTATTTACGTACATATAATTGTGAATTACATCGCTTTACCTCAGAAAACACGCACATAAAGGTGAATTAACGCAGCTCTATCCCAAAAACAATTACACATAACCCCATCTCAACATAACGTACATGGAGAATTAAAGCATTTCTATTATATTGGATCCCTTAAAATGCCTCACTATCATACACAGCCCCATATCAAAAACACATGCCATACCTCATAGACATCACCACCACCACACATTAGACCGGTAAGGTCTCAAAAAATTGCCAGATAATATAATTATCAAGCTCGTGAAAGAAGGCCTTCAAGAGGGATAGGGTTGTGATGTATTGGAATCATGTCTGTTCTTTCAAACAAAAACTGAAACACGGTAAAGCAAATTTAAATCAAAAACAAAATTTTTTGTCTTTATCTAAAAATATATATTTAAATCTTATAAGAAATATTAATTTAATTTTATAATAAAACCCGATTTTAGTTTTAGGGCTAACTTATTAATTTTTTATAAAAAATATACTATATTTCGGACGGATCCTGTGTTTTACAATATAAAAAGTCGGCGCGCAGCAAACAATTAATTTCATAAATAAATACACGGGTGTATATATATATATATATAAGGCAAATATATACTGGGAAACTATATAAATACATTTCTTCGACCCCGGGTTCGAGACTCGATGACGGCAACCGGCGCGCAGCAAAACCCAGCCGTTCATCCTTCCACACAATAAAGAGAGTGAGTGATTGGTATAAAAATGGGTACCCTGGGTAGCCTAGTGGTTAAGACCCTGGGCTGGTGGTGGGCGTGGTTCACATTCCACGTTAAACTGTATGTCTAAGGTGGAGTGAAAAGCTGGTGCTGGTGCAAAAGTTGTCAGTGAGGCCTTTAAGACAGCAAAAACATTGGTCTAAACTTTCTTTATAAAGACACGGATATTTATTTATATGCCTTTGAATTTATGTAAATCATTTTAGGTACATGGGATGGCTATAATTTACCTATTTACTGTAGGTTTAGTATCAGGGATCACAAGATAAACACAACATCCATATGCTTCATACATATTTTGTTTAAAATATAAACCTAAAAGTGATTAAATAGTGTAAAAAACCCTTCTTTTGACATATTAAATCTTACTGTTGAAGATACAAGATGTCCAAGAAATAATGGTGCAAAAATAATTACTGGTCATTTTTCTTATGAATCACTAATTTCATATGCTGTATATGGGTGTTTCCATTTCCAAACTACTGAAGTTTAAAACACTTTCACGAGAATACCTTTATTTTTCGCGACAAAGTGAACTCACTACTGAAACTTCAACAGATCATTTGCAAGATGCTTTTTTACAATGGATGCTGTGAACTGTTTCTTTGACAGAGTTCTGCCATATTACTAGGCTTGTCACAATATATTTATTTTAACAACCATTAAATAAAAATCCACAAAGAGCTTGTTTGGTCTACCAGGTAGTTGATTGGTATAAGAAAATAACATACCTCTATAACAACGTACATTTGTTTTAGACTAACTTCATTGAAATTACCTGATTGACAAACATTTCATGACACTTTATGGGAACTAATTACTAAACAATCTTATGCGGAAGATATCCTATTTTCGGACGGATCCTATGTTTTATTATATAAGAAACCGGCGAGTAGCAGACAATTAATTTCATAAATAAATACAGATATGAAAATGAAAATGAAAATGAAAAGGTTTATTGGCAGACTATAGTCCATATGACAAATATTATTAATACAATGACAGTTCATACACTAAGGATAGAAATATATACAATTGATTAGAAATAATACTGCACTGTCGAAGTTAAGTGGAGCTACAGACAGACGTTTTCGTACCAAAAAGTCCATAGCTTAGAGGATAAATGGCAGGACTCATGGATAGCTTGGATGATCGGGTTGGTTGATTTTTTAATTCTTTGCATTAGACTGTGTTGAGCACGTCTTGTTACCTCCGGGAAGCTCGGGACATTGCGGGTAGCAAACATTTGCGAAGCTGAGCATCTCAGGGGTAATTTATGTAAGAGTCTAAAAGACCTGTTGTACAGCAAATTTAGGGTTCTGCCAGAACCTTTTTTATAATTCACACAGAGTTGCTGACCGTATATATTACTGCAGAAAGTACGAAAGAGTGTGTCTTTAGCTTCACTTGTACAGAAACGAAAGTTCCTTATGGTCATATTCGCTTTAGTACACAGGCTTCGAGATTGTTTTCTTATATCCGAGTCATCACTCAAGGAGCTGGTAATAGTTTGACCCAAATACTTAAACTCTTGTACTTCCTCAATTACTTCACCATTCATTTTAAACCTTATATCAGCTATATATATATATATATATATATATATATATATATATATATATATTATATATATATAAGGCAAATATATACCGAGAAAATATATAAATACATTTCTTTAGTAAGTATCAACACGAATGCAAGAGCAGAATATTAGCCGTCCATTCTTTTAGCAGACAAATCTGACAACTATCTCCACCAGCTGGTGAAAAAGTAGCCAGCGAGGCCTTTAAGACAGCAACAACATTGGCTAAACTTTCTTTATAAAGACACGGATATTTATTTATATGCCTTTGAATTTATGCAAATCAATTTAGATACATGGGATGGCTATAATATACCTATTTACTATAGGTTTAGTTTATATTACACCCTTTTAGAAGTTTCCCAACAGCTGACAGAAAAGTTGTCACATTCATCAATACACAGTACCCATCTAATAATTTTATTTATTATGTAGTTATTTACACGTACCAAAACATTTTAGATACATAGGCTGGTAAAATTTACTAAATTTGGATCTTTTCCTTTTGACTGCCGCCATTGAAACATAAGAGGTGAGTGCCCCAAGCCTTCTTTACTTAGCCTTATAAGGCTAACTAACGAAAATATCACGACCTAACCTAACCAATCGTTAGGTCAACTGTACGACCTTGACGATTGGTTAGGTTAGGTCGTGATATTTTTGTTAGTTAGCCTTATAAAGAATACAAAAAGTTTAATTATTTTTCAATGGCGGCAGTCAAACGGAAAAGATCCCTAAATTTTACCTACAGAAAGCTGTAATAATTTTATTAATTTTATTTATTTAATAAACACATACACACACACACACACATACACACACATATATATATATATATATATATATGCCTTAGCATTAAGTATATATAACTCTAGCGCTCATTGGTCTTAATTTGGTCTCTAGAAATTCAGCATATTAACGTTGAATGTAGTAGTAGAATTATAACTTCTAAACTTGAATGAAATAGGGCATTTAATATAAATTCTTCCCAACAATTTACCACTGCACAACTTTCAACAGCGTGCTGTAATTACTATTATTAATAATTTTAACTACTTCCTTATTTCACTACAAAATAATGAAAACTTTTAGCCTAAACTATGAAAATTTATTGCAAGTAAACACAGAGATGGAAAGTTCAAGAAGTATTTCTACATTGGTGGGATTTAGGCTAAAGCAGTAAAATTAAGAAGCTTTGTAGTAAAGTTTTGGGCAGTCTTCAGCAAAATGAATGATTGCACACTTTTTTTTTAACATTGCTATTTAAAATTTAAAATTACTTATATGCATTTCTTTAAACCCAATATCTCTTTTCATGGGTCATCTGCTAACGTCACAGTTTTCTCATGTTCACTTATTACCCAAGTCTCATTTTTACCACTGCGATTTTTAAATAATAGCTCCACAATTGACTTCACATTGCAAAATGGGTACGTACAGGCGTTAGTGGGTTAAATAACATCCCCTTAATCTGTTTTGTGTAAATAATGTATTTAAGTAGGGCCTAATTGAGTCTTTAACTGTTGACTTATTTATCTTCAGAAAACCTCTTTTGTCACTCAGAAACAAGGTTAGCCTACCAAGAAAGTCTTAAGTATATTGCAACTATAGCCTATATATAGAACTTTTACATATAGAACCTACATATAGGCCTAACCTATGTAGAGATGGATTACATGGATCGTGATTAGAAGATAGAGCCTAGTGTCTGATTGGACAGCCTATATGAAGCATGTGAAATAACACATAAACAATGTTCTATCTATCATTACAGCCTTTCACAGCCAAACAATACAAAACAACTCTTTAATAATAATAAAATTTTCTTTTACTTGGTTACTGTTTCAAATTAATAGGCCTTTATAGCTGTCTTTCACCAATTATAAATAGTAATTTAATTAGACGGGGTACTTTTTTAAATCACGTATTGTGCTCAAAAGACTTAATAACTTCTAGGTTCTATCATATACAACCCAGTAGTTAGACGCTGTACCAAATGGGTGGCACACTCTTCAGTATAGACCCACAGCATGGGTTGGTTTCCTCAATAGACCTACAAGTATTTTAAGGGGACCAAAATGTGCCAGGACTCTCTTAGTTTTAGCCTATTGCATTTGCTTGTATTAACTCTTCATTTGCTGTTGAATTAGGGGATTCTATGTTTGGCCTTTTATATATATATATTATATATATATATATATATATATATATATATATATATATATATATTTTAAACTGGCGAAATACAACTAGTCTTTACATATAGTTTTACATATATAGAATTTTACATATAGAATCTACACATAGGCTATGTAATGATGGTGGGTGATAATTAATAGATCAGTGTAGGACTACACATATAGAGACTAGTGTCTTATTTATGTACCCCATAATCATATTTATAGGTTGAATCAAATGATTTTTTTCATAGTTTTAGTAAAAGTTTAACCATTAAATTTATGATTGGGGCACATGTAGACAGATGGAGTTATGAATTAATGTAAAATCTTCAGTGATTAGTGGGGAAATCATTATCTTAGGCTTGTAGTCAATACCCTTTTTAAAATTCATAATGAAGTGCTATTTTATTTTCATTCTATTCAGCCAAATATAAGGAATCTTTTACAGTGTGAGTAAAATTTGCTGAAAGCTTGAACATTTTACTGATGGCTTTAATTACGTACTTGAAGCAAGATGTGGACATTGAAGCTCAGATAATGCTTTCTACCCCCCCCCCATAAAATATTTTGGTTGAATTAAGGAATACATTAGCTATGAGCTACATAATAGGATGAAACATTTGAAACCTGGAGACGATAATTATTTTTAAGAGGGCTTACCCAGTTTTCATTGTCTCCGATAAACTTCTGTATTAAACACCTCACTTCCCCTCCCCCATGCTGTGTGACTTCTTTATAGAATAACCTTTCAGCTCATTGTTAGACATAGCATGACTTGTGTATATTTTGAATACATTCAAGAACTTCAAAGCTTATGGTAATGTTTCAGGGCTAATACCAGATTGTGTATCTGCTGCATAAGGTGAAGGTTTGTGGCTTTTTTGATAGGAATCTTCTAAAGATTGTGCTAGGTCTAGCCTGATTGTTTGATCTATTTGGTACACTTAACTGAGGAATAGGATTGAAATGCTATTGAGTTTGTGTTAGAAATTTATGGTTACTGTTATTTATTTCCTTCATCAGTCATAGTTTCTTTGTTAAACAGGTAATTTAAAATAGAAGTTCTGAGGCTGTTCCAGCCCCCTGAGAAATTGAGAAAATTAAACAAATGTCTAGTGTTATACTATAGTTAACGCAGACCATAAATAGGCTATATTTGTTGTAGTAGCTAGTCAACAGCTGCTCTCCTTTAAATGCTTCTGCTGAAGAGGGAGTACCCATCTGCCCATCTGCATAATAATTACGGCACGCTGTTGAAAGCTGTGCAGTGGTAAATTGTTGGGAAGAAATTATATTAAATGCCCTATTTCATTCATGTTCAGGAGTTATAATTCTACTACTACATTCAACGTTAATATGCTGAATTTGTAGAGACCAAATTAAAAACCAATGAGCGCTACATACTTAATGATAAGGCATATATATATATATATATATATATATATATATATATATATATATAGATGTGTGTGTGGGGGGGGGTGTCGGTGTGTGAGTGTGTGTTTATTAAATAAATAAAATTAATAAAATTATTACAGCTTTCTGTAGGTAAAATTTGGTAAATTTTACCAGCCTATGTATCTGAAATGCTTTGGTACGTGTAAATAACTGTACATAATAAATAAAGTTATTAGATGGGTACTGTGTATTGATGCAGGTGACAACTTTTCCGCCAGCTGTTGGGAAACTTCTAAAAGGATGTAATATAAACTAAACCTATAGTAAATAGGTAAATTATAGCCATCCCATGTATCTAAATTGATTTGCATAAATTCAAAGGCATATAAATAAATTTCCGTGTCTTTATAAAGAAAGTTTAGCTAATGTTGTTGCTGTTTTAAAGGCCTCGCTGGCAACTTTTGCACCAGCTGGTGGAGATAGTTGACAGATTTGTCTGCTAAAAGAATGGACGGCTAATATTCTGTTCTTTCATTCGTGTTGATACCTACTAAAGAAATGTATTTATATATTTTCCCGGTGTACATATATATATATTTATATATATATAGGGTGAACCAAATGTAGGTGGACAGTAAATATAACGTTTATTTTGAGAATACATATTTAATTTTTTTGTATACTATAATACAAAATAAAATTTAAATAAATTTAGTTATAATATTTAATATAATATAACACAAACACCATAGTTGTAATGAACACCATAGTTATAATATAATATAACACAAACCGTATTCAACCTACTGTCCACCTACTTTTGGTTCACCGTGTATATATATATATATATATATATACACACACAAACACCCGTGTATTTATTTATGAAATTAATTGTCTGCTGCTCGCCGACTTTTTAGGTAGTAAAACACAGGATCCGTCCGAAATACAGTATATTTTTTATAAAAAAAGAGTAAGTTAGCCCTATAACTAAAATCGGGTTTTATTACAAAATTATATTAATATTTTTTTATAGTAAGATTTAAAGATATATGTAGAACTACTCTCCAGTCTGAACTCGTACAAAAGGCACACTCAAATTTGCTCCGATGTCATTGTTCTTCTGAATGCTGAAAAAATATGAAAAATATAGAAAAGGAACAAAATATACACATTTTTAATATAATAAATTGAAGTAATTATAACGTATCTTAGTTTCATGTACAGAGATACATAAAAAAAGAAACGTGTGCACCTTTTAATTTCACTGTTCCAAAACCGACAATACTTTTCCCTCGACCTGATACAAAGTGTATTCCTTGATCACCTGAAGATAGCCAGGGTTTGTCCAGTATTCAAACCTGGTAGCCCTGATTCCCCATCCAATTACTGACCAATTTCCACCTTACCAACTCTGAGTAAAGTATTTGAAAGAATCGTATACAACAGACTAATCAAATGCTTAGCTAAATACGACATCCTAACAAAAACACAACTTGGGATTAGCGAAGGCTACCCACAGAAGACTCCTTTAACATGCTATTAAAAAATATCTATTAAAACCTAAACTACAAAACACACTCTTAGTTTTCCTCGACCTGTCGAAAGCCTTTGATACGATCTCACATGATATCTTACTAGACAAATTAAACACATATAGCATAAGGGGAAATATACTAAATTTGTCAAGTCATATCTCTCTAATCGTCACCAGTATGTTAAAGTAAATTACATTTCATCAGAATATACAACAGTATATTGGAAAAAGGGGTTCCACAAGGATCAGTCCTTACAGTAGACTGTATTCAATATGCAGATGATACACGACCCACTTCTGCACACCACGATAATAATTACCTAATGAACGAAGTGAAGAGGCGATTAAATCATGTCTATAAATGGATGTATGCAAACAACCTTTGAATTAACTTGAAAAAAATCATCATATATGATCGGAAATAAAAAAAAATGCAATCATTCACACACCATTAATAATTGGAAACACTTCTCTTGCAAAAGTAAATGAAGTTAAAGTTCTTGGCATCAAATTCGATGAAAAATTAAATTTCAAAAGCCAAACTCAACATATCAAATCAGAAATATCTAGATTTCTCTACATAATGTTTAAACTAAAAAAAACAATTCCCCAAAATGCCTTCCTCATACTGTATTACTCATTTATCCACCCACACTTGCAATATGGAATCACAGCATGGGATAGTACAAAGAATTATAGACTGTATCCAATAGAAGTGATCCATAAAGAATGTTTACGAACTCTCTCAGACATTGATGACAGAAACTTAAATATTTTAAAATAAATGACCTGTACGTATAAATTTACTTTCGGTATCAGTATGTACAAAGTTCCTAATAATAGAAACTATACTTCACCCATCGACAGGGCGATTACCCTCCATCAGATCAACCATAATCATAATACAAGGCTTTCCAATGAATTCATACATAAACCAAATTATTTTATGCAAACTGCAGGAAATACTCTGCCAACCCCCTACCCCCATGGTGCCAGTGCCAAAAAAAAGAGGGAACAGAGTATGTAAGCAAGGGGGAGCGGTTTATCCCCCAAGATTCCACCCAAACCTAACCTAGGAGAGAGGAGAGAGAGCATTATTCGCCTGGAAACCCTGGCGCATAATGATCACTCTTGACCTCACAGTTCGCTTAGAAGTCAGCCAGTTGGCTTAGAAGGCATAATCTGGCTTAGAAGGTGTAAATGGCTTGTTTAGAAAGGAGTGCACATGTATATACATATATATTAATAACGTTTGTAGTGCCAGATTGTACTATTTATTTAATTAGTGTATATATTAATGGAGATGTTCTTGACAGCATCAGTTGGCTTAGAAGGCCTAACCAGCCATTTGGCATAGTATACATATATATATTTATTGAAGCACACATGCATCGTTTATATATCCCAGTTATCGTTTAATATCGTCTATATAATCTAATATATATATATATATATACACCCTGGAAAGCACTTGTTTCTACTGTTTATTAAATAATAAAACACAACTATATCATTCTGTTTATTTAGTTGAATTATTGGAAATAATTTAACATACATGAAGTATGTAGAAAATAAATATACAATAAAAAATAGTTCAGAAGAATTCTATACAGCAAAAGATACACATTTTAAATGAAGGATATATATATATATTCTTAAATAATACTAGTACAGTAGAAATCTATATACACATTTAATATATGTATGAGCAAATACGCACTTACTGTATATATAAGTATCAAAAATAATAATAGTGCAGGAGAAGTCTATATACATATCTAATATATGTGTGAGCAAATAAACACTTATATATAAACTTCAAAATAATAGTGCAGAAGAATCCCAATACATAGGCAATATATATATATTTATTTTTATATATATAAATACACGTGCTTTATGTTCTACTGCGATTAATTAAAATACTAAACTCCCATGTGATTGAGTCTACAGACACATCATCGTTGCTTGTACTATGCAATAAATTCGATTTAACATTATTTCACCGCTCAAAGTACGCGGGTGCCTATACTCAATGCAAAGGGCCTTCAATTCGCTTAACACCATTTTTGTGTCCACTTTACAATTGGCTAGCAAATCATCACTCTCTTTACCTCTATCTTCATCATTAATCGCCCTACCACCCAACTTCGTGTCATCCGCAAACTTTGAAACAGTACTGACTAAGCCGACATCTAAATCGTTAATATATATAAGAAAAAGCAAGGGGCCCAATACAAAACCCTGAGGAACGCCGCTCGCAACATTAGCCCAAGACGAATCCGCTCCATCAACGACCACCCTCTGTTTCCTACCTCGCAACCACTCTTCTCTCCAATTTATTACTACACCCCTGATTCCATGAGCCTTAGTTTTTTTCAATGAGTCTTTTGTGCGGTACGGTGTCAACGCTTTTTGAAAGTCTAAATACACTACATCTCCCGCCCAATGAGTATCGTAAACTTCAACCACCCTTCCAAAAAATTCTAAAAGATTAGTTAAGCATTTTGCCTAAAACCGTGCTGAGTATTTCTAACCAAGTTATGCAATTCTAAGTGTTCGACTATATGACCCCTATTTATTGATTTCAGTAACTTACCTACAACAGACGTTAAACTAATTGGCCTATAATTTCCCGCCGCACCTATATAGCCTTTCTTAAAGATAGGTGTTACATTTGCTAACTTGAAATTATCTGGTACGCACCCCTCAGAAATAGACACATTAAAAATCTTTGTTAACGGCACAACAATGCTTTCTTTTCATTCTTTTAGTTGTATGGGATATATGGAATCCGGCCCCGGTGATTTACGCATTTTCATTTTATCAATATAGCGCATTACCTCCCTTTCACTAACCAAAATATTATCCAAAGTATTACCATTATCAAAAGGTATTATGTCTATGACCGTAGGGATATTCGTTAAATCTTCTATTGTAAGAACTGACGTAAAAAATTCGTTTAGCAGGGTAACCATTTGCTTGTTTTCAGAAACTTGCTCTCCATCAGGATTTTTCAACGACCCCAAGATACTCTTTACTGGATTCCTATTGTTGACGTATTCAAAGAATCGCGTGGGGTTTTCTTTGCCGTCACGAGCTATGGAGATTTCAAATTTGCGTTTGGACTTTTTTATTACACTTTTCGCTTCACGCCTTAGAGATATGTAGTTGTTTCGTAACCACAAATTGTCTTTATCGCACTTATGTAGCTTATAAGCCCTATCTCTACTCTTTATAATATCCCCTACTCTAGAAGTAAACCACAAGGGCTTGTTGTTTACTTTCGTACGCTTAATCTTGTACGGTACACATTCATCATTTATAGTCCTAAATATTGTTTCAAACGATGCCCACATTATTTTGGCGTTGAAGATCCCCATTACGTTTTCCCAATTGACGTGTGACAATTCATTTCGAAATTTACAAAAGTCGAGTTAGCTGGTTTCGAGAGACCTACTGAGAGGACAAACTCTACCATATTGTGATCGCTATTGCTTAACGGTTCTATTACTTGAAGATCCGTGATTAGCCTATCGTCTGTAGTTATTACTAAACCTAAAATACTGTCCAACCTCGTAGGTTCCCCAACCTTTTGAATAAGAAAGCTATCCTCGAGAAAATTAACTAAATGATTAACTTCCTCGTTCCCCTGCATTGTATCGTAATTCACGTTGGTGCGATTAAAGTCACCCATAACCAAGGCCTGCTCACTACCTACTGTATTATTCTCTTACGTTCACGATATAACGCTTCGTCCGTATCAGCTGTTTGATTAGGGGGACTACATATAACCGCAACAACAAGTTTGAAATCGTTCAATTTAAGTTCTGCTATAGTCGACTCTGTCGGTTGTGGAATTCTGTGCTTTACTTCTATAACGTTCGCAATATTATCTTTCATATATAACATAACACCTCCTCCTCGTCTACCTATTGTATTTTTAACAAAGAGTCTATAACCTCTAATTTGATAGTCCCCTGCAAATCACGTGTTTGAGTGCTAAGCCACGATTCATTTATCGCAATTAAATCATAGTCATTACAAGCAATTAAAGAAAAAAATCGTTTATTTTATTTCGTAGGCTACGAGCATTTAAGGATAGAACCTTCAAATTGTTTGTAACCACGATACCTTCGCGAGCGCAGGGGAAATTTGAGGAAATTACGCCGGGACCGTTCGAGTTACGGCAACCTGAAGAGAAGAGACTGTATTATGAAATACCCTTCCTAAACGCGCAGTTCCAACGTCATTAAGATGAAGTCCATCTCCGAGGAACAAGTGCCTCCTGCCGAAGAAACTGTTCCAAAAATTCGCAAAATGCACTCCTTCCTGTTTGCAAAAAGACCTCAGGTTATTGTTGATATAGGTCGCCTTGCTATAGAAATCCCTACGTTGGATAATTCGAGGAAGTATACCTGTTAAACCAATCTTATTAGTTTTTTCCTTTAGTCGCTCTAGTAAGTCCCTGTGCCTAGCCAGCAGCTCTTCCGATCTAGAATTTAGATCGTTATTAATACCGACATGAATAACATACGTTGTGTCCTCAAAGGTTCCTTCTGTAAAATGTTCAACACTATTAGTTATATCCTCCACCTTGGCACCAGGATAGCAATAACGGAGCCTACGACGAGGGTTTCGCCCACAGAATTCCTCGAGCTGCCCTCGAACAATGGAATTACCAACGAGTCGTATTTCCTGTTCATCAGCATCTTCGAAACCTAAAACAGAAAACTTATTGTTGGTTATTACTGGTAGACAAGTCTTAGGTTTTCTGAATGGGGCTGCATTACGCACTTGATCGAAGAGTTGGGAACTAGGGTAAGAGATAAGGATATTAGTACTATTTATATTATTAGTAAAAACTGGTGCAGGAGTGGTCGTAACAGAAGGCTCAGGGGATTCTAATTTTGCCGTCAGGAGCATCGCCCTTTCTTCAAGCCTCCCTCTGGCCTCCCTGCCACGTTCTAACTCGTTCCTCTCACTTCCATGTTTGAGCACCACCTGCAAACTAACAGATCCTTATTATTTCCCTTCACAGCGACTGCAAGTACTTGACGGGGGTGCCATGCTATTAATTGATAAAAAACAAAAACAAAAAACAAGCGTTTGGAAATTAATAAATTACACCGTAGGTCTACCGCGTGTTTATTGTGACGTCACATGCGCAAGTCCGCAAAAATGTTCTTGAAACGCAGAAACAGGTTCCTGTAACACAAATTTATACTAAATAAATATATACTTAATCTACCGACAAAGGATCTGCAAAAGAAAAAGTATCAATAAAATTTATCTGTCCGCTTTTCGGCCAGCTTTTTTCTCTCCTTTTTTCCTTTCTCCCACGGAAGGTAACCACACCCTACTTGATAATCCCTTCGGAAGGCAAAATCAACCTTATTAAACCTCGTTTTCTAATAGATTCGAAAAACAAACAAGACAAACCACGTGCACTCGCCTTGGTTTAATCATATAATATAGTAATGAATAAAGTCAATAAATGAATTATATTATTTAATGAATGATTAGTAACACGAGGTAATTTAGTTAAGAATGCACCAAACACTATTTTTTTAAAGACACTTCAAAGAAAACCACTTATTCAATTTGTAACATTGGACACTCGATAAAACACGTCTGTTCACAAGGAAAGACTGTTCACTTCTGGAAAGACTGATTACTTCTGTAGGTGAGCTCGGCCCTGTACCGCTCAAATCCTTTGTACCAAAGTTCAAGATACTTCGAAGAATCTATACCTTTTAAATACGCATCCAGTTCCAAGCCAGTCTCGCCTTGTTCAGTCCTACACTCGGTAAATCCGTCGAGCAGAGCGGTGTATGTGTGTTCAAGAACCGTGTCAAAATAAAGCATATCTGTAACAGGAGCGTCTAGTATAGGCTTTAGCTTGCGGAAAACGACGATTTCAAATTTTCTGTCGAGGACGAAACGGTTTCGCATGGGGACAAGAACACTATTATGAGACGCATTCTTCCACATCAATCGTATATCAATGCATGGCTGGTCGCGATTTATACATAACGTACAAATAATGGCATATAAGGGTGAATCACTAATCTGCTCTCTTCTTTTGCTTACAACTACAGGTATTTTATAACGATCCTCGCCCCACTTCTCAACTCACGAAGAGTCTATTCATCTCAACACTTAAATAAATAACGTTCCGTTTACCAGAGTTTGTTTTTCTACAACGCGTTTCCATAACATAGTTGACAGCGCCGGTTTTACGCCTGAACACACGCACTGACTTCGTCACGGACACATCGTATACGGTATTGAGGATACTGCTCAACGGAAGCTCCATTGTTTTCTATTGCGAGGAGTGTATGTTCAGTCGTGTCAAGCTCTGAGGTGACTATGAGCAACCGGTGAGCGGTTTGGCTCGGCGGGAGGTGTCGGGGGGATGAGTCACATGGGCGCGTCATACCAAGGGTTAGTGATTCGTGCACGGGCTTACTCCAACATGAAAGAGTCATGTGAATACTTGTATCCGATTATGTCGGGCAATCAGAATCTTTTTGTCACATGAAGTAATAACGGCTTTAATGTTTTGTCGAAACCATACAGCTTCTTTCAGAGGTCGTTCAGAGGTTGTATTTTCTCGAACTACTCACATTTTATTAACACTCCGGCGCTCTATTTAAGAGAAACATGTGTCCATATCTGTCCTTTTTGCTTAACAAGCGATACTCATCCCTAAACTGTATTAAAAACTCACACAGGCCTTTAGCCACAAACTCACTGTGAACTTCATCATGATATATATGAACGTAATGATAAAAATATTTTAGAGTTTAGACTGTCTATGATAACAAGATTTACATTCTCAGATGCAGGGTATGTGTACTCGGTGTGATATAACATGACTTAATACCGCCTTGTCATACCATTCAACAACAAGACTCACTACCCATACCATTGCTTCTCTTCTGCACGTGATGCTTCTTTGACTTCGCGGTGTATGTGCGCCTTTACACAATTTAGTCCTACGACGTAGTCCATCACATCGTTTGAGCCACGAAAGCCCGCAATGCTCTCGTCAGATTAACCGTGGAATATTTGAACTTCCTGCTCTTCACGCTTCGCTCGGCTCAATATGGCTTTAAAAGCCTCAAAGGTGGGAGAACTCTGGATTCTTTAAGTGTTCACCACATCTGTAGACTTTATCGAATACCACTTCATGAATGTTGATCACGCAATATCAAAGGTAGCCATTACTTTTTCCGTCTACGCGAGAATTCTTCAAAATATACCTCTGAGATTCAAGACCTGTTGAGGTCAACTGAGTACTCATGGCAGTGATATGATCAACTAGTGGCCGGAGTCTCGTGACCCATTTGATCGGCCATACAGTGGGCGGTGCTCAGCCTTTTCCTGCACAAGTGCACACACACACACACACACACACACACACACACACATGAAGGAGAAAACGAAACCCTAATTGAAACAACTTATTTTAAATAAATAAATATATCATCAACAAATAATTAGTCTCTAATTCACGGAATATATTCAAATACGCGTAATAAATAAGTAAACATATCGTTAACAAGTAAATAGACAAACACACACACACACACACACACACACACACAGCCACACACACACACACACATATATATATATATATATATAACAAAACATTGAAGGGCTATGGTACCGAAAGGGTACGGTATCGTAGGTGCAAGGTACTTGGTAGCGTTTCCTATATATGTTACGACACACTTTCGTTCCCCCTAAGTTCCTTCACCCACCTTAGTTTCTGTGCCCGAAAATTGTGGGTTACTACAATCAGTTGAAGCGGTTGATCACCCTCATCTTCTAAGCAGAGTAGCTCGTTCAGCGAATCAAAGTTAACCATCCGCTGGTTCGCCTGGTTAAACGTGATGCCTTTCGCCTTCACGATATATTGCACTTCCTCCCCCACCGCCACCCGTACTTTTTAAGTTTTTGGGCCTGTTGATACAAAAGAATCAGTGTAGGCACTATCACCATACTCGTCCTTGAACTCGTCAGTCAATTCTCCGAGGAATTCTCCAATAGGCGACATGTATTCACCTTCCCTCTCTGTGAATTTCACATTATCTGTGTCTGCGTACAGAACCCTATGCCCAAGATAATGCAGTAGAACACCAAAGTTTGATGCGAGCGTATGCTGTTGTGAAGCTGGCTACACGTATGTTTGTAACACGTGATATATCTGTTGCCAATTAGGTAATGTTGTACTTTATTATGTACATATTACATACATTCACGATCTCCATGACCGCTTTATCGGGAGCGTTGGCATAATCCCACACCTCGTTATAACTTTGGGCTAGATGAACGTCCCCTTGCCTGTATTCTGTGCAAATTTCCCCCAAATACTATTTAGGCAGAACTTCGCACCTAAGCGCTTGCCCTGGTTCTTTACAATTTGGGACCGGTGAAGTTGTATCCCTTCACGATCACGGTAGCGCTGAATATACGCCGATTTTTCATTTTCGGTCTCAACTCCTCGCGATACCCTGATGCTTCTATCTTATCTTTCAAAAAAGTGTTTATATATGGTGTGAAAAGGTTTGGTAGCTTTTGAAATCTCCACACCTCATATATCTTCAATATTCTGTAGCCGTGGCGAACGGCTAGGGACAGCTAAGGAATTGTATATACACCTCTGATCTTCCCTTGGTTGGCTATGTAATTAAAGGTCCCGTTGTTCTCCTCCCCGCACTCCACGCACAGGGGAAACATGAGGTTGTGATCTATAACGACTTGGAAGATCGGCGTCCATAAGTCGCGAGAAGGGTGGAGCACGTCTACAAAAGAAAGATCGAAATAGTTCTCGTTCAAATTTGCAGAGGGGGACCCACCAGTTTTTCAGGTGCTTCTACGGGATACGGATTGTTCTTCATCACGTAGGGGTATAAGGAACAGAAGTCGTAGTAATGGAGTTTCACACCCACTGCAGGTGGAAAGTATAGTTTCAAGGAACTTCTTTACCCACCGAACAAGCTATCGCCAAATCTGAAAGGATCCAACACCATTGAACGTTTGATGGTGTTTATTTCTTCGCGGTACTACCCATCTGTTTCCATCCGCGCATCTTATTCATGCTGCCACAAGACCTTGTGAGTGAACTGGGAACCTATAACCTGATCCCGGGTGCGTGGCCATGCAAGACTGTCAGCAGGAGATCTACCATGGATATCTCCTATGATTCCACACTCAGGACGTGTCCAGCCATGCCACCTGCACCCGTGAAAGGAGTACGCTGTCTTCTCACCAGTGACACGGTCTTCGCTAAGACCATCCACCCAATAAACACGACCATTGACCTTGATGGGGACTTCCCACGTGTTGCGAGCATGTTTTATGTATACACCGGTCTGTTGCTGTAGGTGTATGAGTAGGGCGGGTGGTCGTACTCAGGTGACAACATGAATCTGAAGGAAATCCTACCATCAGGGGTGTCTAAATTATGTGTTTTTACATGGGGAATTCAAATATGAGCTTCTTGTTTGGATAGGATAACTCTAACCTACATCATTTTGTATTTCTAAATTGCCAATTTTACCCTTTTGAACCCCTTTATAATATATTAAAAGATATAAGGTAAATCATTTATATTGACAAGGCCAAATCAACTTTACATATATTTATTAATAGGTGAACTGCATGTATATCACTGGATATAAATACAAAGATCATTCTCCTGACATCTTGAACTTTGCCAGGTTGCACAAATCCTGCTTTGACTCAGACTTGGACATCAGCTTCCTGCTGGTCTCCTGAGCCCTGATCCCTCCATCCCTCTTTTCCTGTGAGAAGTACTTAGCAGAAGCCTCAGTCACCATTTTAACAACCCTCTCAATGCTTTGTGTGTGGCAAGGCCAGTTGCGCACCTCCATGGGGGTGTTGATGAAGTTTTTCACCTCTGAGGTGCTTAGAGAGCAGGTGAGAGGTGGCTCTGACACACCTTCTGACCAGCTGATCAAGTCACCGATGCTGGAAGCATCACAATTGATGTCAGGTGTCCTTCTGCTCCTAACAGAGGAGTCCCCCAGCTGAGTGTCCGGGTCCCCCTCTCCCCTGATGGCCAGGATTCTCTCCACCCCTTCAATCCTCTCCTTCTGATCCTCAGAGCAGAGTAGTGTTTGGAGGATGACTTCACTGTGGGCATACCAAGCAGATCTTCTCACAGTTGGCATCACAATATCCAGCACCTCCTTTCTCTGGGACTTGAGGCAGTACAGCTGAAAGAGGATGTGCCTAGGCCCTTCGATCCAGGAGTGCTTGACCTTCACGTTGAACCAACATGGGTAATACACTCCAATGATGAATTCCACAATGAATTGCAGAATCTTCAGGTTCTTTCCTTTAAGTCCGTGCTTTGACACCCAGAGCCGGAGAAGTCTGTTCGCTGTGGTGAGCCAGCGGCTGTGGTTTACTGGTCCTATCTCTAACAGAGCCAGCCCTGCAGGAAGTACTCCATCCCTGATTGCACAGACAATTTTATAGCCATAGTATTGATCAGTTGAGAGATCTTGAATGACCTTGTCAGGAAGCTTGATCAGTGGAGGGCCAACAGAGATTCGGGTGAAGTTTGGATTGATATCAAAGTCTGTAGCAGAATCAAGGAGCTTTCCTATTGGCCCGGATAATTTTTTGTCTGACAGAGTAGGGCCATCAAGGTCAACAATGAGATGGCGCAGGGGAAGTTCAACAGTGTGCAGGTTGCACACCAACCAGACCAGCTTTCTCCCCAGGTGCAGCTCCAGCTTCCGCATTACTCCAGCTTTCACACCAGTGTTGACATTTGTTGAGTCTCCTCCAATGGCCAACAAGGTCTTATCATAACCCCTCTCTTTCAGCCAGGCAAACAGGACCTTAGCAATCTTCTCCGCATGTGACTCCTCTTTAGTTGCTTTCTCTGGGGTAAAGTGGAACAGATAGTAGCTGCGAGGCTCACTAACAACACGATAGTGTTCTTCCTTGATCTTTGCGGGAAAAGATTGGTCACTGCCCTCAGCTTCCATCATCACATTGGTCAGGTCAATCCGCCCATCAAAGAGGATGCAAGAGATCCCCCCCTCCTCCCTGCACTTCTTCTCGAACTGTTCTCCCAGCTCTCTCATCAACTTCTCCTGTGCTCTCTTGACCTTGCTCTTATCAATCACTTTACTTGTATTGTCTTCTGTGATGATTCCTGCGTCAATCAGAGCTGCTGTTGCTATCGCTGCAGTTGGCCTCAGCCCTATGCCATACCTTACACTAGCAAGGGCAATGTTTTGAATCTCATCATAGTTTTTCTGTACCTTTGCCGAAGCTGCTGGCTCAGGGTCAGTTTGAGGGAAGAGCTCAACTTCAGGAACAAACTCATCTTCATCACCACTTCTCTCCAATAGCTTCATAAATCATGAGTCACTTCAAATATTTCACAAAACGTTTTAGAATGTTCTGAAACGTTACATTCTAGCCTCTGAGAAAGGTGGCTCAGAAAATGGCCTTATGCGCGCCAGAAAACCGTCAAAATATTCATATACCAAACTGTATGATAATTACAATTAAGTTGAATGGCACACCTTTTTATTTGAGTATTTAAATATTATTATTATTATATGAATTACATTATATGTGTTTATATGAATTAGTTAGAACAATGCTCTATGAGAGATAACGTGAGAAGACATATTCTGGGGTAACTACAATAGTAAAATAATCAACAATTTAATAATAACACTGGTCAACACTCATTTTATTGCCAATCATATTAGAGTGATTTTGGGGTAACTTTGTGTGTGCTGATTCCGAATATGACATCGGTTTTGCTAGATTGGCTCTAATTTATGAGATAATTGGTACCCCATTGAAACACGTAAAAATGCAAAAAATTTAATGTTCAGGCGGAGCCTACTTACAAATCGCATTGAAATTGTCTCAAATCATACAAAAGTAAACACATGAAATACATAATGGCATTTTATTCGGTCTCACCATCTAGAATGTTTCGGTAGTTTCCCATATGCACGCGTTATGGTTACGTTTCCTATTAATTGAGGGTATTCATTATCTCAAGAACTAGAGCCAAATCGGAAAAACTACTTTCATTTTGGAATTCAGCAACCCCAAAATACCCTAAATTCGTACGAATTTCCTTGGCAACGAAAAAAAAAAATTTTTTTGTTGACCTGTGTAATCAACTGCAAAATGATGTAGGTTAGGTTTATCAGAATTAAATATTTTCTTCAGAATTGTGTTCTATACACCAGAATATGTCATTTGAACACCCCTCTCCATTGATTTAAAAAAAATGCATAGTATGACCCGCCCTAGTGTATGAGCCAGTAAATACCCTTATGCTCATAATTGCGGGGATTGTTTCTGTGAATGACGGCCAGTTTGCCTTTAGGCATGAAATTGTTCTTAAACACCGTAAAGCACAATGAGGCGATCGTGGTCTAAAGGCTTGGAAACATACTCTAAGCACGCGCACATCATTCACGCAATAACCTTCACATTCATCCGCTATATTATATGAAATACTTCATTAAAACTGTTGTAGTAGCAGTCAAAATCGTCACGCTCACTATCACTCATGTTGGTATAGTTAAAGTAATGTTTGGGGGAGGTAGTCCTACGTAATTAAAAGTGTCGCTAGTGAGTAAAGTGTATGGGAAATATCTCTCTGAAACTTCGGCGGCTACGCCCATCACCTTGGGTAGCTTGGCTAATTTACAAGGTGTGAATAATAAAGTGTCTTTAAACTGAACATCACCTCTTATTTGCATCTGTATAAGTTTGTTTCCTTTTTTCAAGGGATCGCCTGTAAATATCTCCGATGACTCGTGTTCAAGCAGTTCCTTATAAAGGAATTGTTTGTCAAATTTTGCGCCGTTATGGGCAAGAATATACACATTCATTTTTTTTAACTTCTCCGCCAACTTAACAATATAGGACATAAAGAGTTTCACAGGGTTGTCGTGTGCGATCGTTTTAAAAACGTTTGTTCGTTTTCCACATTTGTGACAGTCATCATACTCGACTCCATGCACTCATCGCAGATAGTCTGTCTTACAAGTAGATGTGGGATAACCTCTTTGGTTCCAGCAGCCGTATATGTTTCTATATCGTAGTACACAGTTATACAAAGTCTAATTTTAGGCTTAGCATCTTTCATATAGCATACATGCTTTATACCATCTGTTTTATATTTCTCGTGGCATGTAGAACAGTGAATTTCATCACATTTATCCTTGAAATTCCCCCAATTATCCATCATATGAAACATACCACATTCACAGATTCTCATTTTCCTGCAAGTACCAATTGATTTATGGAGCTCAAAGCCTTTATTATTGAAAAATGTGCGTTAACACACATTACACTCCCTCTTCTCAGCTTCAACTACACGACTTTCACATTTGGAGCTTTTACACTGCTCACATACCATGTGGCATTCCTTACAATGTTTTACTATATCATCCGGAAACTCGAGACATCCCTTACAGAAATCATGAGGCCTTCATATTTTCGACTTTTATCATAACTCGCGTAAAGGTCCCTTATATTGCGGATGGGGAGATACGTTGTCCTTGACAATCCTAAAAAAAGTAGGTCTTGTACGGTCTCTCATACTGCTTTTAAAAAAATACACAGTCCTTACGAGGATCATCCATTCCAAATACGACTATACGAATATTCATTTCATGCTCCACCCTTCTCTACTCTTCAGGACCCACATTACAGTCCAACTCAATTTTGCAATCTGAAGCCAGTTTACGGGCATACTGCAAAACCGGAATCTACACTACAATACACAACATGTGAGATTTGCAATACGTTAATGCTTACCGACTTTTTCTTACAAGCTCACCTCTTGTAAACGAAAACCCTACCAGTTGACTCTGAAAAGATGGAAAAAAATTTTGATTCGCTGAACTTAACCAAATCTGTCCTAATCTCGCCTAATCTAACCTAAACAAACCTAAACTAACCTAAACTAACCTTACCTAACCTAAACTAACCTAACCTAAACTATCCTAACCTAACCTAAACCTAACGTACCCTAACCTAACCCGGGTTAGGTCAGGTTAGGCCTAGGTTAGGTTAGGTTAGGTACGAGTACCAAGATGATATTTTGTTCCACAAAGGTGTATATGACGTTAATTCGTCAAAGGGAAATTAGCATACAGTCATTGTAATTGACGATCTCACGTTAGAAATGGATAAAACGTTTGCCGAGACATTTACAGTGTTCTCCCACCATCTTAACATAAGCGTATTCTTCATCAACCAGAATCTTTTTTTCAAAAATAGATACAGGAGCGATACGTCGTTAAATACAGAATATCTACTCTTGTTCGCACAACATAGAGATGTGTCACAAATTGGGGTATTAGCCAATCAAATGTTCCCGAATCAGCGTAAGGAGTTTTTGGAAGTTTATAAAGAAGCTACTAGCCAACGTTACGGATATTTGCTTTGTGACCTTTATCCGCGAAGCACGTTTAGGGTGCTTCTAAGAACGAATATATTCCCAAACGATCCATGAAACGGTGTATATTCCAGAATGACAAAAAGGCTAAAGAAATACAATGAATTAATAAAAATCTCTCATCGACTGCCCCGTCATTGCAGCAGATGTTTGTTAAAAATATTGACTCTGACTTTTTAAAATGCATCTGTGAAATCTGTCTTAACGTTATAAAATGTAATGTACCAATGAAACCCCCTCAGAAGGCTCGCCTACGCCGTTACAAGAACATAATACGCACACTTGCTCATAAAAGTCAAACTGTGAGGAAGAAAAACGAATTATTGTACAAAGAGGGGGGTTCATTTCTCCCCATCTTATTTTCAGTTTTGGGTCCTTTACTGACTAGATCAATATAATGAAGAAAGTAGTCGTGATTCCACACGAGGTGTATGCTTCACTAAATAGCTTAAAGAGTCGAGATACGGTTCTAAAACCCTATAAAAGCAGGCTTAATTAAAAGAAAAGAAAGCGAATTGTTAGAACTCTTAAACAGTTAAAAGTCACCTGTTGAGAAAAGAATCTTATACCAAGAAGCTCTGCAGAAATTTCTTCATGAGTACGAAAATTATAAGTATCCGACAGAGGTCCCCGTAATTATTAGACACAGCGCAGACGACGCTGAACATGAAGGCATAAGACCTGGTATCGAGTATGTATTAAAAAGCAGTCTCCCACATACATTGAGGAATAAAGGCTTAAGTTTTTATAATCTATGAGTGAGGACCCCATTATATCGTGTCATTTAGTTCAGTGATTAATACGGTACTACATTATATTATTGAAGAATCCTTTGCAAGTGTTAATTATTTTTATTAAAATCCATAATTTATCCATATTTTGACTCGTATCAAGATATCAAGGTCAAGGTATATATATATATATATATATATATATATATATATATATATATATATATATATAAATGTGTATATATATATATATATATATATATATATATATATATATAGACCGAGAATGGCAATCAGATTAAATCACATTTCACAAATTAGTTTTTAAATTATTCTGTAATTATTAATTATTTGTATTCGCATTTCAATTGTGGTTCCTTCCACTGGACATTCTGTTTGGCACCACAAATGTCTGCACTGACCAGTGCTGAAAGTAATTCGTTCCGGTCGGCCGCTGCACTGCAAGCATCATCCTAGTGGCTTCAGCCCTGAAGGAAGGCAGGATAAAATCACTCTTTCGTATATATATATATATATATATATATTATATATATATATATATATATATATGTCTGTGTGTGTCTGTGTTTATGTGTGTGTGTGTATAGCTTACCCAAGATGTCCAACTTCATATAAGTCTGGTAAACAATAGAGTTCTGACTGATTAGCAGTAATGCATGGTTATTCACGGGCAAAATACCAGCTAATATGGTGCCGAGCTGAAAATACCCCATTATTATATGTGACTTTGCTGCCCCATTTCGATTGACGAATAGCTGTACACCAATCACAAGCTCGCCAACTTCCTGATTGGGCAATGATACCTCTGTTGGCGTTTATAAATTTTTATGATAGTCGAATCTGCGCATGCGCAGGACGGATAGATAGATAGAGAGAGAGATAGATAGATAGATAGATATATAGAGAGAGAGAGAATGAAAATGAAATTGAAAAGGTTTGTTGGCAGACTACATTCCATATGACAAATATTATTAATAAAATGAAAGTTTACATACTTGGGATAGAAACATACACAATTAATTAGAAATAATAACGAAGCATTTCATAATTCTTTATTGCTGAATAGTATACCCCAGTCTTTTACGTTTTTAAATGTGTTTGTGACAACACACTGTATTGAGAATAAAATCCTGAAGGCAGTGTTTAATTTGAGATTACACTGAAGAAAATTTACTTTATTCCATTTGCTGGGTAATCCCTACTAAAACTTAAAATCTAGTTTTAATATAGTTATATTTTTATATTATAATTTAAAGATAAATTTGTATTCGTACCTTTATGTTAGTATACTCATGTTTTCATCTTGGTAAAGTAATATATATATATAAAACGAAGAGGTTCATAAGTTTTTATTGCTGGATAGTAAGTCCCAATCTTCTACGTTTTTAAATGTGTTTGTGACAATACAATGTATTAGGAATTCACTAATTGGCGAGAAGTGAAATAGTTATCCCTATTTTAATTTCTATTTTGTTTTAAAATTATATTAATGTTTTCTGTTATAGTTTAAAGGTAATTTGTATATTAAGATGAAAATTTGTTATAAACAACACTTTGTTTGGATAATTCCCTAATTCCCTAATTTAATTTCTATTTTGTTTTAAAATTATATTAGTTTTTTCTTATAGTTTAAAGATAAATTTGTATATTAAGGTGAAAATTTGTTTTAAGTATAACGCTATTTGGATAATTCACTAATTGACGAGAAATGAAATAGTTAGGCCTAATTTAGTTTCTATTTTGTTTTAAAATTATATTAAGGTTTCTTGTTATAGTTTAGAAATAAATTTGTATATTAAGTGAAAATTTGTTTTTGTATTAAGTTTGGTTTATCATATTCGATTTTTTGTTTAAAAGATTGCCTACCAAACACCACATTGGCCTTGTGGTCGCTTTCTAACATGAGAAGCTCAATAGGATAAACTATTGGTGTTGCCCTTTTTATGAGGCCTTGTCCGTCTACCCTGGCCCCATAAATATATTTTTTTATGCTTAATAGCTCTGTCTATTAATTGGGTCGTATTTAGAGACCTTGTCGGTCTATCAGGTGTTGGTAAGTAAAGCCGTAGCTAAGTCGGCTGTGTTACTGCTGAGAGGTCTTAAGGTCTAGACGATTGGTTGTAGCCCCATCTCGGCCTCGCGCCCCTGATGGGTGGGCTCCTAAAGTCTATACTGGAGGTCATAATGTCTATACTTAGACGATTGGTTGTAGCCCCATCTCGGCCTCGCGCTACTGATGAGTGGGGCTCCTAATGTCTATACTGGTGGTCATAAAGTCTATACTTAGACGATTGTTGTAGCCCTCATCTCGGCTACGTGTTTTTGATGGGATGAGCTCCTAAATGTCTATACTTAGGCGATTGGTGTAGCCCTCATTTCCACCACGTGTTGTTGATGGGATGAGCTCCTAAAAGTCTTTATTTATTCCGTGTTACGGACATCTAAACTGTGGAAACATTCTAAGGCAACTGGCGGATTAAGCCTTCTTATGGCTGCGATGCTGAAGCATACTACGCCAAATGGCTTGTTAAGCCTTCTAAGCGAAATGGCTGGTTGCACCAACTGGTGGATTAAGACCTCTAAGCCAACTGTGAGGTCAAGAGCGATCATAATGCTCCTGGGTTTCCAGGCGATGAATGCTCTCTCCCCTCCTCTCCTCTATCTTAGGTTAGGTTTGGGTGGCGGCTTGGGGATAAACCACTACCCCTTGCTTCCATACACTCTTCACTCTTTTTTTTGTGGCACTGTCACCATGAGGGGGGAACCTTGAAACAAGAGGGTGGAAGGGTTGGCACCTTGCAACAGTTGATCAACATTGCATTGCAATTTGCACTCGAACATTTTCAGGTCATACTACTCACCATTACTAATATCGTTTCGCAACTCACTAAAGAAAAATTTCATTAACCGTTTACACCATCTATAACTTCATAGATCTTCAAACTCGGAAACAACTCCCTCCGTCATCAACCGTTTACACCATTTATACGTTCATAGATCTTCTAACTTGGAAACAATTCCATCCGTCATCAACCGTTTACACCATCTATACGTTCATAGATCTTCAAACTCGGAATGTACAGCATCACCGAATTGGCCTCTCTCTCGCTTTACACAACTATATGTACTTTTATAGATGTTCAAACTCGGAAACAACTCCCTCTGTCATCAACCGTTTACACCATTTATACGTTCATAGATCTTCAAACTCGGAAACAATTCCCTCCGTCATCAACCGTTTACACACAACATCTATATGTTCATAGATCTTCAAACTCGGAAGCAACTCCCTCTGTCACCAACTGTTTATACACCAACTATACGTTCATAGATCTTCCTCCGTCATCAACCGTTTACACAACTATACGTTCATAGATCTTCAATTCCCTCCGTCATCAACCGTTTACCCACCATCTATACCTTCATAGATTTCCATCCGTCATCAGCCGTTTACACACCAACTATACGTTCATAGATCTCCCTCCATGATCAACCGTTTACAGAACTATATATACACGTTTATAGATCTCCAAACTCGGAAACAACTCCCGCCGTCATCTGTACTAACCGTTTACACCATCTAACGTTCATAGCTCTTCAAACTTGGAAACAATTCCCTCCATCATCAACCGCTCACACACACACCATCTATACGTTCATAGATCTTCAAACTTGGAATCAACTCCCACCGTCATCAACCGTTTATACCATCTATACCAGTGGTCGGGGAACAGGGGTAAATTACCCCAAATGGGGTAAATTTAAAAATTTTGGGGGTAATGCGTGCGGTATGAGAGACACTTCCCTCAGAGCCTCAGTCGTGTGTATGGTATCATGAAACGAAGAGGTGCTTTTAGTGCTTGACACTTTGTGCTGATATTTTTTCGTATATTTTTATTTTATTTTGTTACATAAATGTGGCGTTATTCTAAATTTTAGAATATTACGAATTTACGTCCTGATTTTGATGTTGTTGTATCAAAAATGAAACAGCATCAGTTTTCCAAAACCTGAAGTGGAGATGTTTTGAATGAAATTCTTTAGTTCTTCAATCCTTTTTACTAATTTTGTTTGTGTGCTATTCTTATGCCAGCATGTGTGGCTTTTTTTATTTCTCCATAATAATGGATCCAATAAACATTTTTTTAATTTGAATTTTTTGTATAACATATGCAACAATTTTAAGAGCAATTGGCTTGTTTTTGTTTACTTTGAAGTCTTGGGGTAATTTCATTTTGCTCAAATAGATTTTTGGGTAATACCCAAAAAAGTTCCCCGACCCATGATCTATACGATCATAGATCTTCAAACTCGGAAACAACTTCCTCCGTCATCAACCGTTTACACCATCTATATATTCAGAGGTCTTCAAACTCGTAAACAATTCCCTCCTTCATTAACCGTTTACACCATCTATACATTCACAGATCTTCAAACTCGGAAAGTACAGCATCACTGAATTGGCCTCTCTCTCTCTCTCTCTCTCCTCTCTCTCTCTCTCTCTCTCTCCTTTACACAACTATATATACACCTTCATAGATCTTCAAACTCGGAAGCAACTCCCTCCGTCACCAACCGTTTATACACCAACTATACTTTCATAGGTCTTCCTCCGTCATCATTCGTTTACACACCAACTATACGTTCATAGATCTCCCTCCATCATCAACCGTTTACACAATTATATATATGTTCATTGCTCTTCAAACTCGGAAACAACTCCCTCCGTCATCAATCGTTTACACACCATCTATATATTAATAGATCTTCAAACTCGGAAACAATTCCCTCCGTCATCATCGATTCGTACAGTATGGAAGGACGGCCATCACTGTCTATGGACCGATCATGGTCTGTGGACCTGTCATGAGCTGATGTAAGCTTGGCATCTATGCCGCCCAGTACTTCCACTGACCCTAGTATACACCTGTCTACAGAAAGTTCTAACCCGTGGTCAGCTGAGGACCACCCTCAGCCTCACCGAGATCTGATGCAGCACCACATTTGCGATGTCTGGAAGTCGTCTTACCCGTGCATCATGCTCGCCCATTGCATAGATGCATCGATTCGGGTATGACCAGGCAAGCACAAGTGTATCCACAGAACCCTTCGATGAGGCAGATATTTTCGAGAATGATTTCTGAGTGTCTGTTATTGTGATTGTTCTGTCCGGTTGTTTTTAAAATGCTAACTAATTAATTAGCTTACTTACCCTGTATAAAAATCCATCCTTCATCGTCCTATTTTGCTAATAAAACAGAAATTAACTGCTGGTGTTTTTCTTATCAAAGCTGCGTCGTATATATATATATGGCATTTAATTTATATAAAACTACAAAAAAAAACACTTTTTTTACGTGGAGGTAGAAATATGACAATAAAACCGATATATGATGAAGACTTATTTACTAATTCATGCTACAAGAGCGTTTTCTGGACTCGTAAAATGCCTAAACACACATCACTATCTCTTAGCTAAAACTTATATATATATATATATATATATATATATATATATATATATATATATATATATTTACGCGGTTTGGATTGTTAATTTTAATACAGCTCACATAATAAAAAGATTTTTACGCGGAATCTGAAATATCCACGTACAGATCGCTACATCATCTGGACGTACAAGAAAGTCACCCATCCAACTACTGATCAGAACCAACATCGCTTTAGACGTGCTGATCTGACGGGAACGGTGTTGACATATTTTCTATGGGTGTTGTGAATATGTGCAACTTGTAACCCGTATATACTAGAACCTAATTTTTTTCACATCCTCTGATGCTAAATGATGCAAAAACTATGATACATATGAAAAATATTTCATTATTTAATTAATATAAATATTTGTCAGGATTATACCAAACAAAAATGAATTCCTGATTAATAATGGCGTACTAACAAAAATTTTAAGTACAGCCCCATGTAAATTAGGACGTAAGAAAATGAAACTCATTGTATTTTCATATATTAGTGTTTAAACGCAAATACGCACATATGTTTGGTTTAGGGTTTCTTTACGTTACAACTGTTCTATACACATGGTCGTGTGTAGGTAATATATATATATATATATCTATCGACAAAGACATCAATGCTTTTTTCGATGAAAGAGAGCGTGTAGCCAATGCAACACTTAGTATTTCCACGATAGTTGAATCTGCGCCGGACTGCGAGAGAGAGAGAGAGAGAGAGAGAGAGGCGTCGATCTGGAGCCAACGCAATCTAAAACCCATCGCCCCGATGCGTTCTTCTGGAGCCAAAAACAACATTGGTTTGCTTTTAGCGCGAGTATAAACGGCTGGTTGATATTATTGCACGTTCTTTAAAAGTGTATCATTTTTTCATTCGGCGATAATGAATGAATCATTTTGGAATATACGGATTGAAACAGAGAAAAGCAGTCTTCTCAAAACTCCATCGTTCTTAGTTAATTAAGTTGTGATTGGGTTTTATTGAAATTATATGCTGTGTGCTTAATATTTCATGAAAATAAATGAAAAAGGATATATATATATTAGTTTTTAGTACAAGTATAAACAACATTAGTCGAATTTGAAGATCAATGGACGTATAAACGATTGATGACGGAGGGAATTGTCACATCTTTAAATTATGTATTTAGTTAATCTATCTATGAATTATCCTCCTTTTAATTAATAATAACTCCTGGTGAATACCGTCCAAACCTTAATTTTAAAAAGAAAATACAAACAGAATCGTAAAAAGAGAGAGAAAGAGAGAGAGTGAAAACTTATTTAACTGGATGGAATTCACTGGAGGGATTTCAACATAAAAATTGAGTATTATTTATCAATTGTTATATATATATATATATATATATATACACACATGAAGTTGGTTAGTGAAAACAGATTTTACACTCACCTAAAACTGAAAATTAATTTAAAAAAATTTTAAAATGATAATTATCAGAAATGATAAAGGGAGAAGGACAGATTAGCCATCGAAGTTTTTAAAAAGGTTATTGTATGGAGAGATTGTCAATATGATAAATGTCGAATCAAATGGACAACTCGTGTTTTAAAAGAATAAATTGGAGTAAAATGCTATATAACCTTACCTGTATCTCCGACGGATTATTCAGAAAAGGTAGTTTGAAAGTCTTCAGCAGCGGAATTTGAATACAGGGTGTTTCAGAATTAACTATCTTTTTCAATGAAATCGGACAAATTTTTTTAAAAACACACTTTTATTTGTTTATCATGTTTAATATGTGTTAAAAATGTATACATTTCTAAATTTTTTTCATAATTTTATTTTCATAATTTTTTCATTATCTGGTCCAATGAAAGACCGTCTGAAGTCATAGAATGGCAAAGAGACTCTCCAAAAGTTAACGTGTCGCTTGGAATGACCAAATCCAAAATTTATGGCCCATTCTTCTTTGCGGAAGCAACTGTAACAGGTACCGTCTACCTTGATATGCTTCAGCAGTTTCTCGAACCACAGCTTCTTGAAGATGGCATTCTTGATAATGTTGTTTTGACTTATGATTTATAAATCTATTTGTTTTTGTATCATAATTTAGTAATAAACACAAAATTATGTCAGTTTTTATTAAATTTGTCCGATTTCATTGAAATAGATAGTTAATTCTGGGACATCCTGTATAGTGCGAGATGATCCAACACTGGATAGTGGATCAAAACGTCCACCAGCGTGATAGGAAAGCGTTTAGAACAGGTCGAAAATATGAATTTTATTGGAGAATTTACAGGGAATTGAAAAAGAGATATTTATTAAAAAAATCCAGAATGACATGTCGAGAGAGGAGAGGAGAGAAAGAGGCAAACATGTCTATATATAAAGAAACATTGTCGAAGAATAAGTGGATATCATGTATTATTATTGTACATTGTTTCCGAGTTTGATATTGTAGATCTATGAACGTGTATGTATATATAGTTGTGTAAACGGTTGAAGATCAATGAACGTATATATAGTTGTGTAAACGGTTGAAGATGGAGGAAGATCTATGAACGTATAGTTGTTTTGTAAACGGCTGATGACGGAGGGAGATCTGTGAAGGTATAGATGGTGGGTAAACGGTTGATGACGGAGGGAATTGAAGATCTATGAACGTATAGTTGTGTAAACGGTTGATGACGGAGGAAGATCTATGAACGTATAGTTGGTGTATAAACGTTTGGTGACGGAGGGATTTGCTTCCGAGTTTCAAAATCTATGAACGTATAGATGTTGTGTGTGTGTAAACGGTTGATGAAGGAGGGAGAGGTTTCCGTGTTTGAAGATCTATGAACGTATAGATGGTGTAAACGTTTGATGACGGAGGGAGTTGATTCCGAGTTTGAAGAATATGAACGTATAGATGGTGTGTGTGTAAACTGTTGATGATGGAGGGAATTGTTTCCGAGTTTGAAGATCTATGAACGTATATTATTTATATTATATATATATATATATTTATATTTATATATATATATATATATGTGTGTGTGTGTGTGTGTTGTAGTAATTACTGTTTGGAAAATAAATTTGGAGTTTCACTCCACATCGTTTCGGATTAAAATCTCGACGAAGGGTATTAGCGCTCGGTCGAGTCAAAATTTTACCTGTTGCCTCATCCATGCATTTCAGAAATAAAATTCAGGTGTTCAGACGCCTGTCTGGCGCCGTGAATAAGTTTATAGAGAGGCGTTTTAAGATTTTCCATAATTCTTAATAATGATAAGAAGCATAAAGTACCGGGTATTGGTCAGTGTTGACGAATTTATTTTATTTTAAATATAATAATAATTCTTAATAATGTATATACAGAAGGTAAAGTCAATATAAAAATTAATTTTTAGCACGAATTGACAAGAGTTTCCGCAGTATATATATATATATAATATATATATACTGCATTAAATAAATGATTTAATTTTGCTTTTAAATATGGTAATTCTTAATAATGAAATTATTGTGTATACAGAGGATGATAAGGGTTATTCAGTTCATTGTTTCAGATTGTGTGGGAAATTTTTGTGTCCCATTAATAATAATAAATCTTAATTGAAGCATCAAATAGTTTCCTTATTTTAGTGGTCACTATAAGAAACAACATTTCATAGGCTGGGGTTTTTTCGTATGGGGAAATCATAATGCTACCCTGAGCTCCCATTATGCGTGTGTCTCGCAGACGTAGGATGCTCTGGCTCCTCTCTCTCTTAGGTTAGGTATACCCCTTTGGGGGGTGAGGCCGTCCCACCTTCTACCCCAAAGAGGTTAGGTGGACGCCCCCTTTCTTTTTTTGGCACCCTGGGGGTGGTCGGTAGCTGTGGGTGAGGTGGTGGGGTGAGTGGCACCTTGCAACAAGGAGGGGGGCACTGGTACTCATTTGATGAATACTGCAATTGCTCTGCACTCTCTCCTTTTTCGGTCATACTACCGTTGTTGTATGGTTGTGGCCATTCGGTAACATAAACTGGTCCGGTTAATTCCTAGTTTGAAGGCGTCCTCTTAATACACAACGCATATGTATAGATATTATATCATTTGATAGGCAGTAGTTTATTTATGAACAGTATGGGGGTGGAAATTTTATAATTTTGTGTATTTTATACCTTTCAACCTTTCAAATGTTCCGCGCGATGATTCCTCACTTCACGAAGGTCAAGCTTGTCGCCCCTCCTCTCTAAATAAATAAAAGAATATGTTTTTTATATATTTTTGACACCCATCGTCTGTATCAGGAGCAAATCTAAGCTTTTTGGTTTTCATTTCCAACTTATCAATAATGTAACGTTTCATTCTCCGTGCTAAAATTATTATTATTATTAAGTATGTTATTATTATTATTATTAATGCCTGGGTTAGATCGAATAATGCCCGGTTTAATCCTTTATCACACAGTGTTACTTTACTGATTTTTTCTGTCTAACGCCAGACGTTTTTATTCAGTCGTGGGACTAACACTAGACTCACGAGGGATCTATAGGCCATGAACCTATGTCTCTCGCCCTATTCAACCAGTTAGTTGAATTAGGCGCAGGATTTAAATTTCTAACCGGGGGTGCCCGGCGCTCAAAAGATCCCCCATCCCCCACCGATGGTGAGGGCTGAATTTTGAAACGTCACTGACCGCGTGACCTACCTCTGGGAATGCCCTATGATTCCAGTAAAATGCTAATGATTTGGCAAAAAAAATTTCATCAATCTTGTAGCTAATTTTTAGGCACACAGGAGCCCCTCCCCCCAGCTCCGGTGCCTATAGCCTCCCATAAGGCATAGGTTCGGTAATAAGCTGAAAAATGCCAGGGACAGATAACTGTAGCCGTGCGATATAGCATGTAGCTGCATACACTAGCCCAGATTGTTTAAAGTAGCGGTATGTAGCCTTTTTTTTGGGGGGGTTTCGTAAAGTTTTACGTACCCTATATTTTTTTCCTGGTCACCAATGAAGTCATCTGAATATTGAGACATGTGATTCATAGGCGGTCTTGCGGCCCACACGTGCCTCACGTCCCTATACGTTAACTAATAAGTAGCGCTCATAGGCTTAAGTTCCAAAGCCAAGTTACGAAAGATGATACAGTAAGTTGACTTTAACGAGGTAAGCCCTAAGCTTCTGACGACGAGAGTAGAACCACAGCAACTGTCGATTGTGCTGGGAGGGGTTCTCTCCTCTTTTCATAGGGCAACGTCCTGCAGTCTGGAACAGTATTGCTGCTACTGTGGGAGATAGGGTTTAGAATGGACTTTGTCGCCGAATTGCGTTGTAGCAACTGGAACGTCCCGTCCGTCGTCCGCGCTATTTCTGAGCTCACGGGTGAAGATCAATAGGTTACATTAACCTGCTTCTCGCCGATGTTCCCGGCAACGCGAACAAGTTGATTCAGGTGCGGCGACGGTCCCGGGAAGGAGATCGCCCGCCCTTTCTTCCCTTTACCCGACGACCCTGGATTCTTTTGAACGGTGTTATAGGACCGGTTGCTATGAAGAGCGTTCTAGCTGCGGCGACGTCTGGTGTCATCATGTCTTTCACACTGTGGTTCGCGGGCGCGCCTCGTTGGTCAAATCTTTGCCCCTAGGCAGTACCCGTAATTTCTCTGAATTAATTAATGAACAAAACGCGGAACCAACCAAAATATATATATAGCAGCGTCGTAGTAACTTTGACGTCTCGAGCCGTCGTCTGCATGAACTCTGCGCTCACGGGTAATGATGGGACGGGCGACCTACTCCACGCCCGGTCGGGGCAACTTGGAACGAGTCGCAGCGACAGCGGCGGTTTCGGGGAGGAGTTCGCTCTTTTCTTCGCCTGGACCGCGGACCCTGGATTCTTTTTTTGAAGGGGTTGACATTTGTGGACGTAAAGAAAAGTGTTTTAGTTGCCGCGACGTCTGAAACCAATTGGCGCCGAATTAGGTTTAGCTCTTAGTGGTGGGAGCGTTAACCAGTCGTTGAGAAGCAGAACGAAATTGTCAACTACGTATCAATATGAAGGAACCAGGCGTGATAGGTTGGCTTTACTGAGGTTAGGTGTTGTCGCATCTAATAGCCTTATGCCCTGGTAACGGGAGCCAAACCGCAGGAAGTGGGGATACAACAAGGAGGAGCTAGCTCTCTTTTCTTCATAAGACTGCGTGAACCCTGGAATCAGATGGGTTGGGAGATAAGGTTTAGAATCCACGTCAGTCGCGAAGAGCGTGGTAGTGACTGTTACGCCTCGAGCACGTCGTTCGCGTTCAATCTGAGCTCACGGGTGAAAATCAATAGGTTACATTAACCTGCTTCTCGCCGATGTTCCCGGCAACGCGAACAAGTTAATTCAGATGCGGCGACGGGCCCGGGGAAGAGCTATATCTCTCACTCGCTCGGCTCTTTTCTTCGCTTTACCCGACGACCCTGGAATCTTTTGAACGGTGTTATAGGAGCGGGTATTATGAATAGCATTCTAGTTGCTGCTACGTCTTGTTGTACATTCTTTCATCACATTTAAACTGTGGTTCCCGGGCGTGCCTTGTAGGTCAATCCTTCGCCCCTGGGCCCTACCTACCGACTAACGCCTCAGGTGTCCGAGGTGATAAGTCTCAGATCGATGATTCGAATTACGTTCTCGAAATTCATCGACGGTTAAAAGGTCGCAGGTCCCTTTTAACCTAACCTATGAGAAATAGGTAAGTACCTTCTATCGCCCGGAAGGAAATATTCAAGCCATGTGTGGGTTTATAGAGGAGGAAGTTCATGCTCTCCACCTCGACCGCATTTGACTTCAGGTGAGATCATTTTTATATGTAAGGGGAAAATACTGTAATCGACTTGTGCGTTTCGCAAGAAAAATCAATCACCTCGGTACGTAAAATTGAAAATAGGTCATAGGACAATAGGTCAAACCCCCCAAAAATATAAAAATAATAGGTCATAGGTGATAGGTCATAGGTAACTAACGACGAGCGAGAAAATCTTACAGATTGGGCTACGGAAAGTCGCCAAATCTTGTGAGTTTCAATAGGTAGGTATTTGGTTTACAAGACGTGAGTGAGTTTCTGTCCTGCCGTTCTCACAAAACTACCTATTGAATTAATTCCCGTAGGATTGTGAGACGGGGGTCTACCTAAAGCAAAACTCACAGGTTACGCATTGGGTATTGTAGTCCGTCTCGGAAAAACCTCTGTGTAGCAAAGGGTTAAGAGACGTTAGCTTAATCCTTTACTGCACAAAGGTCTTTCCGAGACTGCATAAAATCGTCTGGCATTAGCGAGAAAAAATCAGTAAAGTAACACTGCCCGATAAAGGGTTAAGTCGAATAATGCCCTGTTTAAGTCGACTGATGCCCGAGTTAGGTTAGGTTAGGTTAGGTTCGGTTATTTTTCCACCTCACAACCTTCATAAATAAATTATTTCCAATCCAATGGTGTAACTTTTAAGCATGTGCAATAAAAATTTGAAGGACAACTCTAAACTAGGAATTTACGATTGGTCCGTTCAACCGGATTCAGTCGTTATTTTTCCATATAAAATTAGGTTAATTTTGTTAATTGTTCAAGATTATTAGTTCAAGTCTCGTCCATTTGGTAAAGTAATAGTTTGCCATCGCAAACTCCTCAAAATATTTTAAAGTACAGTAGTTCTCACCTGAAGAGGGAGGTAGCTTAACCATAACTTGTTGCTCATCATAATGTTATAATTTACGGATTCTCGGTAAATATATCTTCTAAAATCACTGTTAAAAATAAGATTTATTAACTTTTCTTGTAAACTTTTTTTCAAAACTCTCTCCAATTTTATTTTTTTTAGGTCAAATTTAGGCTTAATTAGGGTGGTGGTTTAGGAGTATGCACCAACCAACCTAATGTATACACATATACATACAAGACTGAAGGGTAAAAGAGACCACTCTGTCTGCGAAGAAGTTTTCTTCTTTGGGAGAGGAATAATTTCGTCAGACGAATCATTTGGGTCATCCTTGGATGCAAAGAGCTCCTTTTCTAAGCTTTTTTATTTCAACTTCAAGTTCCCGCATTTTTTCTTCGTAAGAACAGTTTTTCCGCCTGTTCTTCTCTTAATTTAAAGTAGTGGTTCCCGACCTCTTTTAAGCCAACGCCCCCTTATGTTCATCAATATTTGCTGGTGCCACCTCATAAAGCTAATAATATGACAGGATAAGTGATTAATTAATAGAAGGTAACAATTTTACAGTTTCCTAGCGCCCCTCTAAGATTCTCAAACGCCCACTTGGGGGCGGTGGGGCCCACGTTGGAAACCACTGATTTACAGAGTGAAACTTCCTGCTCCTTCTGCAGGGAATTTAAAGATTCTTTGCGTTCTCTTTTAATAACAGCTCTCGCCGAAAAGGCAAAGGCAAGTTCCGTGAAGTTTTGGAGCAGCCATACTGATGTAAGCTTTAATGACGTCCCTTGCTGGGGCGTGGAAGACTCAATGTGCTCCCAGTAGTACAACAAATCAGCCCTGAACAGAAGTTTCAGAGGAACGTTCATTCTTCAGTTTGTTTGATGATTCCAGCTTCTAAAAGATGAGTGCAGAACTGAGTGACAAGAAGTTTCATGTCTTGAGGAGTGAGTGGATGGGGAAGGTAGTGATTCTTTGGGAAGGTGCTCAAGAACCAGGTAATCCGTATCCGACCTTCAAATTTTTCATAAATTCTAAAATCTAACTTTTCTGGAACAAACTTTGGGCTTCACGACTTCATTTAATTTATCTCTATGTAAGACTGACGACCTTTTGAAGGACGTTGCTGTAAGTTGGTGACTTTGCTGTTGGTGCCGAGCGTCTAACATCGGAGGGCGAAAATTTTCTTGCATTTTCTCTTTAGGCTTTCAGTGTGTTTTATTACTGCTCTGCTACTTCATGTTGTAAAATTTCTATTTGGAGAGGCACTACAACCTTCAGGTCCCGCCGGTTAGAGTTCGTTTCCCCTCTCTGGAAACCTTAAAGCCTCCTCCATCGCCAGCTGATGTTGGAGGCATGGCTTTTTCGTCTTCCTCCGTGTAATCTAATTTCATCTGCCAAGTACGGCTGAGGTTTTGACATATCAACGCCATCCCCGAAAAGTTCGTCATTGCTACATGTATCACTGACGTATCTTAAAGTGTAGATTTTAGGTCTTCTATCATTGTCTCTACCGTAAGTGTATTAAGTGATTTTGCGGAGTCATTTGTAACACTGGATTAACTTTCCTCATCCTTTCCTCACTTACATTAATATCAATGTCCTAAATATTATTCCTTTTAAATCAGAAAAGAAGGCACAATGATCGTAAACGATAGCGTTCCCGTGACCAGAAAGTCCATTGGCAAGGTCCAAGGATTGGAATTAATCAACCTTCTTTACATCGGAAGTATCCCTGAACTTCTCCAATGAATGATCAGATTGGTTTCATTGATGGTTTCAGTGAAATTTAGCAGAAAAGCAAAAGGTTTAGAATAAGTAAAGTGAATTAATCTTGTTTTAAAGAATGATTATAGAGGGCATTATTTTTTCTGAGAATCCATAAATTATAACCTGTGAAAATGAGGTTTGGTAATTTGTAATTTAATTGTAACGATCTGTAAGTAACCAGTTTTTTAATTTTATTTTGCACCTTGCCAGGTCATGTAACTTATACGGTATTTAAGACAAATTGGAAGGAAAGGAAATGAGGAGGGAGAACGAGCAAATGAAATATGAGGTACCTCCCAGGAATCGAACGCGGAATCATCCAATTGCCGGCAATAACAAGGGTTATGCAACTTGGAGGCGGAGTTATCCCCCAAGAGAAAGAGAGAGGAGAAGGAGAGAGTGGAAGAGAGGTGTTCGCTTGACAGGAGCCAAGCGCATATGAAGACTTCAGCTGAGCGGACGTTGTCTTATAGGTCTCTAATCAGCCAGTGACTCCAGGCACTATCAGCCAGTTGGCACAGTGTATACTTCGTTTTGGCACGTACACACCCGTCTATACGCCCATAAAATATTACGCATACACGATTATATGCGTCGGGCTCGATACCCGGTCGCGGCGTGTCCTTCCACGGTTTGTAGCCAGGGTAACCTAATGATCCGTGCTAAACTCTAGGTCTAAGGTGGAGTGTAAACATCCTTTCACGAATGGTAGATAAATGGGTAACCAGTCTCCCTCTCTCTCTCTCCTCTCTCTCTCTCGCTCTCTCTCTCTCCCCTCGCCCTTTCGTTCTCTCTCTCTCTCTCTCTCTCTCTCTCTCTCTCTCTCTCGCTTTCTCCCTCTCGCTCTCTACCTCTCGCGCGCTCTCTTTTATACACACACATACACATCCCAGTTAAAAAGTAGGTCTAGGGTGGGGTGAAAAGATTGACAGTCGTCAGAATGAACAATTCTGGCGGAAGCATTCGAAGGGTTAACCAAAGAAAGCCTATATATGTACAGTTCCGGAGAAAAGTTCATCTAAAAAAATTCTGAAAACTAAAAAAAATAGTACAAGAAGAGTTAAAAACTTGGTGGCTAACTGGATTTCACATGGAGTATATATGAACAAAAAATTTAATAAAAAATGATAATAGCATAAGAAATACGAACGGGGAATATATATATAATAAAATAATAATATACGAAACGTATAATCAACAGCATGTTAGTACAGAAAAAATACTGATATATAATGTATATACACACACACACACACAATTATATTAAACAACATTCTGAAAATTGCCGAATGGTAAGCTGTATTAAATCTCGTCATGCATGAATTAATAAGGTGATGTTAATGTATGTATATATATATATATATATATGTCTATTAAAGATTATCCTTCAAAAATAAAATTTGAAACATCTGTTCTACAGCGAATTTTAGCGGCGCCAGGAATCGAAAGATAAGATTGGATTTAAAATCTCGATAAATAAACAACGCCTCGATCGAATCTTATTTCCATTCTCTCGACATCATAAACTTTAGTGTTTAGTGAAGCGCTACATCACACATCTTTGTTATTTTTAAAAATTTATTTATTATATCGAAAGCAAAGGTGATCCTATGCATGTACAAGTCTCTCGCCCTGTCTCTCTCGCTATATATATATATATATATATGTATATATAGCGAGAGAGACAGAGCGAGAGATTTGTACATATATAGGATGATCTTTGCTTTCGATACAATAAATAAATTTTTAAAAATAACAAAGATGTGTGATGTAGCGCTTCACTAAACACTAAAGTTTATGATGTCGAGAGAATGGAAATAAGATTCGATCGAGGCGTTGTTTATTTATCGAGATTTTAAATCCAATCTTATCTTTCGATTCCTGGCGCCGCTAAAACTCGCTGTAGAACAGGTGTTTCAAATTTTATTTTTGAAGGATAATCTTTAATAGACATATATATATATATATATATATACACACATTAACATCACCTTATTAATTCACGCATATATATATATATATATATATATACACAATTATATTAATCAGCGATCTGCTCGACACTGTAAACTTTGGGCTAATGATCCGCAACCATCACGCATCTCTGTTATTTCTAAATTTGCTTAATGTATAGTATAAGAATTCCGCGATACAATAAACTTTTACAGCGGTTTTCTTCATTGTTAATTGATTCTGAAATTACCTTCCACTTTTATATTTCAAAGCCATAAACCGATTCACAAACCATCCTCATCTATATCTCGATCTCTCCCTCTCGTTCTCTATCTCTCTCTCTCTCTCGGTCGAATTCAAGATAAAAAAATAAAGGGTTTCTCTCTCTGTACAAATGGGAATATCTGACGCGCCCCAGATTTCACGGGGCAGCCAATCACAGCCCTGTTGGCGGAGCCCAGGACCTCTGTTTGGCCGCTATGCAGGCCTACGTGTTAAGCCCCGTCCAAAATTCACTGATAGCCAAAGGGTCAGTTTTCTCAGAGCCTCAGTTCGTATGTTTTTTTATTTAGTGCTTTTCAAATATACACTACGAGTCAGTTATCGCTCTACAATTCTCCCGATTTGTTTGAAGATCAAAATTTCTACCCATCATCTGCGCTCCACCTTTTCAACGCTGCAGATCGGAATGAACTTCTATCTACGCAAGTTGATTCAGAAATTTGTGACGAAATGCAAGAACTGTTCAATGAAGACGATATTAAAATGTAAGTAATTAATTTGTGATTATATTCTGAATGTTCATTCAGTGTTAACTTATAAGTACCTGACCTAGCTTTATTCTGAGCTTTTCTACAACGAAAAAATTAATCCTAGGACTCTTTCTCGTTTATAATAATATAACCTAACCTGGACATAATATATCTATATATATATATATAATATATATATATATCAGTTATCCTACTATTGTTTATAATAATATATCCTAACCGGGACATAATATATATATATATATATATATATATCGGCCAGGGCTCTTTCTCGTTTATAATAATATAACCTAACTGGGACATAATATATCCTACTATCGTTTCATTCAGTGTTAATTAATTTATAAAGGGCCACAATAAATGCGTTTTGAAAAATATTTTTAATTATTGTTTCCTTCGTGGTTATTTCGGCATATATATATATATATTATATATATATATATATATGGGGTTTTGTTTACACATTTCTTGATAATTTAAAAACTTACAGAAAGTTGTACAGGGAGGATTTTAAAATTACCAAAACTATTAAGAATTTTCTGCGGGTTCGAGACCCGTTGCAGGCAGAAGGAGCATAGCACAACCAGTAAATCTTACTTTTGAGCTGTAAATTAGCGTACTTGCTTTTAATTATTCTCTGAGATGTCTTAGACACCCAGCTAATCTTCCTTTTGAGCTGTAAATTAGTGCACTGGCTATTAATTTTGCTGTTTCCTTCGTGGTTATTTCTGCATATATATATATATATATATATATATATATATATATTAGGGTGGTCCTTAAAATTCAAAGTTGGGAAGTTTCAGCTCCCACCCCCGGAAATCATTCGAATGGTTGAGAAAACTCTCTAGTTGAATGTTTTATTAAATCGGACAACGTTTACCCCTCCCTCATCGACCTTGAACTTTTACCCCCGGAGTTGTTGCCCGGTTGCAGTTGTTGCCGTTGTTGCCCGGTTAGCGATCCTGGGTCTGTAGGGTTCGCTTCCGAGAGTCCGGAAACTGGCAGCGGTGGCGAGCGACGACTTGCAGGAGGAACTGGAGTTGCTCCTCGTCGTGGGTCAGCGTCCGGTTGTACTCTTGGACGAGGGCAAGTCCTCGCTCGGCATGGTCGTTGATTACGGCGAGCCCTCCCACAAGTGCCGCCGCTGTCTTGAAGTCTTCCCGCTTCGGCCAGGTCTCCGGGTCGACCTCGAGGAAGCCGTCCTCCAGTCGAAGTTTCTCGAAGAAACCTCGTGTGTTGGACGACGCCAGGTCTTCCAACTGAAGCCCGGCGAGTACTCGGTTTGGCAGCGTGGGCCGATTCGCCGGGGACTCCTCACCGACCCGGTCGTGGAGAGAGGCGATGATCTTCCTCTTCTGATCGACGGCGATCCCCGGATCGAACAGCGCCAGCGCCACCAGCTCCTCCGACAGGTACCAGAGGTGGTTCTGGAACTTGGTCAGCGCCGCCTTGGCCACCGCAGGGTTGATGTCAGAGTAGGCCAGCGGGTCCTTGAGGAGGGCGAAGTCATTTCGGGGGGCAGTTGCGGCGATCGGAGCCTCCGTCCACGCCTTGACGTAGACCCGACAGACGAAGATGCAGATGCTCCGGAGGCCACTCTCCTCCCTCGCCGTGAGTTTGAACTGCTGTCGGAACATCCAGACCTTCAAGGCGTAGATTGCCTTCGCCATCCAGCGGGCGTGGTGAATCGGCCCGGGAGCTCGGAAACGCACTCCTCGCGGGGGACGTGACCGACGAAGAGGAGGGTGAGCTCGAGCAGCTCACGGTAATCGTCGCGCAGGTCCTTGCGCTCGACTATCGCCTTCTCAAACCACTCCGTGTCGACAGTGGTGAGCAGAGGAGCGACATCGGGGTGCGCAGCGCCGACTCGTACTGGCTTCTGTCCAGGAAATCCCAGCGCTCCTGAAAACGCTTGAAGAGGGTCACGTCAGGACCGGACGTGGGGCCCATCACAGCCGTGAACGCCGCACCGAGGAGGAGCTCCAGCACATGATGGCGGCACGCGAAGTAGAGCAAGTCTTTCGCGAGGTGTTGCTCGATGAGGACGCACGATCCGTTGTTCCGGCCGGTGTTCGAGGCGGTGGTATAGAATGACAAGCCACTCACTTGCTCAGTGAGCTCCCACTCCTCCAACGCGTTGAGGACGGCCTTGGCCATCTCAGAGCCCGTTCCACTCGGCAGCTTCGGGACGCCCAGGAGCTGCACCGCGCCGTTACCGGAGACCAAGATGGGAAGCCGATCGACTTGCTCTTTTCTCGTCAAGTCCTGCATGGGCTTGCCGTCCCAGTGAACGACAAGATTGCCGCCCCTCAGCTCTTCCTTGAGCGCCACGTTGAGCCTGGAGCGGTGCCTGCGCCGGTGTCGGCGGATGGAGCTGCGGTTGATATTGAGCTCTGCGACGTCGTGCCCAAGCGACCGGGCAACCTCTGTCAGGACGTAGACAGCTCCTCGGTCGGTCACCTTCGTGCGATCCAGCGACGACGCCACAGCCGCCGAAACGATGTTCGTCGTGCCCCGCCTGGAGCGCTTCGGAGCCCGAGGGCTCCCTTCTTCGCCATGGTCGTCGCTCTCCGCTGCGCTTGCGGCACCACTGGAAGAGGACGAAGACCACTCGAGCTCCATTCGGGCCGTAGATGTCGTCGCTTCTTCCTCGGCTCGCTGCCTCCGTCGGTCTTCTTCCCCTTGGCGTTGAGATGCGCGGGCATCGACAGCGGCTAGCGTCGAGTCGACGGACCCCAGCTTGCCGCGCCGACGGGGTTCGCGCTGAGCGAGGAGGAACGCCTTGTCCTCCTCGTTCTTGAGCAGCTCCATGGCGTTAGCGGCAGCGACGTCGAACAGGTTCATCATCCGCTCGCTGAACTCGTCCTCCCGCTTCGCTTGAGCGCCAGCTCGCCCCTTGTTCCTCTTCACATCGTTGAACTCCTTGTGGAGCTTCTCAATCTTGGTGACGATGTGGTCCTTCCGGCGGAGGGGGATTCGCGCCTTGGACCACACCTCGGTGACGAGCTCGACGACCTGGTTGGCGGCCTCTCGAAGTGACTTCTTCTGGACGTCGATCCTGTAGACCGTCAGGGCCAAGACCTCTTTTTGCGAAGGAAGTTGCGACCCGGCGATCGATTCCTGCGGGGCAATCAGGTAGCGCAGCTTCGCTGCCATGATCCAGGTTATCTACTTAAAGGTTGAAGGAGTTATTCACTATTCAGTTTAAATTATAATCATTAGAATTTACAGTTTTGCACACATTAGTTATCCAACCACTGACGGGTAGCTTGACTTATGGTTAAAGGAGTTATTCAGTTTAAATTATAATCATTAGAATTTACAGTTTTACACACATTAGTTATCCAACCACTGACGGGTAGCTTGACTTATGGTTAAAGGAGTTATTCATTTTAAATTATAATCATTAGAATTTACAGTTTTACACACATTAGTTATCCAACCACTGAAAATCTGGAAAGAATGAAAAAAACAAACATTACAAATTATGTAACATTTACTTGAAAGTCAAAAAATTAGCTTAATGGTAATGCTCAATGAGGGAGGGGTAAACTTTGTCCGATTAAAAAAAATAAATCACCTAGAGAGTTTTCTCGACCATTCGAACGAATTCCGCGGGTGGGAGCTGAAAAATGTTCAACTTGAAATTTCACCCCCTAAGCAAGGACCACCCTAATATATATATATATATTGTGGTTTTATTTGTACATTTCTTGATAATTTAAATTTTACAGAAAGTTGTAGAGGTAGGATTTTAGAAATATTAAAAACTTTTAAGAATTTTCTGTGGGTTCGAGACCCGGTGTCGGCAGACGTTGTGTTAGCACTCATACTTTTGAAAACTGTCAGGATATCTGCTTTTTTATTATAATTTTTAAAATTCGTGGCATTTTCTGTTATTGTAGTACTTTCATTAAACTAATTTAATTTTACTTAAGTTTATAGGACCGATGCGGAACTTGATCGTGTTATAGCTACTTTTCGTTTTGATGAAAGGGGAATAAATGATATGGCTGCTTTACCCCACAACCAAACCAGCGATCTGAACACAGAGGTCGTGGTATTGGCTCACATCCGGTCCAATGAGTCCCAGGTCATCGGGGAACTAATGTAAGTATTTTTTGGGGGTTAAGAACAAAACACATTGTGTTTTCATTTAATTTATTAAATGGTAGAAAACATGTACAAAGCGGAACGAATGTCCATTATATAAGTCTTAATGGTACAAATAGGCCTTTACACAATACAGATATACACCTTTACACAAGAAAGCGGGTGCTAACATATGGGAACCTTTTTTTTATCTGTCTGCATACATTTTTATCATTCATTTCAGTGTCGCACAAATAGAATAATTTTAAAAAACTTATAAATCCCTTCCCACGTGACATGTGAATGAGAGATGAGAGGGCGTACATGCAGCACGTGTTACTATAATATCCTTGAAGGCGATACGGGTTCCACACAATCTTAGGTACATGTATTTGCTTGATAAACTGCACAACCACAGAATCATTCCAGGGCTGAGCGCCGAGTGAGTCAAAATAGTACATTCTCTCCCTATTTTTAAATTAGATTGTAAACCAATGAATCCCCTCACCCCCACAATGTCGATGTTAACGATAATCCCATACCAGTTTCTCGTAGTTGGCAACTTCAATATTTCATTCTTCGCAAACACACCGATAAATTTGGAGCGTGTGGTTCTGTCACTTTTCATCGCTCTCTGAAGTGTATTCGCGTTCATTTTAAAAGTCTTTGACCACATTCCTGAAGCGGTCAACTTCTATTAGTGCTTGTGATTCAAGGTAAACTAGCACACTTATAGGCGCGTCTATAGGCTTGGCAAATTCCAACCTGATTGAGATGTTTCCACTCTGTTGTGGACTTAAGTACGTATTTACACGAGCAGAGAAGTCAGGCGTAATATCAAATGAATAAATGTTAAATTCTTCGACAAATTCTTTCTGCATTATACCGAACCCAAGCTCGTCACATGCACCTGTATTATGAACCAGACTACTATAAGCTCTCGCGCAGAGCGAGAACACAGCGTCTGATGAGTAATCAACAGTCATAGTCCCTCCCAAAGCGACGCCATTTACGTATAGAGTAATATTTTTAAGGCCGAAATTCTCGAATTTAAGGCACTCTTTTTATATTTTCCATTCGTCGAGGCGTGGTCCAGCATTCCAATTAATATTCTTTTAGATAGAACTCCCAGGGCCACGTTTTCTAGTTCCTTCGAGGCCAACCCTGCGGGCACCGTTTATAGTTTGATCTGTACCCTGTTAATTGGGTATTTTACTTTGGCGTGTATTAAGTCTTTCTCAATCTCTATTTGTTTTGTCGAACTTAATTTCACTCGGCGTATACGCAAGTACGCCTCCATCATGTGAATCACAACGGGTTTCGCGCCCTCTTCTTGACCAGACCCCAGATTTATGCAGATCTCAGGAATCGTACGGGTAAGCTTCAACTTCATATCCACCCCGTTCATAAGCAGTTTCTCCTGGAACGTGAAATCTGTATGAAGACGTCCAAAACACTCGTACATCTTTTTCTTAGAATTTTTAAATTTATCCTTTATACTACTTTTATCTTTAGTCTGGTAATATCCCTCGGCGGTTAAAAAGGTGTCCGCTTTTTTTGAAAAGTTGAGGACATTCCAGATATGATCGTAGGTGATAATACCCCGTTCGTGCCGAGATGTTAACCTGATTTAAATACACCTCAAACTGGCTGAATATGGAGTGTAAAACGTTGGTTTCAGGGTACGCTGAGTAACTATCATCGCAGTCCGTCCCATCTGAATGGGCTATACGCAGTTTAACGTACATGTGCATGCAGCTCGGGTGAAAAAAGTAAGGGCCTGCGCTGGGTATCACGAATTCTATAGGGGCACTCGGCGAACTAATTGTGTATAATGGGTTAATTGTAATAAAGTCGCTATGCTCAATAGAGACCTCAGTGGGGGGCATATCAAAGAGGGACAGTTCCGATTTACATCATTGTGAACTACACGGATGGATGAAACGCACCATGACGAGTCAGAAATAGTACCACCTCTCTCGACAACTAGTGTCCTCAGCTTATATCATTTAAAAAAATGATCAGCCATCGGCTTCATACGCTTAGAGCACTTCTCTTTTTATTTCCTTTTACGTTTAGCGCCACGTGATGGTAACCCCTTCTTACTGGCAGCTCTCTTCTTTCCGCCACCACGCATTTTCCTCTTTGTGTCTTGGATGATCTCGTCCCCTGTACATTTTAAATGTTTTTTTAGAGCTTTTATAGGTTTAGTTCCACCCATTATGTCTTCTACCGCGTTAAAACCTGTTTGTAACGCCTTCCTCCCTAGGTATCTAGCACCTCTCTTCAACAGTGGGACAGCGGTGCGTAGTATGGATGAAAAAATGGATCCAATCCCACTCCCACGCTGGTATCTCACTCCTCGATACACTGTGAATGGCGTTCGGGTCATTATAAACGACGAAAATGTAGTTTCGCTGTTAAGTTCCCATCACCGAATGGGAAATTTTTCCCTCAATCGTTCTTATATATATCGAGATGTTGGTTAATAGAGTAGTCGCAACATTCACATAATGGGGCTTGTCATATGTAATGCTCAAACTTTTCCCTCGATGGTTGGGGATGTGTGCAACGCGCAGCAGGCGCGCCTGGGTGTCCCCAACAAATTGTTGCTCTACGATATTGTTGTAAATATAGCACATGTCTGCGAATGGAGAGCTTTCACCCAATTTCTCCATCTTCAATTGATACATTAAGCTGGACAAGTCATGCTGTGCCTCGTCAAAGCTATCTTTTTGGAAAGCTGCGCTATATCGGCCCTCAGCACCAACTGTGAACAGCTCTTTATCTTAAATATTTCTACTAAGCGTTGATTTTAACTTCAATGTGCATGCAGGCGTGTCTATGTTTACGACTTCAAAAAGTAAATCCTTTTTCAGGTAGGACTTTTGAAGACTCTTGTTTAACCCCGTCACAATGTCCATTAGGGTGGAGCGAAAATGGCCGCTTTTTCAACGTTTTCTTAAAAACCAAATGCGTAGTGTGGGAAATATGCTATATGGTCGTAAATGAAGGCATGCAAATTTTGAAACCATTTGAACAAGTCTTTTAGGTGCCCCCAGGGAATAGAATTTGTTTTTTTGGAAAAAAATTAGGTGATTTCAATATTTTTTTCATTTTTTAAGAAACCCATCTCTTCTTTGCGGTAGTTTGCATTAGTTTCATTATAAGTCCAATCATCAAATAAAATTTACAGAATGAACAATTTTAATTATCTTGAGGTGCTCCCCAGCGCTTAAAGAACCATTATTTTCTATACAGCTCTTTGCTTATTCTTACTTATATAGTATATAAGGTCAGAATAGCCCAGAACTCACCACGAGGAGGTGACTGTAAATCGAGTTCTACCCGTGCCCAGCCCAACCACCCAACCTAGCAAGGCACTATTAATCAGTCATCAACATTGCTAATAAGATGTCAACGAGTTCTGCTATTATATCTTATAACTAGTACTGAGACTTGGTGTCAAATTTAGGTATTAGTTTCCATGAGGCAAGTCTGGCCCCGATGAATCCATCTTTAGATTTCACTCCACAAACAGAAGATGATGCCTCAGTTACCAATTTAATTACTCTTTCCACTGCTTGTGTGTGCAGGGCTACTTCTTAATTTCAAGCTTGCCTCATTCAGTTAATTGTTTCTCTATTTGACTGTCTGTTAGGCTCATTGTCAAAGGAGGTTCAGTTACTTCAATTCTTTGCCAATTGCTCATCTCGGTGTAATCATTGCAGTCAAAATTCAGTTCGGGAATTTTAAAGTGAAGAATTTCGCTTTTCTTTTCCTCCCTGGTTTTCTTGATTCTCCGCCATCCAAGCTCTCGTACATATTCCCGTACATCTTGCAGCATTGATAGAAGGATGTTTTCAGGATGAGCGAAATATGCGTTTCTTTGAATAACTGAACAAATTATATTCACAGTTTCTTTTTTCAGAGTTTTTGATAGTTGTATGGTTTTGCAAACATTCCTAGCGCCATAGACGACAGATGAATTTGATTTTATCTGAAACCACATCGGTGCGTACACTTTCATTATGAATTTAACAATGGCATTTAGATTCTCTGTTGGATCTTCTGTTGATATATATAAACGGACTATTCGATTTGCTGTTGTTAACCATCGAGAGTGGGACATCTTTCCTGGATTACGGGGAGGCAAATCTTCAGGAATTTCCTGTTGAAACAGCTTTATGAATATCATATAGATACTTTTGGTCAGAACTTAATACCTCTGAATCGACTGACTGTACCTCTGAATCAATTGGTAAGAATTCTTTCAAAGGGTGCTAGTGACAGTCTTGAAGTTGTTTGCCAATTACACCTGGAAAGCCGCGCGGACCCGTTGTTTTTCCATCCAGTTGTTGAATTAAATGACGCAATGGGAGCTCATTTGCATGTAGTTGGCAAACAAACCATTGTAAAGGTTTTCCAAGTTTTCTTTCAAGTAAAGTGCAAACACCGCCCTTGGTGCCTGTGTTGACGGCTGTTCCATCGCATCCAACTACGGTAATATTTTCAGTCGATATTTTTTCTCGTCTCGGGACATCAAAATACCTGTAGCTATGTTTTGTGGTGATCCTGTTGTTGGTGAGAAATGGCCAAGAAATTTTGACTCAGTTTCGGCAATAACCAATATGTTCTTCAAAAACATTTTTGCGGTCGAGTTTGCAACCTTTCTTTTCCGATATACTGTAAGTGTTGTATCTTTGGGATACATTCGATGGCGGTTTCACTTTCTGTTGCTGCCTCCTTTTGTACTGTTTCCCTTTTGCATTTCCTCTCCCGTCGTATTTTGCTGCGATCTATGACTTTGGATGAATTTTCTTCAGAAATGATGCCAATATCTTGCAAGACGGAGGTTGATATCAAGGCAGCTGCGCGGTCAGACACTTCTGTTCTATCGCACGCCAGAGCTAAGGCAGGTAAAACCGATTTCTGTTCCGTAAGTTTCTGCTCCTTTTGCTGCCTTTTTTGGGGAGGAATATAATTATCATCACATTCATCAGAGGACGTCTCATTACTTGAGACCGACGTTTCTTCTGATAAATCAACTGCCTCTGATGTACCTTCTGCTAGGCTTCTCAGGCTGCAGGATTTTCTAATTGCCCCGTTTTTTGTAGCCTTCGTATTGTTTCAATATCTGCTACCCCGATGAACATTTTTCGCTCTGTTCGTTGATCCATCAAGAAATCCCGGTCTAAAACAGGGACTTTGGAAGCCTTCGTACAAGAGCATCTTTTAAAACACTTGCACTTGCATGCAGCAGTGTCAAATAATTTCTTAGCTTCATTTTTTTAATTTATTTATTTTCTCTTTATAACTTTCATTTTCCCGCCACCCGTTGAATCCTTTTAATAACGTTCGATACTTCTTGTGGTGTACTTTTAACATATCCAAAATACGTTTCTCTGATAGCACTGGGATAAATGCTTTGGAGTAAATATCGATTATTTTCTTTGTAAGATTCTTCGCAATGACGTCTACAGAAGGATCTTTATTTGACGTTTGCTTTAGTCGATACCTTTCCCAGAGGAAACACTTCATCACGTCTTCATAAGTTGGAAGTTGATTCTCATTTAAACCGTTACCACTGCCGAAAATGGGGCACAAGTTTGCTTGCCTCGTACGCGAAGTTGATGGTCTACTTAAGTCCTGCATCTTGAAAGTACAACGAATAGCACCGTCTTCTGTCACTGCCAGGCTAACACTGGTCTGTCAGGCTGTGAGTCAGTGAGAGAGTGAGTCCGTGAAAGAGAGAGAGTGGTGATGTTGATGTATCTATCTATATCTGATGTATCTATCACTACCGCTAAGTAACTACTGACATATATTGACGACTACAAATTCTTGAATATATATAACAAATGACATATTTTAGCATAATTTCCCGTCTCGGGGGCACCTGAAAATGAATTCCGAATGCAATGATGTTTTACAGTGATTATTTATACACCAAATGGCACCCTTTCCCGACTGCTCAAGTTCGATTTTTGAAAAAGTGTATTTCGCTCCACCCTAATGTCCATGGCTGTGTCATAATGCCCGATTCCTAGCGAAACATTTGTGCTATTGTACAGTCCCTCACCGAACAGGACTTATCGCATAGTAATTTCTAAGGTTATGCCTAATTTTTCACACTCATCGATTTTTCTAAGGATCAGAAATATGATTTGCTCATTTTCAAGAGTTAAAAATTTGGAGACTAACTGGAGTTCACATAAACTTACCTCATACGAATCACGCTCCAATTCAATGGGTCCATGGAGTTCTGTCACAAAATTGGCCAGGGTGTTGTTAGGAAGTACAGACAGAGAAAAAGAGGAAGGGAGTATGACAGAGAAGTGGCTAGGCGCTATGTTGCATACTAATTAAGCTTCATTATTGCAGCAGCTTTTATATAGGTGTTGAAGCTTTCTGGGTAACCCAGCAATTTCATCAGGTACATTTTTCTTTTGCCTTAACCTTTGCTGCCTAAAATTTTTTCAATTTTAAACACTTTTTCCTAAATTAAATGTCACTTTCTGCAACTCCTCGCGGTAAAAGCCTCCAGTGACCTCTTCCCCATTCAAATCTTGAACGTAATACATCATTATCTCGCCTTTAGGTGTCATAGCACGAATTTTAAAAATTTCACGTGTCCATCCTTGCTCAAATCCATTCGCGAATTTATTTCCCGAACGTGATAGCCTTACATAATCATTGATTTTGAAATGTGTAGAGTGTGGTGGTGGTGCTCCATCTCTTCTTACCTCTGGCGGCGTACCTCTCTAAAACTTCGTTAAGTGTTGTGCCAATCGTAACGTGGTGTGAACGGTTGTATGATGATGCCAATGACCCGAGAACGTTTATGTATCTGTATGTGTTTATATATGTAAAATAGCGAAGCATGCGTTCCTTTATGGTACGTTGAACTCTTTCAGGTAAAGAGGCCTTATGTATAAATCTGGTAGTGTAGTAACTGATATTAAACTCTGTCAGCATGTTCTGAAAAGCGTGACCTATAAATTCTTTCCCCATATCCGTACAAAAATAGCCAGGAATCCTTTCTTCTTTTAACATCAACGTTTTGGTCGCTTTAGCAACTGTTTCAGGCGATTTATTTTTCAGTGAAATTAACCACAGATATCTAGAGAATACATCTATTATGAATAGGATGTAGCGGTATTCGTCATTATACACTGAATATCTTTACATGTCTGTTAAATCCCCTTGCCAAATAGAGTCAATCGAATCAGCGGTTGTCTTGGCCGTTTTAAACCTTTTTCTCACCGGTTTATGAAGTGTATAAGCATCCTTCTCCCGCAAAAACCACTCAACACTTTTTTTTCCCTACTCCGTAAACACCTCTGTACAGTCTATTAACGCCACCATAGGAGGAGGGGTTAGAAATGTCAAATAGCGTTTATTTAATATGTTAGCCATTTGCGTATTTTAGAGACACGGGGATAAGGTTGGCCGTTTGTTCTCTTCTTTCTCTTCTTCAGAAACGCTACTGCTGGGGGCGATGGCGTATTCAGTTGTGACACATGCGAGACTTGATCCAGTTCTTTTAACCTATTCAAATTACCTATCAATGTTTTGGGGACATTTATTTGTTGTAGTCTTGCTTTAATATGCATCCATCCTGTTGGTGAGGGCCTGTCCCACTTTCTCACCAGATCATGAACAATGTCAACGATGTTCGATCCTTGTACCCTTTTTCCTTCAACAATGACCTCGCCTGTATCGGCCCACGGTATGATGTGGTCTTCACTCAATAGATTATAAAGACAAGCCTTTATTCCTCAATGTATGTGGGAGACTGTTTTTTAACACATGTTCCATGTGCTGTGTTCCGTTGTTCTTTGGTTGGTCATCTCTAACGTCGAGCCCAGGTCCTGTGTCGCCATGCTCAGCGCTACTCGCACTGTGCCTAATAACCACGGGGAGCTCTATCGGATTCTTATAATCTTCGTACTAATGAAGAAATTTCTGCAAAGCCTTTTGGTACAAGATCCTATTCTCATCATGTGACTTTTCACTGTTTAATAGGGCTAGCAACTCGTTTTCCATTCTTTTAAGACTGCTTTTACGGGGTTCTAGGGCCGTGTCTGGAATCTTTGAACTTTCCAATGAAGCATACACCTCGTGCGGAATCACTACCACTTTCTTCATTATATTAATCTAGTCAGTAAAGGACCCAAAACTGACAATAAGATGGGTCGGAATGATCCTTCTCTTTGTACAATAATTCGCTTTTTCTTTCCCACAGTTTGACTTTTATGAGCGAGAGCTCGTATTATGTTCTTCTAACGACGTAAGCGAGCCTTCTGAGGGGGTTTCTTTGGCACATTACATTTTATAACATTAAGACAGATTTCACAGATGCATTTTAAAAAGTCGGAGTCGATATTTTTAACAAACATCTGTTGCAGTGCCCAGGGCAATCGTTGATAGATTTTTATTAATTCACGATATTTCTTCAGCCTGTTTGTCATTCTGGAATATACACTGTTTCAGGTTCGTTTGGGAATATATTCGTTCTTAGAAGCACCCTAAATGTGTTTCGCGGGTGAAGGTCACAAAGCAAAAATCCATGACGCTTACTTGTGGCTTCTTTATAAACCTCCAAAAACTCCTTACGCTGATTGGGGAACATTTTATTGGCTAATACTCCAATTTGTGACACATCTCTACGTTGTGCGAATAAGACTAGATATTGTGAATTTAGCTACACATCGCGCATGTATCTATTTTTGAAAAATAGATTCTGGTTGATGAAGAAAACGTTTATGTTAAGTTGGTGGGAGATCACTGTAAATATCTCGGCAAACGTTTTATCCATTTCCAACATGAGATCGTCAATTACAATAACTGTATGCGCATTACCTTTTAACGAATTAACATCGTATACACCCTTGTGAAGCAAAGTTTCATCTTGGTACTCATTGAACACTGACTGATACGTCGAATAGCACCATATGACTTTATGCACAAATCTTGAGAACATCTTCCCCTTATCTTCAATGATTTTAAGCATGAATACAGTTGTTCCACATCCTGTAGGGCCAGATATAATGCATGTAGAGGGGCTTGTGAATCTGAATTTTTCTACAGATTCCATCTCTAACACGTCACACCCCCAAGTGGGTCATTTATAAAATATTAGAAATTTTGAGTACTGTTCCTTTTATTTTGTTTTTCTTCTTCCATAGAACCGTGAATGACGACGATTTACAACCCCCCATCATCGATATCGCAGACGAGCCCGATGGCCGTGCAGGTACAGATTCCTTCCCCGCTGACGAACCATCACTAGTGACACCTGTAGCATGCGACAGTTCAAAGCGGAAACATGATGAAGAGCCCTCCACGTCAGCTATAAAGTGTGCCAGGATTGCGCCGGCGGTTGTTAGACCCTCAGTAATAGAGCCCCAACACTCTACGTCTTACGACACAACCCCCACAATAGTACCTTCCTCAAATATACCCCATTATTCAGTTCCGGGTACTTCCTCCACAGCAGCAGCTTCTCATACTGTGGAGGATGGTATAACATTCGAGTTGGTGCGCACCGCTACTCCCACCCCTGCCCTGACTAGAAATCGGTCGTGGTCAGGGTTGACCCTGGATCCCTGTATACCAACGGACTTCGGCGCGTAGTTGAACATATTGTGGAGTTTGCCCTTAAGAACCGCGATGAACGTGAAGTCCGGACGAGGTTGTCCTTCAGGTTCGGGTCAGATGACGGGGACGATTTTTGGGTAGTAATACCGTTCAGACGTTTGGCTGCTGTAGACATAGAATATATCTTGGGTCGTATAATGCAAGCCTTTCAAAGTGGCCATAGTGCCACACCTTATACTCTTAATTTCAATTCTCCGGTTATTTACAGAATGCATTTGAACGTCGATCGTGGTTGTGGTTTTATAGCAATAACCTTAGCTCATATGTTCACTGTGCTAAATACTTGGACGCAAAAAATTTGGCTGCGTACGGTTGTGCAGCGTGTCCGTAAAAACTGGCTTCAGATTCTAAGCTTGAGTTTGAGTGTAATATGAGTCCCGAAGAATTGAGAAGGGTCGAGGAGGAAGTGAATGCGCGTATAGTCGTATTTGGAATGGATGATCGTCGTAGGACTCTGTATGTTTTTAAAAGCAGCGTGAGAGATCGTACAAGACCTCTACTTATTTTAGGATTGTCAGGAACATCGTATCTCCCCATCCGTAACATAAAGATTATCTACGCCAGTTATGATAAAAGTCGAAAATATGGAAAGCATCATGATTTGTGTAAGGGATATCTCGAGTTTGTTGATGACATGGTGAAATATTGTAAAGATTGCTACACGGTATGTGAGCAGTGTAAAAGCCCCAAATGTGAAAGTCGTGTAGTTGAAACCGAGAAGAGGGAATGTAATGTGTGTAGACGTACATTTTTCAATAATAAATGCTTTGAACTCCATAAATCAAATGGCACTTGCAGGAAAATGAGGATTTGTAAGTGCGGTATGTTTCGCATCATGAATAACTGGGGGAATTTCAAACATAAATGCGATGAAATTCACTGTTCTACATGTCATGAAAAATATAAGGCGGATGGAGTGAAGCATATATGTTATATGAAAGATGCTAAGCCTAAAAATAGCCCTTGTATAACTGTGTACTACGATATAGAAACTTACACAACACTGAAACCAAAGAGGTTATTCCACATTTAGTCGTAAGTCAGACTATCTGTGATGAGTGCATGGAGATCGAGTGTGGCGAGTGCCACATATGTGGAAAACGGACAAACGTTTTTAAAAAGACTCCACACGGCAGCCCTGTGAAACTCTTTGTATCTATATTGTCAAATTAGCGGACAAGTTAAAAAAAATGACTGTGTATATTCTTGCCCATAACGGGGCGAAATTTGACACAGTTCCTTTATAAGGAGTTGCTTGAACACAAGTCTTCTGCGATATTTACAGGTGATCCCTTGAAAAGAGGCAACAAACTAATACAGATGCAAATAAGGGGTAATGCACAGTTTAAAGACATCCTGCTGTTCACATCTTGTAAATTAGCAAAGCTGCCCAAGGTCATGGGCGTAGCCGCTGAAGTTTTAAAAGGATATTTCCCTTACACATTAGTCACTAACGAAACTTTGAATTACGTAGGACTACATCCACCCAAACATTACTTTAACTACACTAACATGAGTGATAGTGAGCGTGAAGATTTTGACCGCTACTACAACAGTTTTAATGAAGCTAGTCCATACAATATAGCCGATGAATGTGAACGTTATTGCGTGAATGACGTACGTGTACTCAGAGTATGCTTTCAAGCCTTTAGAAGGATGTACATAACCCGTTTCAAATGCGATCCGCTGCAAGTCGCAACCACGATCGCCTCATTATGTTTTACAGTGTTCAAGAATAACTTCATGCCTAAAGACACCTTAGCAATCATTCACAGAAACAACCCCCGCAGTTATGGGCACAAGGCTATTTACTGGCTCATACACCTACAGCAACAGACTGAGGTATTCATAAAACATGCCAGCAACACGGGTGAAGTATCCGTTAAGGTCAATGGTCGTGTTTTTTGGGTTGACGGCCTAAGTGAGGATCCAGCCACTGGTGAGAAGACTGTGTATTCCATTAACGGCTGCTGGTGGCAGGATGCCCGCGCGCTGAATGTGCCGTCACAGGGGATCTTTATGGAAGATCCCCCGCCGACAGCCTCGCATGGACCCGTAACCGTAATCAACTTACAGGCTCCCAGTTCACTCACAAAATCGTGTGGGAGCATGAGTATGATGCACGGATGGAAACAGATGACCAGTAACGTGAAGAAATAAGGGCCAACAAACGTTCAATGGTGTTGGAACCTCTCAAATGCGGTGACAGCTTCTTTGGAGGGCGTACAAACCCATTCAATTATACTTTCCGCCTACTGAGTGGGTGAAACTCCACCACTACGACTTCTGCTCTTTATACCCCTACGTGATGAAGAACAATCCGTACCCCGTAAGTGCGCCTGAAAAACTGGTGGGTCCCACCATACCAACCATCGAGGAGTTTTCAGCTAACTTGAATGAGCGCTACTTTGGACTCTCTTTCGTAGACATGCTCCCTCCTCGCGATTTATGGATGCCGATCTTACATGTCGTTATAGATCACAAGCTCATGTTTCCCCTGTGCGTGAAGTGCGCAGAGGAGAACAGCGGTGATTGTAACCATACAACCAACCAGCGTAAGATCAGAGGTGTATATACAAACCCTGAGCTGGCCCTAGCCGTTCGCCATGGGTATAGAATATTGAAGATACATGAGGTGTGGAGGTTTCAGAAGCTACCAAACCTTTTCCCACTATATATAAACGCTTTTTTGAAGGATAAAGTAGAAACATCAGGATATCCGCGAGGGGTTGATACCGAAGATGAAAAAACGGCTTCTATTCAGCGTTACCGTGCCCATGAAGGTATACAGCTTGACCGAACCCAAATTGTTAAGAATCCTGGCAAGCGCTTTAGTGCAAAGTTGTGTCTAAAGAGTCTTTGGGAGAAATTTGCACAGAATACCGGCAAAGGGAACGTTCATTTGGCACAAAGTTATAATGAAGTGTGGGATTATGCCAACGCTCTGAATAAAGACGTCATGGAGATCATGAATGTAGGTAATACTTACATAATAAAGTACATCACCGAACTGGCCACAGATACCTCACGGGTTAGAAACATACCTGTAGCCAGCTTCACAACGGCCTACGCCCGCATCAAACTTTGGGGGCTACTGCACTCACTTGGTCGGAGGGTACTGTATGCTGACACAGATAGCGTGATATTCACAGCGAGTGAGGGTGAATACGTGCCTGCTATTGGGGAATTCCTCGGAGAGCTAACTGATGAGATGAAGGACGAGTATGGTGATGGTGGATACGCAGACTCATTTGTGTCAACAGGGCCGAAAACCTATTGGGTACAGGTAAGTTTAGGGGGTGATGTGAAGTATATCGTGAAGGCTAAGGGTATCACGCTTAACCATGCCAACCGTCGAGTCGTTAACTTTGACTCGTTGAAGGATCTAGTGTGCTTGGAAGATGAGAGTGTCCAGCCACCCCAACTGACCGTGGGGATCCACAATTTTCGGGCGCAGAAACTGGGGTGTGTGAAGGAACTTAGGGGCACGACGGTATGCCGTAACACCTACAGGAAGCGTTACCAGGTGCCTGGTACCTATGATACCGTAACCTTTGGTTACCTTAATCCATTAATGTATTTATATATATGTGTATTGTTAACGATATGTTTATTTATCACGTATATTTGCTTCAATTAAGGTTTTATTTTCTCCTTTGCGTGCGTGCATGTGTGTGGGTGTGTGTGTGTGCAGTAAAAATCTAAGCTCCACCCACTGTAAGATCGGTCACGTGACTCCTGCTACTACCTGAGCATATCTCTTTCCCAGCGTGCTCAGTTGACCTCTGCATACCCTTGAGCTCAGACGTGTATTCTCCCGCGTAAACGAAAAATAGTAAGGGCTACCTTTAATATTGCGTGTTCAACGTTTATGAAGTGGTATTCGGCAAAGTGCCAAGATTTGGTGGATACTGAAAAATTCCCTATTCCACCCTCCTTTGATACTTTTAAGGCTACATTGAGCCGTGCGAAGGACCAAGATGTTCAAATACTCTACGGGTATTCTGGCGAGGGCATTGTAGGTTTTCGAAGTACAAACGATGTATTGAAGTATGTTGTAGACCTAACCTTTATAAAGGCTCACATATACTGCGAAGTAGAAGAAGCAACACGTTCAGAAGATAGGCAACGGTTATGGATAGAGTCTTGTTGATGAGTGGCGTGACAAGCGATATTATGTCATGTTACATCATACCGATTACTGGTACCCTACGTTTGAGAATGTAAATCTTGTCATCATGGAGAAACTTAAGTATTTTTACCACTATATTACTATATATTATGACGATGTTTGTACTGAAGTTGTGGCTAATGGGCTCTGTGAGTTTTTAACAGACTTTAGAGACGATTATCTTGTTAACCCATTAAATCCTGAATTAATTTTTTTTTTTAATTTGTATTTTTAGGGATAAATATGGGCATGTTTCTCTCAAATAGTGCACCGGATTGTGAAGATGTTTAGTTTGTGGAAACGAACGTCTGGTGAGTGATAAAACATTAAAGCCGGTATTGCTTCATGTAGCGGAAAAATCTGTTTGTCCAGATGTACAAGTGTTTGAACAAGCCTGTAAACGCTTCAGCAGTTTATGGTGTGACTCGCTCCCCCCCAGCGAGCTGCCCACCCGTCTACCTCACCCCTCCGAAACACATGAGTTCGAACAAACCCGTACACGTTTCATCAGCGTGACTCAATCCGCCCGTCGAGCCGATCCGTCCCACCTGTGGCTCATAGTCATCTCAGAGCTTGAACCGACTAGATGTGCGAATACGATGGAACTTCGTTTGAGAAGCATTCTCAACGCTTCGTACGATATCTCCGTGACGAAGTCATTGCGCGTGTTCAGACGTGAAACCGGCACCATTAACTATGTACTTGAAACGATTTGCAGTCAAGCAAACTCTGGTAAACGTAATGTTATTTATTTAAGTGTTGAGGAGATGAATAGAGTCTTCGTGATAGTTGAGAAGTGGGGTGAGGACCGTTATAAAATACCTGCAGGCGTAGGTACAAGAAGAGAGCATATTAGTGATGCCCCCTCATATGCCGTTGTTTGCACGTTGTGTATAAATAACGATCAGCCATGCCTTGATATACGACTGATGTGGAAGAATGTATCTGATAATAACGTTCTTGTCCTTACGCGAAACCGTTTCATCCTCGACAGAATGTTTGAATTCGTAGGATTCCGCAAGCTGAAGCCTATATTAGACTCTCGTGTTACGGATATGCTTTATTTTGATACAGTTATTGAATTCGCATACACCGCTCTGCTCGACGGATTTATCGAATGTAGGAATGAACAAGGCGAGAATGGTCTAGAGCTGGACGCATATTTATAAGGTTTAGACGCTTCGAAATATCCCGAACTTTGGTACAAAGCACTTGAGCGGTACAGGGCAGAGCTTGGCTACACTGTTCACCCTGAAGAGCTGTATCTCTATATAATGAGTAGCGGTCGTTACGACTTGGAAAATTATTTCAATTGCCGCTATGCAGAGTGAAGAAGAGTTCACGATTGAAAAGTTCGGGACGTTAAGAAAAAACTCTCGATTGGAAAGGAGTGTTTATAAACTTGTATTTAACAACGATGTTGTGGTTAACGATGACCTCTTTTTGCGTGCTTTTGATTGTATTCTTGCCGTGTTTAAAGATAACTTGCCAACCGAATGTAAAGTGGGCACAAAAATAGTATTGAACGATATGAAAGCCATTTTTTTCGAGTATAGGCATCCGTATAACTTGAGGGGTGAAGTATTGCTTGGACGGTTTTACCGTGTAGCGCAAAGTAATAACGATGTGAATGTAGACTCGATTACTTGTGAGTTTAGCGTTTTGCGCCGTAGAACATAAAGTATTTTGATGTATATTTATTTATCTGATTGTGTGTATACATATATAAGCACACCGGACAAAAAATTAGTCACCCCTCTCAGAATGTACCTAATAACGTGTGACGGCGCCTCTGGCCTTGATAACCGCACGAATCCGGCGAGGCAGAGACTCTACGAGGTTGTGCATGTACTGAACATCGATTTGCTGCCACTCGTTCATCAGCTGGTCCCGAAGTTCCGCCAGAGTCCGTGGGTGTCTATTCCTGCGCTTCACTTTCTGTTTCCAGCCTGAACAACACCTTCGACGCATTCAGGATTAAAGGCTTCATTGGACCTGCAATGTACTCGTCGCCTCCCATCATTGGAGAACAAACAAAAACGGGACTCATCGGACCAAATTACACGTTTCCAATCTGCCGCAGTCCAGTTTTTGTGCCTCTGAGCCCATTTATAACGTGCCAATTTGTGACTTGCTGTTAACAGCGGCCTCTTCCGTTGTACCCTGCTCCAGATGTCCATCGCATGCAGTTCTCGTCGCAATGTCCGTTCGGAAATTGGTCGCTGGAGAACCTCATTGGTTTCTTGGAGCAATTGTTCTCTGGTTTGAAAACGATTTGCAGTTACTAGACGAGAAACATGGCGGCGGCCCCTATTGTCGAGAATTGTTTTCCGGCCACAGTTACGCCGTCGATTGTCAGTTGATTGCGAACTACACCACTCTTTGTAAACTCGCTGGACAGTACGCGTTGACACACCAACAAATTGGGCTACTTCAGACATTTTGTGTCCGTGGGCTCTGCCAAACACGATGGCTCCTTTTTGCCACTGAGTAACGTCTGCCTCACGACCCATTTTGCAGACTATATCCAACACACACTTTGTTCTTCACCACCTCACGAAACAGATCTGATCCTGTGTGCTACGTCACCGCTACTTGTCACTTACCAATGCTACATCAGCGCCCTCTCTGTGACCTTGAACTTCCTACTATCGGTGCTATTAGGGGTGACTAATTTTTTGTCCGGTGTGCTTATAT